>RJJA01000001.1:302694-638211 GCA_003724045.1 Lepidurus arcticus
TTTTCGTGTTCGGAGGTAGGTAGTTTACCTCGAATTTTGGCGTATATACCAATTACTTTGTTTTACGTAGATTCTGGTACCAACGTAAATGAAGCGAACGATTTGGAAGCAACAGGACCTAGCGGAATGGCGAATCAAATCCCTAAAATCGAATCAAATGAACAAGGTGAGTTGCTGAGTTAACATGTCTTGTACTGTGAATGTTAATTTAATATTTGGTTTCTCTGGTTATGAATCTCAAAAGCGAGCTTGAGGTACAATCTACGAAATCGAACTCCTGCTGTCATTTTACAACCATCGAATACTGGGTCTTTGGTCGGTACATCGAGATCGGAGAGTAGTACACTTGAACATTCTGCATCTTCTTCGGCTTCTTCTTCTGACCTGTCAGAGAACAGTAAACCAACCTCAAGAACTACACGCTTTGACAGAACCCCAAATGTTGTATGCCCACAATGCTCAAAGTCGTACAGATGGCCTCAAGTCCTCCGCAGACATCAGCGCCTTTATTGTGGCAAACAACCTTCCTTTGCATGCGGTATTTGTGACAAGCGATACTATGAAAAAGAAAATTTGAAGAGACATCGTGTTGTTGCCCATAACTCGACAAAGTTTCAGTGTCCCCGTTGCTCCAAGTCTTATAAATGGCTCCAAGCCCTTGTGAGGCATGAGCGCTTTTATTGTGGCAAAGAACCTTCCTTTGCATGCGGTATTTGTGACAAGCGATACTATGCCAACGAAAATTTGAAGAGACATCGTGTTGCTGTCCATACCTCCAAAAAGTTTCAGTGTCCCCGTTGCCCCAAGTCGTTTACAGCGTCCGGCGACCTTTTGAGGCATGAGCGCCTTTACTGTGGCAAAGAACCTTCGTTTACGTGCGTTACTTGTGACAGGCGATTCTATCGCAAGTATGATTTGAAGAAACATCGTATTGATTTCCATGAACCAGCAGGCGATACATAATGTACGGATAAGGCAAGAGATCTTTTGCTAGTTTTCTCATGGATTGATTTTCCTAATTTTCCAACAGAGAATTATGATTTTTCTTACTGGCTCTAACCTGGTACTATAGAAACTAGCTGCAATACATGTAATACTACCTCGGATACCTTTGTGTTACGAGTGCGGATATATAATTGTATAGTTTGTGAACTTTTAAGACTTTGCATTAAGACAGGTTTCCGGAAGGTGATTGGATGATCCTGACGATTTTACCGACTGTATGATACAGTCGGTCAAATCGTCAACTATGGGGGGGTGCACCCCCAAAACACCCCCCCTCGCGACGCCCCTGCCTGTGTTTAGTCCACGTGCTTACAGTTTATGTGACGCACGTGTCATGCTCCAGTCTTTTCTTTTCGATACAGTCAAAACGTAGTTATTGTTGGACGCATACCGTAATTTTTAACATCCGTTGTGCTGGTAAGTACTTGTAGTTTTAAGATATAAAATTCATTTGTTATTGATATATCTTTAATCCGGAAGATTTTTCCGACATGAATTTAATAGGAAAATAGGTCGCGGTGGTATCGCAGACGTTTTCCACAATTAGTGAAGCAATTGCTTTAGAAATTCGAATTTTAAACACTTTTTAAAAAATTGGTTTGTTTTTGTTTTGTTGTTCAGGTTACTTTGGTTTGCTGACTCTGGCAACCCTGATTCTAGCCAAAATCTGGCAACCCTGATTCGTTCGCTCAGTATTCGTTCGTTTGTTAGTTGTGACAAAAGCTTATTTTGTAAGTTTTGTCGTTACAAAGTGTTTTGAACCATACGTGAAACTTTGAATACGTATAAAGGTAAAGCGTTTATTCCTTGGAAGTTTTTTGCAGGTTTTTAATACTTTATTTTCCTATATACTTTCAGATTCCCCAGAACTGTCAATCAAGGTCGCGTTCTCCGTTTGATACAAGTTAACACACGCCTTTGTTCTGTCATGGCTGCTATGAAGTTAAGGTCCGTTATAAATAACAACGCAGTAAATAGCAGAGCTGCTGTTCGTCCAATGCCAGGTGGTACGAGGCTTATTACATTAAAGTTTAATGATCAAATTAATGGCAAGCCTACAATCATACTCAAGAACCACGAATCTTTACCGTTTCCCTACAAGAAAATGGCCGCCAAACGTCACTCAGAAAGTGGTGATGATGACTCTTCATATATCAGCCATTCGCCTAATAGCGAAGACTTCGATGATCAGGCAAGGTATCCAGGCCAATCCATGTCCAAAAATGCCGTCTTGGCCAGGGAAAATCGCCAGAAAAAGAAAAATTACATTAATTCCCTAGAAAACACTATCCAAACCACCAAGCAAGAAAACGCCCAACTGAAAAAGAGTATTGAAACCAAAGATTCCTTAATAGCGTCCTTACAGAACGACGTTATGTATCTCAAGAGCGTTTTAGCCAATGTTGGCGAGGTATCAAAGCTTCTGCGGGTGTTGCGAGTCAACGGTAATCTAACGTCCACATCTCTTAAACCCCCGGCCAAAGTCTCCTCAGACGCTACCCTCACTCGTCCTCCTCCTGCCAAGAAAGCTAAACTACAACGTGTTGTAGAACCAGAGGAAGCTAAATCAAGTAAGGATGGTACAAAAGATACTTTCTGGTCCGTAGTTGACACCCTTTGTCCAGAGAATCTCGGTGCTGCACAGGAACCGCATTGGCTGTCAAATCCTTTTCCGGAAATGTATGAAATGGACCATCCGTCTTTGGACCTGCTTCAAGATTTCAACGATACTGATCTTGTTAGCTTAGAAGATTCGGCGTCTCCGGCGGATGCGCTCCTGGAAGCCGGTTTGCCTACTTTACCCTTCGATTCGACGCTACCCAAGGCAGGCATTTGTTTACACGTTTGCAATCAGCGTGTTTCCCTCGAGTTTTGTGCTTCCTGTAGTCAGAATGCCCACGACACTTGGAACACACAAGACAAACAAGACGGCGAACCGCATTGATTCCTCCTTCATTGACATGGTCGGTATCTCCAATGCGTTGCAGGCGTAGTTGTATAAAGGTTTATAATTTCCTGTTCTGAACAAAATTTCTCCCTTTTTCAGTGTTTTCCTTTCACACTTAATGACGAGTCCTGCTTTGCGCAATCGCCGGCGTCAGTGGATTTGATTTCCCAACCAAAATGTAGGTTTACTTGTAAAAAGCTGTCAGTTGGTGTGTGTTTTTGCCCCTTTTGCAATGCCTGCCATGCTAGAATTGATTGGTTTACTGTTGAATTGGATTCACGGATGTGCTTTTACTTTGCAGTCGCGCCGAGGTCCCTACGGGTTATTCCAGTGGGAGTTGAAGGCAGACTCTCGATCATTTAGACGGTGGAGTATATGACTAATGGTCTGTGCCTTTGTACCGTTTTTTTTTTTTAAAAGTTATCCAGTTAGCGTAATCTAGGGTTAATTTTGTCTGGACAGCTATTTCGTAGCTAGTTTAGCCAGACAATTGTCAGGAACGTTGAAAAGAACAATTAATGGCGGAGTAGTTCTTTCTTTTCCAGGTTTATTTCCAGGCATCATGGAAGGATGTGAAGCGACTTCATTCTGTTCTGCTTTCGTGTGGTAATTGTCTGTTAAATGACAATTAATTCGTGATTTAAATACTGCGTCTAAATTATTACAATAATTTGTATTCTAGCATGGCAGGATTGGGGTCCGAAATTATAATTGTTATAGTGTAAATAAACTGGTTTAATTATATCCTAGAGTTGTTGAATTTACCAGGTTAATAAGCTTAAGAAGAGTTCAGGAAAAGTTATGCGGATCAAACGCAACGAGAAAAAGTACATGACACGACCATTAGATGGCGTGAAAGTCGCATTGGTCTGGATTGTGGCGTGTGGAAACTTTTCAAAGTTTTGCTTTGTTAATAATAACAATGCTAAACGGTATCAACTCGCTTTTACTTGACATTGAAGGTACAACTACATCGATTAGTTTCGTGAAAGTATGTTTTAACTTTTATTTATTTGTATTCAACTTTCTTTGCATGACTTGCCACTTATTGTGTTGATAGTTATGCTATGCATCCCTCATAGGATGTGTTGTTTCCGTACGCCAGGGAAACGTTAGAAAGTTACCTTCAACACCACTGGGGAGAACCCGAGTTAGTTGATGACATTGAACAGCTTAGGAAGCAGGTAGGCAAGTCAGCAAAACTTGGAAATTGTTAAACTTGATTGGCTTTAAACTATACTCTTTTCATTACCCCTAGATAGAGCAAGATTTAAATGCTGGGATTGAAGGGATTCCAGTTATCCTTTCAGAAGAACATGTAGAAGATATAATTCAAAGTATTATCACAAACGTTGAATGGCAAATGGATATGGATAGAAAAAGCACTGCCTTAAAGCAATTACAAGGTCATATTTGGAGAGAAGCTTATAAAGCGAGCTTGCTAAAGGGCCAGTAAATGTTCGAAAACAAATTTTGAAAATTATGTAAATTATGAAATTCTAGTCTATATCCTGATGTCGTCCCTGCCTTGAGGAAGTGGGTAGCTGAGGGGAAACAGGTTTACATTTACTCGTCTGGAAGTGTTGAAGCGCAGAAACTTCTTTTTGGCCACTCTGTCTATGGAGATGTATTGCCAGTAACGCATCCATTGTAGTGTACCTGGAGTAAGGAAAGGATATTTCTTTATTATTTTTTTCAGCTTTTGTCTGGGTACTTTGATACCAAGATTGGGCTCAAGACTGACACGTCCAGCTATAAGAAGATTGCGTCCCATATTGGATGTCCCCCGGAGAATATTCTGTTCTTGACAGACATTCCACACGGTAAGTCCCATTTTCTTGTTTACATAGTATATAGTATACCTATGAGCTGATTGTGTACAAAACTTACTACGCAGAGGCTCGAGCGGCTCGATTGAGTGGGCTAAGAACTCGCTTGGTAATCCGGGAAGGAAATAGTCCCCTAAACGCTGACGAAGTCAGTGATTTCAATCCAATCGAGTCATTTGCCGAATTATAATGCGTTCGTTGTATGTAACACGGCATAATACATGATTGCCTTGGTTTGGACTAGACCAGTAACAGCACATGAAAAACTAATGTTCTGTAGTAGTGTACAACGTCCAAAGGCAGTCAAATTTACCTTTTACAAAATATACAACATTTAGTGCCCCTATATACATGGGCTTGAGCTTTTCATATATGTATATATCAGTATAGTAGAAGACAGCTGAGGTTATTTCAGACAAACTCAGTTTTAAAAAAATAAATTAAACAGCTCATCACGTGCCCACTAACATGTGCATTAAACTGTCTAAATCGTCATCTTTGCGCACATAGTTGGAGTGACTCCAGTCATTGGGAAATGATTTGATGACCTCTTCAGCACTTATCGGAGTTAATTTCCAACTTGGAAAAGACACATCCAGCTCTTGGGCCAAGTCCCCGTGTAAAATTAAGCTGGTTTCTGTTGTGACCGTACTTTGTGACTGAAAACTCGTTTGGTCCGTGTCATAATCGCTGAAAACAGGGTCAAACTCCGAAGACGTAGACAAACTCAACACTGAACTCCAGTTAATCTCTTTACTTTCCGCGCCCAGGCCGGAATCTTCATCTGAAGAAGTGCTACTCACTATAGACGAATCCTTTGACATATTCTCATACTGCGTGGCTTGCGACTCCCATGGTTCTCTGTACGTCGAGTGGTAGCTTTCGGTGTGACAATAGTTGGCGGGATTGGCCGTTAACTGTGACGGGTAATGGCACGAGCTTATATCGTTCAAGTTAACGTGAATGCCATCGCGTTCCATCTCATCTTCTATATGGCGCAGCGTGTTGCAGATCAGGACTGAGCGATGCAAACTGGGATCGGGAAACTGTCGATACCGGTTTAGTTTCACCATTGACAGACTCAAGACTGACAACCGCTGATGTCGGTAGCAGGGCCAACTTCGCGACCAGTCCCATTTGGTGTACGTGGAGGTCCAGCCGCATTTGCTGCATGTTTTGGCGGCAGTGTTGGCTTCGCTGTTGGTTTGCCGCCAAGTCCGACTGCCCAATTCCAAATAGGACTTGCCGTTTTCTTCCCGGCGAATGTTCTGACCGTACGATGGGTACCGACACGGGTTTTCCGGTTCGCACTGGCGCTGGTGGTGGTTTCGCGGGTTATGATTAGCTGTCCGGTAGTGGTCGTATTCACTGTTGTAATTTCGCGAGTTGTTGTTGTAGTAATTGTCGCGCGACGTGGATTGGACGTAAGGGCGAGGACTGTTGCATACGCGCTCATAACTCGATCCTTGGTCCTGAGTATACGGAGGTACAGGAGTCAACGTAGTGTAGCTGGTTTTGTAAGTAGCACCATAATTGCTGTTTTGCGCGGCGCACGCGGTGAGATCGGCGGGCTGATAGTAATTGCCGGGACAATTAGGAGACGTTTTGTTGTTCATCCATTCAATGGGTTCGTAAGCGGCTCCCGCACCATTTTCGGGATTCTCAATCCCCACTCGAACAAGGCAAGGTTGTTTAGCAAAACGGTGCTCAGTTTCCTCGTCCGCTCCTTCCAGAGCTCGTTTGCCTGACGTTGCTTGAAGACCCATAATTGGCGCAGCCTAAATTGTCATATAGAAAAACTCGAGTTTAGTTTTCGTGTTGATCATTTACTGTACCATGATTCTTAGTTTCTTTAAATTTAAAACTGTATAGAAGACGAACTACTTAACGAACTACTACATTACCTATTTAAATGAATAGTTTTTAAGAATTAAACAAGATAGAGTTATCTATATTATCTCGACTTGGTAGATTTGTGCAGCGCCAATGCGTAGCTGCGTGCTGGGTGAGGATTGGGTTTAGTTTGATAGGAACTCGGGACAGTTTTGGGGTGGAAAGAACATTTTCTTTAGTGCGAGCAAGCAAGTTGGCTTGGGAAAGAAACAAGTCTCGAGTGCGCAACGGAGACAAGGAACGAGAGGGAGAAAATTGCTTTTGGTTTAGGGCTGAGAGAGAAGTGCTGGTTAGGAGCGGTACGGTAGAGAACCAGGGCAAAGAAGAAGAGACAGCAGGGGATAGAGCAGCGTTTGCGTAGGTTGCGACGCTGGCGACGGTCGCCTTGCCGAGCTGGTTCGATCGACGTCTGACGTCACTTCCCGACGAACAAACAAGTCGTTGGCGATTGGCGGGCGCTTTCTTGCGCGTAAGATTGTGGGGCGGGTGAATCATGTAAAATGAATTTTCTTTCATCTCCCTGTGATGTGTCCTACGACATTATTTTTCTTTTGTCTCCATCTCTTGCACATACACATCATTTCGCTCTGGGTAAAAGCAAATTCAACTTCTCTTAAAAACGAGAAAGTACCCGTTTTTTGTTACCCTAAAAGGGGAGCAAAGGCAGTGTATTTTCCTTAGGGTGGGAAAAAAACATGCATCTTTGTTATGTCGCTAGACTGCCCGTTACAGGGACACTTTGGGGTGTTCGCTTGTTACTGGCAGTGGTAGTGGTGCTGGATCGTCGTGATCCGTGGTATTTGCCTGAGGACGTTGCCACTAGCTTTGCCTTAGCTTTCGCATCGGGCTTACCTGCGGTTCTACCTGCAGGTGAGCGTATTCCGCCCACCTTTCCTATCTTTTCGAAACCTCCAGTTTTCCAGGTAGACCGGGTCCAGGTAGACAGGATGCAAATTTGAAAACGTGGGGTACTTGGGAAGATGGGGAGGTAGGATTAGTACAGCATAGCATTGCATGGCAAGCCCCGACCGGTTGTCTTGTTCTCTCCATCCACCAGCAAAGTCTTCTACTTTTTCTATGCACGTGCATGAAAAGGTAAAAGGTATGAGGCAAAGGAAGGAGGCAGGTAAGAGGAGGACAAGAGCCTTGAATTCCAAGCCAACGGCACTGGGAAACCACCGAGGGACGAAGGATTGCGAGGGCCTGTTCCCTTAGCCACTAAAAGCAAGGACTGGTTCTTTCAGCTAGCCCAGCTAAAAGCACTGTCTTGCTTTCTTGGAAAACTTTAACGTAACCGAAGCTCTAAATCCCACCAAGTTTCCCATTACTCCTTCTTGGAGCAATCTGGGGATACTTAAAAATCCATGTATTGCAGGTTTGACAATGCCCGAAATACTATCGGAGCGTAGCAAAAAATTGATTGGATGATGTATGTAATTTATGAATGTCCACGACTTGCTTACTATATATAGATTATGTATTCGTGATGCGAAAAAAGGGGGCAAAGAGTCAATGTTGGGTGCTTTACGTATTGCTATCAGGTTCAAGGTTTCTCTTACGAGCACATTAAGTGTTCTGTTCATTGATAGACTAGGAGCCGCTACAAAAGAAAAGAGTATCGTATGGCGTAGACAAACAAGGGGAGTCCTGCGGTTGTTGCATTTTTTTATGGGGCACACATCAACCGTCCTGTTTTATATTACGTTTCCTAAACAAGCGTGACAGGGGTTGTAATGGAATAATTGACTCTTCCATTTTACCTGACATGGTACTAGGTGTTAAAGCCCAAAGCCCTGCTAAAGACGTTACTGGTCGTCCTGAAACCATACGCAATAAACGAGATGGTCCTCTTTAATTGTTGTGGTATCATAGGGCTGAAGTGTCCTGTCCGACTACCATTATCGGACGCTTTACTGGAACCTAAAGAGCTAGCTATCCCCGATTTGTTTCATGTGCCTCAGTGGGATTTGCTATTGTCGCTGAATCTCAAGTTCGGTTGGCGTTTCCAGAAGTAAAGAGGTGTTAATCGATGACCTAATCAACCTGCTACAGTGCATAATCCTCAGGTACATTACGCCTTTTGTTAGTCATTGACAGAATGTTTCAACAATACCCTAGTTTCTGTTAGGTTTTGTTGTCTTTTGTCGAGTTTTGTCGGAAAATGAATCGACGCTCGGGTTCATTGTGTCCCCGTTTCTATATAGTTTCGGTACTACTAGATTATTTACTACGTTTACCTCCGCGAAAGAAAACTCCGCAAAAAAAGGGCAACGTAAACATAGTAAATTCCGGTAGACACCGTAGGACGGGAATAAAATTGTTTAGGCCGCTATACGACTTGGCTGCGACTGTGCCTTGTGCTCTGCTCACAGTGAGTCAGCAGATTGGCAAACTTGAACTGGGAGAAATCAGAGTTGCATCAATGCAGTTTAATCACTTACATAAACGCCTGCCAAGACGCCACCAGTTGGTTCTAATGCCAAGCTAGTGCTAGTGCCAGAGCCGGAGCAAGGCAGTGGGGAAGAGTCGGTTTCTCATCGCAGCTCCCTTGGCTTTTGCATGCTACAGCTGGCAGTCTGCCTACGCTTTGCTAGTCATCCGGGGCTATTGTACTTGGGGGATTGGGAACTTTCGGCCCTAGCTTCGGTTGCTTTCAAAGGATAGAATAAAAGTGCATGTTTCCGGCGTTGCTATAGTTACCAGGGAGGCGGCGTCTTTTCCAAACTGTCCAGCATGACTTCGAGCGCGCCTCATATGTCACATGTCAGCACTCAGTTTGTCAACATTACGTACTGTAATTTTCCCGCAGTATTAAACTAGTTAGCTTAACTAAAACATTTCTCTTACATTAGGAATTAGGATTCCTTCTCTAACAAGTAACATAGTGTTATGCAAGTGTCGAACAGTTACTTGTAGTAGTTCCAATAATGTTGGACTTTAAACTATAACTGTTTAAGATTGAGAGTTATCCGAAAATTGGTAAGAAACTTATTTGTATAATAGAAAGTAATATTCACTTCATGCAAAAACAATGTGTTAGACTTTTCTTTTTACCTGGACAGTTTGCTTCATGGTGTGTTCACGAATTAGCTGAAGTCCGACATAGTCGGACTTGATGCACTTAGTATAATAAAGTTTTAATAGTAGTTTGCGGGAATTCACTAGTGCTAGTTAAGGAAACGTCGTAAGTGTAGTAGGCAGCAAAGCACAGGGGTTTTTCGTCCAGGATCTTTGCTGGTGTAGTAGGGAAGTCGTAGTGTGTTACACTACACTGTTGGGAAGTTGCAGAGTATGTTTTTCACTTTTGTCTCCGAGATGCAAAGTTTTAAGATTGAAGATTTGAAACTTGCGACACGTTTGACGAACGCGGGCGCCGCACGCGGAGGTGGAGTTCGCCACGCTTTTAGTATAAGGGGTTGATAGGCGGTGCGGTCACCTCAACAGACGACGTGCGATTTTCCCAGCTGACGGACGTTCTCGTTTTGCTGGCGCTATGGGCTATGCTTCGCGTCTGTATGCCATCGACTGGGTACTGGCCCTGGCCAAAATACCTCAGTGGCACGGAGCTCTGTGCCGTCCCTATCCAACCAGCCAACAGTCCTTTCGTTCCCTCTTGCACTCTCCTTCTCTCTCATTTCCCAACCCAGCATAAGCGAAACTACGGCTTGGAAAGCCCCGCAGCCCCGACAACAAGCGCCGTAGCCAAATAGCAGCGACTCGCTGTGCCCGTTTGCCACCCTTCGTTCTTCCCCGCTTTTCGGATGAGACCCTCCCCGTGCCTCCCTTCGTTCGATCCTCCCCTCGGATCCGCCATGACTATGGCGACCCTAAACCCTAAACCGCCCCTCGTAACTATCCTCCCCATCCAACCTTTTCTCTCCTTTTCTCTCCTTCTCTTTGCGCCCTTTTTCCTCTCCACTGTGTATTCCACGTTCTATCCACGACTTGGGTATCATACTCAACCCGCTGAGGGTATACAGCATACTTGCGAGTCCGGGGGCCACCATGATAACTGGCCTTGGCAACGTTGTTCGGCGTTGCTCTGTGTGTGCTGCGAGGGAAGGAAAACTCGCTTCGCTCACAGACCCCCAGAGCCCAGACGAGTGACGAACGCTTGATAAGGATTCGTTTCGTACGAAGTAAAGCGAGAAAAATCGAAGTCAGGCGTGGTACGAAACGGAATGAGTATGCGTAGTTAGGGCAAATACCGCACGGCGCGCATCGTACTCACGGAACATGATCCCGTCAAGATACTTAGGGTATACGAATTTATACTGGATGATTTGCGCACCTTCAATTATATTTTCAGTAGACTAGTATAGGAATATAGGAGTAAGTTGGTCTGATGCATCTTACGAGCGCTGCGGTCAATAGTACCGCGAACGATCGCAGTCCGCCGAACGTTCCCAACCCACTCATGAAGCGATGTGTCGCTTTCAAACCAGTCTTGCGGATATAGCGAAACTCGGGTTTTCGACGATTACGCCTGACTTTCCATACCGTTAGCCATGTCATACCGGAAGCTTTTCTTTCGTGGGTGCTCGGTGCATTTGGCGTCTGTTCACCAAAGCCCGATTCCCTCTTCTGGATGCTGTTCGCTCGCCAAAGCGCACTCGCGTTAGTCGAAGAACCGAAATGTGTAGTGTGAACGGACTAAATTAGATTCTATAGCAACCCAGGACCCCATTTTTCGGCGTTGTCGATTCAGAGCGCCAGACATGGGTAGGCAGGGAACAAGCTTTCCTCTTTCGTCGTTCTTCGTTCTTATTTCGACCGCTATGCCTTTCCCGCTTCAACGAACGAACACCCTCCTATTCCGCTTTTCTTCCACCACCCACTCTGGTTGCCCCACGCTGTAATTCGGACCCGCCGGGTCGCAGGCGCATAGCACGAAATGCGGGTAGATAAAGTACATGGAAGAAAGGGAGGAAAAGAGAGAGCTGGGCCCCAAACCGGGCCAGCCAGGCAAGGCAATGAACAGCAGCCAAGAGTGGGGGGGGGAGGAGGGGGAGAGGAAGGGAGGGAAAGAGAAGCCTGGGAAAAAGTCTGCTTGCTTGCTTCGTCGGCCTGGGCAACTAACAACTTCGAGTTGGCAAGCAAGGCAACGGGAAAGGAATCCGAATCCAATATGAAAATACCCCGTATACTCTAATGCATTGCGTGTGTGTTCTATACTCGAGAGAAACATTGGAAACCCCAGCTTGACTTGAATCGAAGCATGAACCAACCCATGCATACTTGGGGACTTTGGTTCGCGGCTCCATACCTGTTAATACGAGAACATTTGGCGCTGCGTTTAAAAGTCATGCGATCTACTTATTTTTAAAATTTTACTTCTCCCAGCTAGAAGCAGTTTTACTTCCTTTACGTGACAAACATCATTTTGCTGGGATTCTAGTAACGTCTAGCAGTTTTACAGGCTTAGAACATTGGCGTAAGTCTCAGGGATACTTGTTGTTTTGCATTTTCTGATCATTAATTCCAATCTTATAAAGCTGGAATTAGTGAGTGAAATGCGATTAACTTTTATGGCATAACTTCTTGAACACAGTGTATAGGAACCTATATTCTTGGTCGCATGACTTTAAACTAGAGCCGACACTGCTTCGTGACGACATACTGACGTCAGCTTGTTGGCTCCAATATGAGAAAAAACCCATGGTAAGAAAATTGTTTTGCTCATAATACAAAAAGTGTCAAAAATAGTACGGACAAGTTCAGTAAATAAATTATTGCGGTTTTCTAAGGGGGGTTGGGCTTGAAAAGTCGGCGAAATCAGGAAGAAGAATAAATATTGTGCATTTGACTAGGATCTAGCCGTTGCTTCTTTAGTGATATCGAGTAAATAATCTTTCGAGTTCCTATCGAAGTCCGTAGAAGACTGCTTGATAACACTAACGCAGTGGCGCGCTCCTTTCTTACGTTTGCGACTTAAAGTGACTTACACAATATCTCATGGCAATCTATGACGTGTTGGGATATGCAGCTACCGGTGGCCCTGTATACACACCTGCAGCAGGAAGTAGTGCTATGCTTGAGCTGGTAGGCAGGCTACCCAAGCATTGACATTCAATTGCAGTTCGAGCGTTTTCCTTTTCCTTGGGTCAGACTTGTTGCGTACTCGGTTAAATATGTATATAAGCGCATAAACAAGGCCGGTATAGTTGGTAACGCGAGTTAGCTTTCCGTGATTAATATTATGAATGTCCAAAAATTTGACAAAAGTTACGAAAATGAAAAACCTGGTAGAACTTTTGTTTCCACACGCTAGAACTCTGCAGGCCATTGCTCTGAGCATATAACGGGGCATGCCTTGAGCATGGCTTCCAGATAAATGAGTAGGCTGATTAGATAATACAGAAGTCATGAGATGAATGTTCGAAAAAGTTACCTACATATTTTATGGCATGTTAAGGTTGTCATTGGCTAAGGATCGATATATTTAGTACTTGATGGTGAGCGCTTGAATGACCCAATGCACAATTATCTGGGCTCGTAAAATAGTTGTATGTTTTTTATTATGCATGAGTTTATTCGGCCCGACCACCCCGTCCCGAAGCATGCTCGACAATTTGACGTATATCTTCCACTTGTTGCTTTATGCCATCATTTCGGGTGACCCCCCCATAACAAATAGTTTGCTTGATTAATGTCGTTTGTCACATGTTTTCTTTGGGTTGAGGGTTCATGAAAACTTTCGAGAGCTGAAAACCCTAACGTAAAAACACATGTAGTAGGGTGTGAAATCCACGACTGTTGTGAACTCAGGTGGATTGAATAAAAATAGTAGTATTTGTGTACGTGCTGAAGGGAGTATGGGAGCTACGAATGGTTTTCGTACGATCTTCTTGGGCGCCTATGGCAGAGATCGATGACTAGTCAATATCCATCGAGGTAGAATTTCAGATTATAACTTAGTCTGTAGTGTTCTATCTCAGTTCTTGTTCGTCGCTTTCCTTATTGAACAACCGACTAAAATGTTTTTGTATTCAACAGTTCTTAAAAAGTTCGTTGCAAATGCTGCAATGTGCAAAAGGGGCTTCCGTTATGTGGCAATCGCGGTGTCTTCGACTGTTTGAAGTTCTGGTAACCCCGCGCTTACTTGAAAAGATTTTGGCGCTCTTACAGTGCATTTTAAATATTTTCCCGTCCCTGCTGAGAGAATTTAGTATGACAGCAGCGCTTTCGTTGCAACGCTCAGTGCGCTGCAGCTCTGAAAAGCTCTTTCGCTTCGCCTCGGGGCCGTTGTAACAGGAAAATCGGCCGCTGGCCTCGGCCCCGCCGCGTTTTTCGGTCTCATTCCTCTCTTGCTAAGCTCTCCTGTGTTCTCTCTTTCTCGATGCATTCGTCTGCTTCGTCCTTACCGCTGTACCCTATACCCGACTCCCCTCGTTCGTGGCCCCATACCCCCGTGCCTGTTTGTAATGTCTCCCATCCCTTTTTCGTTGGGGCCGGGCCTATTTGTACGCCAAGCTGCGGCGCCCTCATGCCGTACTCAAGGCTGATGTGATGGGGCTGCCAGCTTGGTTAAAGTCGGGGCTTCTACCCACCGTACCTCTTCTCTCTTTCCCTTCACGTCAACTTATTCGATTCTACCGCCCTTCTGCGTTCTATCTAGCAAAGGAACTGGCCCCTTCTCGTGCTTGCATATCCTCTTTCCTCTCTCGTCCCCTCCGTTCCCTAGAACCACCACACCACATCATGCGTTCTCTTCGTGGACTTTTCCATGGAAGACTGGCGCCATGTCCAACCATGAGACTACTTCTCAAAAAAGTAAAAGCGCCCTTTTTTGCACCATTAGCGACATAAACATTCTTACTTTGGTAAAAATTAAACTATTACGGATCTCTATCATCTACCCAACAGACTTTACAGAACTTAGGTTTAGGTTGTGTTATTTTAATCTATGAAATAGTCATCTCTTTAGAATTGTTGTATTTTTTAGGTACGTTAAAGAATTTAAGAGTTTAAGGAGTATTGTACAAGTGTTTTCTCTTCTTTTAATGTTTTATCTGAAGCAAAGATATGCATGGCAAGAATCAAATGGGATAGTTTTCCTCCATTCAAATTGGCCTTGCTTAAAATTCGCGCGGTTTGCAACCTCAGATGACTGTCCATTAGGAGCAGTTTCAATTTGTATCTAATGGCAACATCAGTGTTGCGCGGCTTTTCCTGTCGGGGTTCAGAATTTGACGTCGTCGACTATTTATCCTAGAACCCAAGGCCCACATGGCGTGCCTTTCTACAACGCTCCCTTTTCCGCCGTCTGAGTCAGCCCTCGATTTCGACTGCATACTCGACTCAACTTGAGTTGGGTCCGTTGGCTTCCCTAGTCGTTCGTTCCTCCTTTGTTCTGGCTTGCACGGAGCCTCTTGTCGAAGCCTCATAGTTCTCGTCGTAGTCAACAGACTGCGAATGGTGTCCAACGTTGTAGCCAAGCGCTAGCGTCAACTCGTAAGGCAGTAGTTTCTTTTGCAAAATAAAATTCTAATATGTTCACAATTATGGACAAACAAGATTCGCAACATGTCGCTAAAGCTTTAAAGAGATCACTTTTCACATGTTCTTTTCTCTTTTCGCATGTTCAGCTCGATGCAACATTGATGGAATACGCTGCGGGAATATTTGACTAATAAAAAGATCCCTCATCTGCGGAAATCTTGCCTGGGCTTAAGTTTAGAAGTTTCCAAGTTGACGTCGTAGCAGTCGTGGCCGAGTGGTTAAGGCGTCTGACTAGAAATCAGATTCCCTCTGGGAGCGTAGGTTCGAATCCTACCGACTGCGAACTTTTTCATGTAAAAAACTTGCTGTAATATTTTTAAGAATCATGTATTCTATTTAACATAACAGGCGTTCGGCATCTGTCTCCCAGCAGCTGCAGATTCGCTTACGAATTTACATATCCCCAAGCAAATCCTCCAACCAATCGGCTTCGATTTGCACGTTTACTCGACCATTTGCTGCGGCTACATCAAAGTTTCCTTGAAGGATTGGTCGTGGTGGTAGTTTCACAACATTGTTAGGTTGAACACTCAAAGATGCTTGAGACTCGTTATTGGAAAGAAGTAGCAAAGAATCTACGTCGATTTCGTCTTGGACTAAAGCAGCAGAGGCAAGACACCTAGTTCCAGTCTCCGTAATTGCAAGGATGGTCCGACTAGTTTCGTCCATAGAAATAACTTTTTCTAAGTAACTCAAATGGCAAATTGGAATAGGTTTTTGGATAGGATCATCCACCAGTAAGCTCAACAGTTTGGAGTTGAGTTCTTCAAGATTGGATGCAGTCGTAACAATGCGTGAACACTGTATTGGCTCGTCCTCGTCGGAAGAAAATGAATCACTGGCCAAAGCTTCTTGAAGGTGCTCTTCGTCACTTAGACTCTTGTATCTATCCCAGTTGCTGACTATTTTTCGTTTCGAATAGCGGGTAGAATATTGTTCCGATTCACCGGGTTCTGCTGCAACACTGACGGCATCAGTCTGGGATAATTCAAGCTTAGGCTCTTTTGTGTCGTCTTCTGTTATTTGCTTAACTTTCTCCTGTGGCTCTTGATTAGTGAGAAGAGGAACTTGTCTAGGTGCTTTGGAATTTGGCAGTACAAGTCCTTTTCCTTGAAGACCTTCGCTTTCAGATTCGCTGCTCTCGTCGTGTTTAGTCGTACCTTTCTTTCGCCGTTTTTTGGTAAGAACCTTTTCTTTTTGCGATTTTGACGCTGCATTACAACCTTGTTGTCTTATGGGGTGCGATTTATCATGGCTTTTGTCCTGCTTGGCTTTCTGCATCTTCTCTGACTTCTCTAGTCCTGACATATTGTACCTACCAAAAAACTAATTTATTGTTCTGTATCTTAGCAGGTAATACCTGATACGAAACGTACCTAGTTAACAAGCTCATCTATGGTGGCTATTAAATTTTAAACGAATTTTAGTCGACGCTTTGACAACTGAAGCGAAAACTGAAAAGTAAACCAATATTTCAGTGATGCAATGAACACCATGCATCCAATGATCCAAACCGTGATCTGCGAATTCAGCGCAAAGACACACTTGAAGCTATTCGTACCTCCCCATCGACTCATGGCGCTGCTTTCCTTCCAATTGCATCGATGAAGCTACTGAGTTGTACTTTGGAGGGGAATTGGTACCTCCGCGTCTGTCGTTGCCTTGCTGTTCCCCTTCAAACTGCAATGAAAATTCTTATCAGAAAATCCCTGAATCTAACCTAACCTAACCAATAGTAATACTAAAAAAAACTGGAAGTTACACTTTGGAGGGGAACAGCAGCGCCACGAAACAAGGCGGAGGTACCAATAGTGACAGCAAAGACACGTGGTACCAACTTGTTCATAACAAAAGTTTAGGTAAGTTGTTGTCTTTTTGTGTTGTACTAATAATGGTTAAAATATTTGTAGATATTTAATTTTCATTCGAAAATGTATAGACTTGGAATGCATAAGGAAGTTGTGGGTGCAGAACTGGGATTTGCAGAGAAGGCAGAGGCATGGAGTTTGCAGAGCAGATTTTTCCCTAGCAAAATTGGTGGTTTCCCAGCATGGTTGGATTTGCTAAACCTTCCCAAGGTAGAGGAACTAAATTGTTCAGTATGCAAGCAGCCGTGCGTCTTCTTGGCCCAAGTTTATGCCCCCGATGATGATTTGGAAGAAGGAACTGCGAAAGAGACTTGTTTTCACAGAAGCATCTTCCTGTTTGTCTGCAGAAATGGAGAATGCTGCCGGAAAAACTCTAACGACAATTTCGTGGTTCTTCGTTGTCAGTTACCGCAGAAAAATTCCTTTTATCCATTAGAAAACCCGAAAGAAAAGCCAACATGGAGACCTGATATTGATGTCAAAACTTATGTCAAAATTTGCGCGGTTTGCGGCTGTTTAGGCAGTAAGCAATGTGGAGGATGTAAGAAGGTGAATTACTGCTGCCGTGAACACCAAGTTATGCATTGGAAGAGTCACAAGAACGCGTGCAAAGAAGGTACCCTATACATCTTGATTCTGTTATACATTATCTGTTATGCAACTTGATTTCGCCATAATTGAATGGAATCATGTTTACAGGTAATGTCGTAGACAAAGGAAAATCTGAAAATTCATTTATCTTGCCCGAGTTCGAAATCGATATTGAGAACGAAAAAGTGGAAATCGAGGCCGATGAAACCATGTCGGAATTAAAGAGTATGAAACAATATGAAAGCCTAGTGGCTGAGGGAAAAGCTGGAACTTTTCAAGGTAAGGTTACTAAACGTCTAAGCCTTGAAAAATAAACTAAATTGGTATATTTTTTCCAGATGATTCGTCAGTGGATGAAGAGCTTAACAATTTGACAGTGAAGGGGGACAAGGTGTTCCTCAAGTTTAAAGAACGGACAAGTTTATTTCCAGAGCAAGTACTTCGTTATGACAAAAATAACCCGTTATGGGTATCGGCAAGTCATCAGCCTTTAGAAAGTTATATACCACCTTGTCAGTTGTGCGGAGGAAAGCGTCAATTCGAGTTTCAGGTAATAAAGACGAAGGTTAATGTAGGTCACAAACTGGTGTTAACTTTTTTGTACTCTTTTATAGATTATGCCGCAGGCCTTGAATTATCTTTCTTTGGACAACATAGGCGCAAGTGTTGATTGGGGAACATTAGCTGTTTACATATGTGCTTCCAACTGCGATTTGGGAGGTGCGTACAAGAAAGAATTTTTGTGGAAACAAGATTTTGATGATGACACAGCCAAATCAGCTGAATAAAAATAACGTCAACGCATTTTCCCCATTTTTCTTCCTGGTTTGATAAGACATGTTTATTGACGCTTTGGATTGCATTTTATGCAGAATTTTCTTGCAGAGAATTTCTATGCAGAGTTAAAATTGCATTGGCTGTCTCGGGCACAGGAAATAGGTTTATTCGGTAGGATAACAAGGGTATTTCCAACGTAAAGGTTTTCAACGTAATTTCCAAAGTAACTTGTTCATGCGTGCATTTATAGAAGTTTCAACAACACTTCAATGGAAGCGTGTGACAGAGTGGATAGGGCGCCAGCTTTGTGATCAAAAGGTCGTGGGTTCGAAACCTGGTCGCCGCATATTATTTTGTCAAAAATCGAAATAGGAAATGGCTCCCTCTCTCTGTACTTTGTGCTTTCCCGGCTAGGTTCCTATACCCATATTCGAAATTGTGAAGCTTCGGCATCACGAGCTCGAATATCTGGGACAGGAAACCGAACAGGGAAAGGGGCAAGGCTCTCTACTTTTTGACGATTTATGAAGGGACCTTTTAGAAGGAATTTTTTTTTTTTTTTATAAATCGAACAATAGATGGAACAATATCAATACACACTGTAGACCAGCTTACTGCCTATGTTGCACTTATAGAAGTTTCAACGCCCTTAACATATAAGTGTATGACCGAGTGGATAAGACGCAGAGCTTGTGATCGGAAGGTCGCAGGTTCGATCCCCGGTCGGGGCACTTTATTTCGTGAAAAAAAAAACGAAAATAAAATGACTTCCTCTCTCTATACCTTATGCCATCCCGGCGAGGTTCCTATTCCTATATTCGAAATTGTGTTGCTCCGGCAGCATGAGCTCGAATATCAGGAATTGGAAACCGAGCTGGGAAAAGGGGAAGCGGCGAGGCTCTCAATTTTTGAAGATTTTTCAAGGGGACCCCCTTGATACAACGTTATTCCTTATGGAGAAAAGCCCTGAAAAAGCTTTCCTGGCTCGAAAAGAGGCCACGCCCACTTTTTGGCCAAATCCATCAATAGGATTCGTCCTTTTTTTGGTAGGCCCCACCCTTTTCAGCGGACTTTTTGAAAAATCACGCAAAATGTTAAAAAATTTTGCTTTTATTTTAGAAATTGCAAATCGTACAAAAAAGCATAATTTTGGAAAGCAAAAATGGGCACAACAATAAGTAAATAGGGAATTATGGGAGGAAGCAAAACATCCATTTGCATAATTTTAGAATCTATTTTTTTTTAACAAGAATTGGAAAACTGAACACTATAGCAACGTTTGGGAAGGAAAATTTCACAAGAAAGCAAAAAAAAAATCGGAAAACAAGCATCACAATTCTAGTCAATTCTCAAAAACTGCATAATAACACAGAAATTCGAACTCCAAAGCTGCAATACTGAACCTCTGGACCCTTCCAATGTGTTCTGCCTTACAGGCATATTTGAATAAAAAACCTACCCCAAACATCTTACACGAAAATCTGCACTACACAATTCGTTTAAAGGCAACCTAAGGTTTTAAATATGGCCAAAGTTTTCGCTGACAACGTTGGATGAAAAAAATGCTGCTGCTTGGCAAATATGGAGGGAATACTGAAGATTACAATAGAGGTTGTTTCGTAAGGACATATTGGCGGATATCTTGCTCACATGAGTATGCTTGGCTCCCAGTTTGCATCCATAATGCGTAATCCATGCTGATTTGTATCTACAAAATCCAGGAAAAAAAACTAGTAGAAGGAAACAAATTAAGACTTAAAAGTTAGGGTTACCGTTTATCACGCTGTATGAGACTGTAGGGACTTAAGAAAATAAGTTTGCCAGCTCTGCAAGAACTTTCGCGACGGTGTACAAAAGAAGCTTTTATTTGCTTCAATTCATTATAGTAGTCGTCCTATTATAACAAGGGACTAAAACAGTAAACAGCAAGGGACTAAATAAGTACATTAGGGACAAGTACAATAAGGAAGCCTAGAACGAAGACGAAAAACTATTATTGAACAACACTAAATATCTACTACTGAAACTATCCTGCTTAGAGCAAAGACGGATTATCAAAGGAACAACCTACGCTTCGAAGAAAAATCCCAAAAGAGCGGACCACCTCACGGTACTTTTCGTTACGCATATGGTGAGTTCCATCTCAAGCCTAGGACCAAGCATTGTTAATAACAAAAAAAATCTTAGTTCTTTCAAGTTAAAATACTTTAGAATTGTGAACGACAAGGACAAAATTGGTGAATCTGATAACAGCTGCGACTCACAAGAATCATCGAATTCTTCTGAGTGGAGTTCACTTGAAGGCAATCTGTAGTAATACAGTTGATCTAATGGTAAGGGTATTTGAATTTTAAATAATCAATTACTACAAAACAAACACAAAATCAATGAAAACTTACTCGGCATCTTCAATCCACAGTCGAACTGAACCCTGGTATGCCTAACTTCCATCGGGCTCCATAATTCATCAATACAAACCACGTACCCAAACCCCAGAGAAGCTCCATTGCTATACCTTTTAAAGACCCAATACGCGGAAGACCTCACGAATAATGGAGCAACGGAAGCCCTCTGCTCTACAGAAGGTTAAATTGCTGGACATTTTTACGCTATTTACCGAAGCCAAACCTCCTAGCATACCTTGTGCCCTCTGGGTTCCCTATAGTTCCACCACAAGAATGGGCGAACCCAAATCAAAGGCGACATGAAGAATATCAACGGAATCGGTTAGTAGACTCGCAAAGGCAAGGGTTGAATGAAGAGTTTATGATGATGATCTTCGGTATTGCAGCTGGAGAAACAGCCATTAATGCACTACAATCCTCTTATGGAACACCTTTCGGTATTAAATAGCACGGAAAGAACAGTAGTGATTCCAAGAACGAGGCCTATATAGAACACGTAAGAATACAAATAAACTAAAATAAATATCTAGTTCACTCAAATTTTTTTTTTAAAATTACTTTGCGTAGTGAACGCCATGGACGAATTGTTGAATATGATAACTTATGCAGTTAACAAGAATCTTCGTCTTCTTGTGATGGGGTGGAATGTGGCGTCATAAAGGCTGTAATTGAAGATAACCTTTGGTAGTAACGCAGTTTATCCAACGGACAGCCTAATTGTATAGAACATTAGAATACAATGAAAGAAAATAAGAAGATATAAACAACTGCAACTATCGGACTTTGAAAAGTTTTCAGAAAAACAGGAAAAACAAATTCTTTGTCGGATTAGAGGAAATGGAAGGCAGTGTGGAACATCAGCAAGCTAATTGTTAATTGAATTACTGACAATATGTAGCAAATGGGAGCGAATAAACTGGAAAATGTTCGAAATCTACCGACATAGTTGCGACATAGTATAAAGGTTGTAATACAATGACGCTTACCCATACTGAAAATTATCTATATAGGTACCTTTAATTAACATAATGCGATAATATGCAAGCTATTTGAATAATAGTTAAGTTTCGATTGCTTCCAGTTTGACAAAAGTCGCATGGGAGTCGAAAAATTTGAATAAAACGGAAGCAAATTACCTGACATGTAGTATGCTTCGCTGTTCACAAAATGGCTGGCGCGATTAATTTCGTCGTCAACGCAAAGTGGCTGCAATTGCCTACAGTCTACAATTGCTACATACTGTATCCCTCCGCCAAAGTCCAACAGCAACGGTCAAAATGATTGGGCACTGGGTTAGGTTAGTTAATTTATTCCGTGTTCTCGTATTTTGCGTTATAACAATACCGCTTTCCCCTAAAAAAAAATGAAGAAAAATAACAACGATTTTCGCCAATGAAATAAAGAAAACGCATTAAAACATGTCAGTAATTGGCCATAAGAATAAAAACAATTAATAAACAAAACGTTTAAGACTTACAAATACGTATAAATGCGACTGGGAAAATAGTCGACATCACTTCTTGTTTTTCGCATTGAGACATCGTATGAACTTCGCCACCCCCAATTGTCCAGCCTCTTCCTTCTTCACCACCTTCCACCCTCTTAATACGATCTACGTTGCGAAATCTACAACTGACTTAAAAGCTACAACTGACGTTTTCTTTACAACTAAAAAAACTTTCCGAAAATTTTTTCAAACTTCTGTAAAACCATTCATTATATAATAATATGCAGATATAATATTGATAATATGCAATAATATGCAGATATAATATTGATAATATGCAATAATATGCAGATATAATATTGATAATATGCAATAATATGCAGATATAATATTGATAATATGCAATAATATGCAGATATAATATTGATAATATGCAATAATAATTTAATAATATTGATAATATGCAAGGTACTTGCATATAACAGTTAAGTTTAAAAAAAATTGCTCTTAATCTATTGAGCCATCTACACTAAAAAAAAGTTTTGATTCATGATTGCTTTGAGTTTGATAAAAGTCGGATGGGAGTTGACAGATTTGAATAAAATGGACGTACATTACCTGACTGCTGAATGTTGTAAGCTTGGCTTCTGTTCACAAAATGGCTGGCGAGATTAATCCCGTCGTCTACGCAAAGCGGCTGCAAAATGCATACACAGGGTTGTATCCCTCCGCCAACGGCCATTAGCAACGGGCAACCTGATTGGGTACAAAAGTTGAACACATTTGAGACGTTGGCCAAGTGGACTTCACTTCTTTTTTTTTCGCTTTGAGACATCGTACACACGAGCCTCACCACCCCCAAGTGCTCCCCCCGCCCTCTTCAACACCTTCCATCCTCTTTTCGGATCTACGTTACGAAAGGTGCTGCAAACAAACAAACAAAAAATGGGAGGAAGGAATCGGAAGAAACAAGTAAAAAACTTCACGTTTTCTTTACATCAAAAACACATTCTGAACCTCTTTATAAACATCTACAAAATTCTTCATTCCAGCATTGCAATTTCGCAAGAATCCAAGAAAAAAATCGGTATTTTGGATTTTCAACATTCTTCGAGAATAATGCTAAAAAATCGAAAAAGGAGAATTTCTTCTAAATTTAACTTAAAATAAATATTAAATAAACACAACTTAGAATAATCGAAGCAACATGCTTTTAGAATTTGTCCAGCACAAATGTAACACAATCCTCTGTTTTAAACGTAATAAAACCCCCAAAAGGACAAACGTTCGAAATGAAACGTTCGAAATGACAACGCACTCAAACCACATCCAAACTCCACATACGAAGCTAAATTAATGCTTATGGATCAACAGAAATTTTGTGCGTAACTTACCTTAAAAACAGAACTGTCTCAAAAGTTGGGGCATATTTCGCGTGTACACCAGTTTCGCCTTACGGCATTCCTGCTATGGTAAACAAGAAAATGCGAACACAAGAAACCGTGCAACTCGTATAAATGACACCAGCTTCTGCCCAAACATCCAACACGTCCGGCTGTGCGAGCACGACTGAAGGACTGATGCGAGGCGAGGGCGAGGCTGCAAGCTGGGCGGAGCGACTTTCAGGAGCGCGCGCTATTCAAATCGAATAGGAATCTCACATAAAATCTTTTTTTATGCTTAACTTACAGAAACAGGCTAGAAAAATTAGCCAGAATAATACAGATTGATTAGATATTTTTGAATCTACTTTATCGATATCAGTAGGTTCTGGTGGGGCTTAGGGACATACGCGGGGTAGATTCACAGACTTACCCACGCCTCCGCAAAGTAGGTATGTATTATTAATTAACAAGAAAAGGGTTCGCAAAGAGAACAAAACATTTACAAAACGGGCGACTTCGCGACCTTTCTGTCGGGTTTTCTAAGGAGTTTTTATTGGCGTAAGATCCGCGTTGTAAACCGTAAGATCCCTAAGATGGCGTAAGATCCGCGTTGTAAAAGAGGTAACGAATTCGTTACCTCTTTTGAGCCGAATCTACTCATGGGAATGACAAAGTTGGTTTAAAACCCTTACATTGGAAGATACCCTTGTTATCCTATCGTGAAACCTAAATATATGCTATGGTCTCAGGTTCTCGTCGAGCATGCAACATACTGTTTTTGTACCAATCGCGGGAGGCTTGTCTTCTTGCCCCTCCTTCTTGACCGAGTCTAACCAACACGAAGCATTTAAGTAAACAGTAAACAAAAACTTGCTTGATATCTAATATCTAGTGTTATTTTGATCTCTGTAAGCTGATTACTTGTTCACTCTGTGAACGCAGCTTGTGTGCTACCGGTGCTGTTTGCGTTCTAAAGCCAAGTACTGGCATATTTGCATTTAATTTCCCTTTTCGATTTTTCGTAGAACTGATTCCATAAGGTGGTGCAAAGGTAAGTTGACCGAGCCGAGCTTACATCGAAACACGTCACTATTTAAAAATAATTGTTTATTTGTTGTTTTAGATGGTTGACAGTGTTTACCGAACGCGTTCTTTGGGAACAGCTGCTGAAGGCATCCCTGACCAGTATGCTGACGGGAAAGCTGCCAAAATCTGGGAAGTTTATATCGGGGACAAGAAGTACAGGACGGACAATTACAAGAATTTTTTGGTTGGGCTGCTTAAAAGCAGGAATTGTACCACCGTGTTGGATTTAGCCTGTGGTACTGGGTAAAAAAAAATATGATGATAAGGGAATGTATGTTTATTTTATCTAAAACGAAAAGGGTCGACTCGGTTATGTTAGTAGAAGAAGGTTTCAAGGTCACTTCCATTGACGCATCAGATAAGATGCTGAAGCATGCATTAAAAACTAGATGGAATAGGAGGAAAGAGGAAGCTTTTGATCAATGGAGTAATTCAAATGATTTTCCCTTTCACGGCTGGACGTATTAATGGATTGTCTTATTATTAGTTATTGAAGAGGCCAACTGGCTAACCTTAACTGAAGATCTAAAAGAAATACCTGATGGTGGATTTGATGCTGTTATATGTCTTGGCAATTCTTTTGCTCATTTACCCGACTTTCATGGAGATCTTCGCAATCAAAAGTGAGACCTGGTTTCTGTCTCTTACGTTTTCCTCAAAGCTTTTTTCTCTTCAGATTAGCTCTTCGAAACTTCGCCAAATGCGTGAAACCAGGAGGCCTTTTGCTTATCGACCACCGCAACTACGATTATATCATTGACCGAGGCATGACTCCTGCAAAGAACATCTACTACAGTGTAAACAGAAATCGATTAGTCTTTTATCTTCCATTGAACTAGGAAAATTTATTTACCTATTCTTTCGTTCTTTTAGAGCCAACATATTTTGGATATCAAAACTTCTGTGCTGTTCATTAACGGGAAAGCCAATATGGTCACCATGGATTACGTTATGGACGTTAAAAGTTTGGCAGGTGGTGTTACAGACGAAGAGCAAGGGTAAGAGAATCCTAAGAGATTTAATTCCCAAGCCGCATACTAATTTGAAGATAAATAGGAATTTCCGCTTGTCGTACTATCCTCATCGCTTAGCTGAGTTCAAGCAAATTGTGCACGATGCTTTTGAGAACAAATGCAAGCATATGCTGTATGGGGATTTCAAGACCCTTGAAGAAATGCCCGAGCCTGCGTTTTATATTCACCTGGTGGAAAAGCTGTCTTAGATGTATGACAGTTTGGGCACACGATATCCCAGTGACTTACCGGCAGGTTGTGAAAAGTTGTCAATTGGTTTTTGGAAAAGCATTTGCTGTGTTACTGTAAAGGGAAAATGTAATACATTTGGGTTCAAGCTGTGCTGTAGCTTATTTTTTGAAAATTACTTTTATGTATCTTAAAAGGAGAACGAACTTGTTCTTCAAAGAACGAAAACTTTTAAATTGCTGAAGAAAGTTCTTCAGCAGTTAAAGGCGTGTTCATGGGAGTGTTCATTAAAGCGTGTTCATAATCATGATTCATCTGTCTTGACGCGGAATGATCCTGCATAGCACAGCTTTAGACTCGGGCAGTAGATGGAACAGAAAGGACATCATCAGCGCTCAATTTTTCCCTAGCTCACCTAAATTTCAGGAGTATATAACAAATACGCGAAAATGCGCCAAGTCGAAGTATAAATGAAGGATAAGGTTATAGAGGGTGAGAGCATCGGTTCGTTTTAGTATAACGATATACTATACACTAGGTTTGCATGCGGATGCAGGATGCAGCCAAAACTTCCGGGGTTGATGATAAGGAATTCCACATTTACAGAACTCCAGAACTGAAACCTGACACAGTAAGCTATTCAACGTCTTCAGTGTTTGTTAGAATTTCTTTTGAAAAATGGTTGAAGAAATCCACCGAATTCCTCTGCAGGGCTACCTGGAACGCAAAACCAAAAGTGTACATTATTCCTTCACTCAGTTCTCCCAACATATGAATTATTAAAATCTTTCTTTATTCCAGCGATTCTTACCCGTATGGAGAAGATGGTACTGTGTTCTCAACGGCAGACTCCTTCTTTTCTACAAATGCCAAACGGACTACGAAGATGTCTCCAAGTTCCATGACATGCTTGACATGGGACTCGTCTATAATGTTATAGAAGCTCCCGGCGTAGAACAAAGCATCAGCGTATCTTCTCACAATGGCCTGGTTATACTAAGGTTTCGCACTCAATCTTTGTGCCAAATATGGCTCAGAAACTTGGAAGCTGCACGAGTGCTCAAAGATCCTTCTTCAACGAGTACAGAAAAGCGATTTTCTAGGCAACCATCCAGAGAATCCAACATACGAACATACCGACACTCCCTTGTTGACGGCACTCCTCCTGCTACGGTAAATACGAAGTCTTCAATTCTTACTACCACTTAGCTTGCTAAATTTCTTGTCTAGAGTTGCTTGCCGAAAGATATCCCACCGCTGAAAACCGGACAACGTTTTTCCACGTTGGACGGACGCTTGTCTAAATACTATGAGGGCAATGACTCCGAAGACGAAGTACTCGCAAACGAAGCATCTGGGAATGATGCCGAGGTCTTTGTTAGTACACGGTAGACAAACTTTCCTATAACTTTCTCATACAATTCTGGTACTACTAATATTAAACTCAACCTTAGATCTTTGGAGAAGTCAAGCAGAATCCGGACGATGGCCGCCTTTAGTTACGCCAGCCTTTCCAACTTCTTGCAAATTGGAAGAGGATCATCAAGCGAGATTTTAACATCTGAGAAAGCGGCCAAAAAGTCACCACAGAACTATAAGCTAAAACCTACACCACAGAAAAGTCCTCGGCCAACGCGCGCTAACTTGCCAACGAACGCGAACGTAAACCGCTTTCTTTCGGTCGCCCCTGAAGAAACTGTAATTCCAATTGTTTCTGTCGAGTCGAATTCTCTAGTCCTACAGGAAAAACACCCAAATCCTACCCCAACTACCTCAAAACCCGTAATAGACGTAACCACTGCTACATCTGTTCCAGCCAGTGATAAGCGAAAGAAATCAACTCGGCGTAAATCGAGCTTGAATCTCTTTAAAAACTTCTTCAAACTAGGCAAAAAGGAAAACAGTCGAGAAGACCCACCGAATTCTGCCCCTGAAACTTCCGCCCCACAAGAAGAACACGAAACTGAAGTCAAACTACGGCCTCCAAAAGTAAAAGAACCTCCTGCTCAGCAGATTTATCTGAACGACGAAGCTTCCGAACTTAAAATGGCCCAGGACTCTGTCAAGCTTTGGGTGGATACAGCCAAAGAGGGCATATCTTCCCCGTCTTGCTACAGCGCCCCACCTACTTTACCTGCTCGACGATTCTCTGCGAGCCTGCATCCGAATCAAAATGACGTGCGTCCGTTAAGCCTAAATCAAACAGAACCTATTATCCACCCCCCTCAACTCCCGGTCAAGAAACAGTCCTTCAAAATGAGATCAGTATCTCCTTTTCATGACATGCCCCGTTCCATTCCAATTCCCATACAAATTTCAGGATCTGAGCCTCCCAGCATGCCTCGTACTACCAATCAAGATGCGGAGGAATTTCCAATTCCCATTGCGGCTACAGAGGATTCTGATGTGAGCTTGTCGGGTGATACAAACGTAAATTACCCCAAGATAAACAATGCATTAGATGGAGTGACCCTTGAACCGGAGTTGGAACCCGATGCTGAATGGATTGAAACTAATTTGCCTGACGAAGCAGAGGCGGAAGCTGAATGGAATGGAGAATGGAGCAATTCCGTGGGAATAGACCCCTATTTATCTGAACCTTTGCTAGATGATGAAGCCGGATCCGCGTTTTCAGGGTCAATAGCTACGGAAGATGCCGAAATTGCAGCAAAGGTTGTGGAAGTCATTTTCGGTAAGCACAGAACTTACAACATGCAATAGCTTATCTTTAAATAAACCTAATTAGGTGATGGGGAACAATTGAAATCTCTTCCACTCCTAAAACGGAGGAACAGTGATTATGACATTCCTCGGCCGCACCCGATAGCTTTACTACGTAAAGCAGCTGAAGAGGAGCAGAAAAATGCAGAAAGTCCCTTACAAGCTACTCGATTTATCAATTCTGAATGCCAGGAAACAGACAATTGGCCGAATGACCTACCCAACGTATTTGAATATGAGTCAGCGAATCCATGTGAGGGACAACAGGACCCAGCGACACGAGAGAAATTCAACCCAGTCGCTTCTTGCGATCCGCCCCAGTACCCAGAACAAGAGCTGCGAGCAGTTTTGGTCCGGAGTGACAGCAAGGTGTCTGATCTTGTGCGCCAATTTGACCGCAACTCTTCGGAGGAGATGAAAATCAGGACTAGGACATCGCTGACCTGGGATAAGGAGCAGGCCGAGAAAAGATTAAGTTTTGCTGCCATGGCAGTGTTGCTGGTTCAAGAAGAAACCGTAGGGGACCTCCCACCTTCTCCTCCTTAAGATTGTTTGGATCTTTTTCAATATTTTGACACGCAATTCAGAATGTAACCGTATAGTTCAAACGAAATGCTGGTTTTAATGCTTCATGCGCTTCCGTACACCCATCGCTTCCTCCGTATCATCGTCGTCTCCCGCTTTCTTCTTTCCTTTTCCCTTTCCTTTTTTGCTGCCCCTATCTTCCAACTCGCGGAGTTCCTAACGTAGCAAGAGAAATTAAACTTTAGTAGGAACTTGAAAAACCTTTCAATCTCACCAATTTTGCTAGTCGCTGTGCTTCATTAACTCGATCTTGTAATGCCATAACTTCCGATTCCTCGGCAGTGTACAAAGGCAATTGCTTTCCCAATAAATGTTCTATGCGCTGGTATAATTCCACGTCGTATTGCGTAACAAATGTCACAGCTCGACCGGATCTATTTCCCAAGACAAATCAGCAAAATATTCCAACGTAATTAGATGCTACTACCTTCCAGCACGTGCAGTACGACCTACGCGATGGATGTAATCTTTACTGTGAGTGGGTATGTCGTAATTAATGACAACATCCACGTGCGGAATGTCCAAGCCTCTTGATGCTACATCAGTAGCGAGGAGTATGGAGCGAGCTTGGGATTTGAACTTGTTAAGGGCTGCTAGACGTTTGTTTTGCGACAATTGACCATGCAAGGGTACTGCCATGAAGCCCAAGCATCGCAGAAAAATTGCAGTACGCATGGTGCTGTTGCAAGTGGAGCAAAATATGATGAAAGAATTGCCTGCCAACTCGTTCAAGATATGCACCAAGTACACGTCCTATTGTCAGGAATCGACATTAAAACTACTCAGTTAAGCCTTAATTAAAAGTTACCTTGAATTTAAGAGGGATAAACAAGTAACTCTGTTGTAATTTGTCAACGGTTTGGTACTTGGATGACACTTGTACACGTACGGGGTCAGTCAATGAGGCTCGTTGGAGTTTTTGAACCTTGCTGGTCATAGTGGCAGAAAAGAGAAAGGTACGACGCTCCCGGGGAATGACTTTCAGGATCTTGTCCACTTCTTGTTCGAAATCCATGTTAAGAATTCGATCAGCTTCGTCCATAATAAGGAATTTCAGTGACTTGAGGCTAAAGCCTTTGGTATTTTCCAAGTGATCGACCAAACGACCAGGTGTGGCAATGATTACGTGTGGCTTCTTGGCTAAAGATAAAGCTTGGGACATCATGTCCATTCCACCGACAATTACAACAGCTTTGACCCCTAAAACCGATCCTACAATGGCACTTAATTAGTACATGACAGTGTTTAAGAGGTTCAGGTTACCTAACGCTTCAATTTGTTCTGCAATCTGAAACGCCAGTTCTCTTGTGGGAGTAAGAACCAAGCCAAAAAGTCTTTGGGGGTGCTCTAATAACGCTTGAAGCATTGGTAGAGTAAATGCTCCTGTTTTACCCGAACCAGTTTCAGCCAAACCAATAATATCGCGTCCTAAACCACGTAAATTTGTGATAAGCCATCCTGCCTTAAAATCTGATTGTAAATTTACCTTGCAACGCTAGTGGGATTGATTCTTTTTGAATTGCAGTGGGAGCTTTCCATTTCAAACGTTCGCAGGCCTCGCACAAAACGTCAACGAGCCCCTGCGATAACAAGGTAAATGACTAACTTATAGATTTACCAACATTTATAGATAACCTACCAAATCTTTGAAAGTTGTGGGTTCTTCCTCTACTACTTCTTCATAACCCTGCACTGCTGAATTATCTGGATTTGCATTCACTACTTCTTCGTCAGTTACTTCTCCATCTCCTACTTCTTCAGAAACTTCATCGTCTTGGTTATCAGAATCTGAGCTTTCAGTAACACTAACAGCTTTTGCCTTTTGTTTCTTGCCCATGTTTAGTATTTTCTATTCCCGAATGTAAAGTAACGAAATATATTATTGTTTAGAGAATTACTTGGAATTTCAGAAAGTAGACAGTCAAAAACACAAATATCTTTTCACACCACGTGTTGCAACGCAAGGTCTCTTTCGCGACTATGATGACTCTAGTGGAGAAATTTGCTTGTACACTTTTTACCGCGCTTTATGAAAACTTCGGATGATCTCTGCGGAGTTAAAAATTATTATAATTGCATCGAATCTCAAGCAATTAATATAACTTATTAATATAACCCATTAGTTTTCACTCGATTGAGTCAATAGGAACATTTTACTTATTGATGGGAAACTATATTAAATTATGCAGAACAATTTTACAATACAAACCAATCAAGGTACTATGCGTATACCCTGCAGTTATGATGGTAGCACTTACTCCTTAAAAGGAATAACGCAGTAGAATCTAGAAAACGGTAGTTTATAGATGGGAATTTTATACTAGTCAAATGAAGACTAGGAGGTATTATAGAAAACCAAACGAGTAAATGTACAGTTACATTATTTTTGTAATCTGTGTACAAGACTCCAGTCAAAATTTTACGCGAATGGTACAAGGTAAAAAGTTGCTGCCCACTAAACTGAACTAACTTTTAACCATGGCAGAAATTTTAACTTACGACAAAACTTCAATTCCGAAATTCTCATACTAGGAAGTACTCTAAAAAACCCACGACAGGACATACAGATTGTGCTATACAAATGAACAGAAGGATTCTTCCCGTAACAAATGTGTTTTGCTTATTGTTTCGTTTTTCTCCCCTCTTCAGTCCAATACAGCTTTTACATGACAACCTGAATCGTGAGTACTCCACTTGGAAGGTGCCAAGAATGAAGCTAGTTAGGTTTCGTAATACGTTACCACAACTTTTTTTTTCTAAGAAGGTAAAAGAAGAACTTGCGTACAGTCGATAATCCTAATATGACTCTCACGAAGGGAAAGAGGTTCGACATTCATCAAGACGCTTCCTAAAGATTCAAAGAAGAAATGTTTTTCCTTATACAGACTTAAAATGTAAGAGAGAAAACACAGATTAAAGAGTACAGAGTAAAGACAGGGACCCGCCTTTTACAAGGGGAGAAAAGAGAGTAATATAGTGAAGAGCTAGAGCGAAATGTCGAGAGAGAAACCGAAAACAAGGATACACAGATCGAAGTTTCTAGAGAAGTCCTTTGTTTGCTCACTTTTGCCTATTCTGAAAAACTTGGTGACATATCCTTGAGTTTTCTTTCATTTGCAAGCTCATCTTGACACGATAGACGGGAGAAGGATGACGTACGGCAGAAGGAGGAGAAAGATTCAGGAAAATGTTTCTTGCTTGCTTCTATGTCACGTCACAACAAGTTCGCTGGCAAGTCAAAGTTATCTAAATCCGAAAAGTTCCAATTCCTTTAAAAATCTGTTTAAACTCAACTAGGCTCGAAATTGTTTACCATATGGGGCGATGAATCCATCCTGCCAGCCAGACATTTGCCACATGAGCATTTCAAACAGGGCAGGTGAGGTAGCCGTACTCGAAACCCAATGACAGGGCCACAAAGACAAAGTAGAAGAGGAACATCGTGACACCCAAAGGCCTATTCATCTTCCACTTGAAGCAAGCAATCGAGCCCACTACGAAGAGCAGCATCCCAAAGAGAATCAAGATAGAGCAAGCCATGCCCGTGCTGCTCACTTCCACGGGAACACCCATAATCACTCCGTATAAAAACCAGGGAAGAGGCAGTCTAGTTTTTAATCAAAAGAAAACAACATTTATCGAGCTTTGGACGACAGAAGGCGTAGATCCTACCCGACACAGACGTCAAAAATGTTGGATCCTACGGAAGAGGACACAGCCATGTCACCCAAACCTTTCCGGGCTACGATGACAGAGGTAATTAAATCGGGAATGGATGTGCCAGCCGCCAGAAATGTAAGGCCCATAACCTGACAGAAAGCGTCAATAATCCAAACGCTTGGGTACAATACGGAAACCAATATTTACCTCGGGCGCGATATGAAATGTTTCTCCGGCCAAGTTCGCCCACCACACCATTAAATATGAAAAGGCAGCAATCCACACAATGCTTCCAAGAAATGTGACCACAAAGAATCGTTTACCTGAAAACCCCATAGTTATCTACTGTCAACAAAAATCTCCCTTCCAGCACGCATCGATTCTGCTAACAATACGGAACACATTGTACCGTACCTCTCGGTGTTTTCGTGTCAGGTAAGGTGAGCCATAAAGGTACAAGTATAGGCGCCAAAAGGACGTATGTAATTCTCCTCCTCGTTGTATTCGGCCAGGACATATCCAAAGGCTCAGCTTTGTCCTCATCGCCGCTCATCTCTTCCAACGTAGTTCCATTCACACCAGCCTCTAATCGCGTTACCTAAAAGGGATACAATTCCATAAAGAAATACAAAAATACGGAATAGTTATGTATCTTAAAGAATATCAGGGACTATTCGTAAATAAAGAAGAAAAAAAAGCGTAAAAAAGGGCGAAAAGAAGGTTTACTTCGCTTTTGGTGGCCACGCTGTTGCCGTTGGCTCTTTTGGAATCGGCATCCGAGTTGACGAGCGAGTCGACGGGCGTCAGTTCGGTATCTTGGCTGCTGCGGCCGTTTCCTTCGAGGTCATCGACGTGGCTGGCATCAGGTCGAGCTCGCACCGGGGTGTGGTGCGGCGAAGCTCCGTTTTGAGCCTTGGTGGCATCTAATAGCACTTTGAGGGAGGCGATGGCGTGTAGCTTGTTGGCCTTTTCGTCAATGTGGCCTGCGTTAGCATCAGGCAAAACAAATCAAAACTGAAGCACATACCCAGGGCGGCTCAAGACAACTTATTTAAAATCGGAACAAGACATAAAACAAAGTCCAGCGGGTTCAAAGAGAAACGTTCAGCAAAAGTTTCATTGCACATGGGAGGCAGTGAAAGTTCCAAGAAGGAAAAGACAATGGAAGGGGGAATTGAAGAATAAAATGTGCGCAACGTCATACCAAAGCAACAAAACCGAGATTATCGGAACAAAGTCTCTCACTTTGAATACCAACAGCGTTTGTGTGATTCCGTCAATACTTCCCAAAGTAGAAGGGCCAAGAATCAATCTACGAGGTACCCGTAATGGTGTCACAAGAATCTTTTCATCGTGACAATTGCTTGTTCCTTTAATCAACCCATACTAGGGCAAGCTTCATTAATGAAAGTCAGCTGCCAATTTCGACAAGGAATTGAGGAAGGTTCGTTGGAAAACGTACGGTAAGACAAAACATCAACAACTTCTCTTCCTAAATTGGGAAGCTCCCAGCTAGCACTATAAATGGCAAGATTCTGGATGTGACCTTCTTTCTCAATTAACAATTGGTAGCACCCCCCAAACGCCTGCCACACACCAAACCAAATCAATAAGTTTAGCAACCCTTGAAAGCTTCAGACTATCTTTCTAGTCCCGTCAACACAATTTCTGCTCCCCTTCTCTCATATATAAAGCTCTCTCTTAAAAAAATATGAGAAAAAGTTGTCAATTTTGCTTTTCGCTCCTTTTTTTCTTTCCATAACAGCTTTCCTTAGCGCGCTCAAGGCAAATTTTGCATGGCAAATGCTTCTTGTGCTGCTTTGGACTGTTCTCTAATACAAAAATGCATCTTGCAAGCGCCATCAAGTTTTCTGCTACGTTACATGCTTTAGAAAGTACTTTCGCTTGTCGAACCTCGGGTCTATTTTTATTTTATTTATTTCTTGTTTTCAGAAGGCATCTACAAAACGGCTAGAGCTGTCAAAACCGGGTTTCTATTTAGACGGTAACAGGATGAGAAACGACCTTCCGGCATGGATGTGTTGATGCCGAAACTTGGACACTTTAATGATTCAATGGAAGACTTCTCACCAACTTTCACTGAAGAAAGTTGGAAGGTTAGGTTAGGCAATTGGCTGATCCATCTAAGAATAGAGGCATTTCATGATAAATTCTGACACTTAGGGAATGTCAAAATACACTTCCGTGGACGAATTGATACCGAAGACTAGTGTCGTATTATAACGCTTACAAATTAGATTAACCTAACCAAATATTTGTCTTGCCTAGTCAAAATATTATTAGCTAGAGAACAGACTGGCTGAAAAAGAAACTAAACTAAAAGGTACATGTCTGTTTACGCTACATTTTACAACTAATACCCTTAGACTAGCTCTAGTCAGTAGCCTATATGTCAGTAAAGAATAGGCTTCTGAGGCTGATAGTCGTGACATCAATGATATGAATATGAGTTATCTGAATATGCCAGGTACCCGAAGTAAACATCAGACAGTCCACTTACCAACTACTAAACTTTTCAAACTCTCGCCAGTATAAGCCTTTTTGTCTAGAAAGCCACGCGGAATCTTTTCTTGAGAATATAATGCTTGGTGCCGAGTCAGTTTTGCTAGTGATCACCGAAGTTACTAGATGTCGTCTATTTAAAAAAAATTATTGGTAGCAATATATTAGTGAACTCTAGGTCAAATATTCCTGAGGTATGAATAAATTTTCATAAAGCGTAAGTTTGGCATTAAAAGTACCCAAACTATTACTTACATTATGGCCAGATTTATGACACATAACCCCTTTAAGGGAACGCAAGTTGGAAGTTACTCTAGCTGAACGTTAGGGGGGTCAAGAAATGGTTCTCTTCTGCCAAGCTAGGTTTGCTAGGGCAAACTAAGTTGCCTTTCTTAATGCAACTCAGAGAAGGGAGGCAGAAACTAAGTGGGATCCTTCTAGCACTTTATGCATGGCTGAGCTGTTACGACTGACAGGACTAAAGAAACGTCTCGTAACGCGGGCTCGAGAATCCTTCCAAAAATATCTATCTTGCGTATACTAACTCCTTCGACGAAGAAAGTTGTTGGGGTGGAAATAAGCTACACGAGTTCATGTCACTCTTGTCGGCCCAGGAGTACATGTGTCTTTTTAACAGTACACGACTACTTCTCTTTTTTCGTGCATTAGAATTGTTGTTCCTTTCTCATAAAACAGAGGCATGATAAAGTAACGTCCATGTTTTCCTTCATATCTCTCCGGGTACTTCCGTACGTTGCCTAAATACGTGCCTAGAGTTCCCAAGGGTGCCCTCCAAGCGAAGAGGAAACACGAAAGGATGGACTCGAGAGAGATCCCCATATTAATTTAATAGCAGCATTGAGGAGAGTATGATGACAAGTCTTGGAACGTCGTTTTTCATATCTTGCACAGACATAAAAAGGCAAAATTTTTGTTTTCAACCATCATGCCTCGCCCGCAGCAGCGTTAGCGTGAAAAATAAAATAGCAGCGCAAAAAGGAAAAAAGAAGGGTGCATTACTTGTGTTCTCACCATCATGCATAGGATCGATGGAATGGATCATCAATTGAAGAAGGCCGGCCCGGAATTTGGATCCTCTGCAGCCCGCACTGCCAGGCCGGAGGGAGCCCGTGGTTCCGGCTAACGCCCCCAATGGTGCCATCAGCCCCGCCCCTACCACGCCGGCTGCTGCGCTTCCTGCTCCAGGACCGCTGCTCGACACGGAACCCTGGCTGGGAGGTCCGCGAGTTGACTGCACAATACAGGAAAAGAAATGAACACACAACAAGACAAATTAAGAGTAGAAAACAGAGGATGGAAAAAATATAAATTAATAGTTGTTTCCCGACTGCTAGGCTCTAATTATTGCAAAAAAAGGAAAACCAGGAAAATCCCCGGAATGAACACGCTAAAGATCTATAATCCCGAGCTTGCATGATGTTCCTTCCCGACCTGCCACGATAAGTTTCTTACCAGAAGTTTCATAACTTCTCGGGCAAGGGGGGGGGGGGAAACTTAGTTTAACTTCTACGGAACTAAAAAATTATTTTGGGAGACCACGATGAACAGCTTAGAAACTATACGACATATACAAAACCTGCACAACTTTTAAAAAGATATCAAAGGAAAAGGAGGCAAAATTCAGCCTCAAAGGCAGAGCACGATCAAAATCAAGAGCATGACAGAGTGGCATACACAATTGACCTGTCAAGGGCTTGTAATTGAACGAAGTCATTAGGCTTTTGACCGTCATCTCATCGGTTGCTGGTTCGTTTCCATGGACACCACATCGCATACAGAACAACGGAAATAGCAGTAGCAACATACTGAACTTTTAAGATTTCCCTTCCTCGATGCTCTACGTTCACTCCAATTCCCTTCTTCCTAAGCTATTGCATATAGCCCGGAAGTAAACCTAAACATTGGGTCCAAAACCAGCAGTAATTCCGACTCTTAATATTAGGCTCACAATCCTTTCGCTTCCCAATTTCCTTCCCATCTCATTTGATTTGCACATATCTCAAAAAGCTACGCCTTTTGCCAGTAGATAACCCCAAATGCTGGACAGAACCTAATTTGGATGCTGCCAGGGTGACGTCAATGCAGTTCTTCTCTGCAGAATCATTGATGCCCGCGTTGGGACCGGCTGCGTTCCAGCCAAATGAGAAACTCAAGCGGATGCTTTAGCTATACCGAAAGTAAAACTGGCAATAGCCCCAGGAAAAGGCTGAGCTTTGACTTTCTTGAGCAAAGAAGAAAAGAAAAAAGGGAAAAATAAAGGAAAAGGGAAAAAAAGGAAGGAGGAAAAGGCCTGGAGTAGGCGGGCGTTCCAGATCGATAAAGCTCCTCCTTTCGTAGTGTGGGCGGGTGGTTTTTCAGGGCAAAGTATCACCCCAACGAACTTTACAAAGCTTACACGCCCTTCTTTGCTTCCCTGACCGGATTTTCTTATTGGGAATGGATGGAAAGCTCTAGATATTGTAAGCAGCTCTGGCACATAGTTGGCACGCCGTGCCAAGCACCTGCCGTCACCCTTATCCCAACTCCGGGTACTATTGAGATATAGAGGAAAATGGAAGACCTTCCCCCTATTCACACAGTATATCGGTCATGTGGCTCCAAGTCGCTCAGTTCAGGGATTTTGAGGGCTTTCACTGACGCTTATTCAATGGAGAGTGTAAATGGTAAAAGGGCTCCACTGGCTAATGCCCGTAATAAACGTAACCCCGGCCGGTCCGGTAAATTATTAAGAAGGCCATTATTCCGAGTACGAACGGAAAACAGCTAAACGAGCTCTACAAAACTCCACCAAAAGCCTGAGCAAACTTGGCCATGGGCATCGACAGAGGTGTGCTGGGTGTTCTCCTAAGGAAGAACGATAAAAGCATTTAGGAGACGCATTATATTCCTAAAAATCGTAAAAACTTGGCATAAGAATCCTTGCCGGTTGTATGTTAACAGCAGCGCTAGTAAAACCCGGTACTTTGCTCAACGCTTTCCCAAATATTGAAGCAGCTGCTGGAGCGCTGAAACACGTTTGTGCTGTGTCTTCATCAAGGTAGAAGCCTTAGCTTTTGTTCGGATTAATGGACATGGCTATTAATGATTCCAATAATATAGCGCATACAGAAGCAACAGCAGCGTTTTTTAACTGGATCTGATGAGACTTGAGACCGTGCTGTTGACGGTTTCTCTTATGCTTTGAATGACCCTCGTCACAGCGGTTGCAGAGTAAGTAAATTACGTTTAATCAATGAACCGACGATGTCCCTTGATATAATGCCTGGGTAACTAACTTTATACATGCACTAAGCAACGGAGTTACATGTTCAACAGAAGGGCAACACGACACAAGGACGACTCGGCAAAAGGACTACGGTGCATCCGACTTAAGGACTACAAAACTCGACTTAAGGACTAGGTTGTTAGGTTAAGTTAGAGTTTGTAGTCCTTAAGTCGGGCGCACCGCAGTCCATTTGTCATGTCGTTCTTGTGTCTACGTCTCAACGGAAGATGGTGCACCCAAGCAGTACATGACTTGAGTGCCACATAAGGGATTTATCTCTTGCAGATTTGACAAAAGTATAATCTACCCAACATATCACACACTCAAAAGGAAAGTTAGGTCTGGATTCTGGTGCTGTTTTTTCGCAGAGCTACTTAGCTTTCTACTTAGCGAATATTATCATTTAAAAAGTAAACTGAGCTACTAATAGATATTTGAAACTAATATAAACTAATTTGAAACTAAAATAATATGATAAACTAATAACAGATATTTGACCAGCTTTCAGAGGTATTTCTGCATTTAAATGGCAAGTAATACAGACTAAAATTACTATGCTATTATAAGCAAGAAGGCTATAGGTTTCGAAACATGTCAAATGTCAGCTTTTCGCTTATTAATTGGGACTTAGTACATTTATTCGCATATTTTAGCTCGGTGCTTATATTAAAGTGTAAAATAATTTTTTATTAAATTTATAAACTTCTCTTTAATTATTATGATAAAATATTGAAGTAAATCCCCAGCGCTAATTAGCCGACGGTCTAATGCTGCAACTGTAGGGTGAGTGACATAACTTGAATGTCTTGTATCCGTAAGTAAGTGATCTAAACAGTATTGGAGTATCTACCCATTTGTTCACCCTTATAAGTTTCCGTTTCCATCAGCTCATCTTTACAGTAGTCTTAACAATACCATAGATCAATAAAATGGATCCATAAAATTCGTCAAAAATTCTAGAAATCTAGTGGGAGAAAAAAGTTGCTCAAATTTAACGATGAAGTATAACTTTACGATATGCCTGCGGTAGTGATTGGTTTCCTTGCGGCACTCTGAATGGTAAAAACGAACGTAACCTGATACTTTGTTTGTACTCTGTCAGACCCGTCAATATGGTCAAGCACGCGAACTCCCCATCGCTTTTTGGTTTTCACGTCAGCAGCACAAGACCTAGTTGGGCAAAGTGAACAGCAACACACAGGTCGTACGTGTTCCTTATCCTAGGGACAACTTATATTTAGTCCATCAAAAGCCATAAATTCTAAGGTCAATCTGGGGACGTCAAGTCATACATTATGCATGTTGTTTGAGCTTACGGCTGAAAATCCTCCTGGAGCCTAGCATGCTCACCTGACATCTTTTTCCCTCCGTAGGCCGTAAACAAAAACGAACTTACGATGCATTTACATGGTTGCACGCAATACACTAACGCGTAAAACAGAACAATACAGAAAATCGAAAAAATAAGTTATGCCTAAATCAATCATCCATCTCGCTGCAAATCAAATTTCTTACTTAATGAAGCTCAAATAAAAATTACCCCGGGGCTATGGCATGTTCCCCATCCAACGCTTTTGATGGATGGGCGTGTAATAGCATGGAACGAGAAGACGCCTACCACCAATCACTCATAAGAATATGTCTGGCTGCTTTCTCGCTTGGTTCGCCCCATCTTCCTTTACTCTCTGTCGGATATTCCCTTCAGAAGAAGAGGAAATGAAAAGAGAGACAACATCTCGGTACTTAAACAAGGAGACAACGTACGCCTCCTAACACAGGATCCTATATGTATGTCTTTTAACGAAAAAAGGGACCCTCGCCCAGTAGGCTACTTAGCTTTATCCTACAACTCACGGCACAAATGAAGACAGAAATAAAATCCAGAGAGGAAGAGGGAAAAAAACGATGAAGGATCTTGCAAACGGAGGAAGTCCATTAGCGGGAGGGCGTTTATGGGAGTTGGCCGACCGGCCGCTCCAGTCCTCATGCAGAGATTGCAATCCTGTAAGTTCCTGACCTAACATACAATTAAGGATACCGCCCTTCTCGAGTCGTGTACTAGAAACTGATTGGCTGCACCACAGCGTGCGATGCAGAGCCGCAATTACTCCGCCTGAGAAGCATTGTCAAGAAAAACTCGAACCGCATTTTTTTCTTTTGCTCTCTTATAGAACCCAAGGGATCGCATGCGACAAATAAGAGCAAAACCGTCAACAATATATAAGAAAGACACTTAATACAAAAAGAAGTTAAAAAGCCCTCTACTTTTTGATAATTATTGGGATGTTAGTTATCTATGACACTCCGTACTGAAATTAATTTCCATAACAGCTGCAAAAATCAGCATCACTAGCGCCACGCAGCGGAACTGACGCTTTGTTTTGGTCGTCTTCCGAAGACGACGGAACAAGGCAAAACACTTTGACCACAAAATGTGTACGTATTTTACTAGAAAAACCTGCATAACAGTTCAAGTTCCTGCTTTCGCAAAAGCGTGACCGAAGCTAAATCGGACAGCCACTTATATTTGTCACAAAACGACACTGATGTCATACCCCTATATTTGCAACACGTTCTCCGGAAAAGAATGAAGAACTCGAGTTCAAAATTGGTAGTTGGATTGGAAATGCATTAGGTTAGGTTAGGTTAACGATTCTCATGAACCTTCGTCGATGAGAATCGTTAAAACTTATACTTTCTTTCACTCCATTAGCAGAAAAATATTCACTGTTCGAAAAGTGACACATTGGTGTCATTTTTTATGCGGAATACCGGTTCGTCACTAAATCCGGAGAACGTGTTGTATATTTGAGAATGCAGCAACTTTAAACAAAACATAAAACACAAATTTAAAAGAAATTTAACGACATAAAAGCAAAATATATCGTGGAATTTCTTTAAATTCTTTTTAATACATTCATGATACATTCTCATGATAGAGAGGTATGCCACCAGTACCACCTTCTGAGAAAACCTGTCAACTATTTGCAGTACACGGCCGTAAGCCGCTTTAATTTGCTAGGCGGGTGTTTTGACCTTGCCACCCTTATCATTTCACCTGAAGTGAAACCTGAAACGTTTCATTCCCCCCGCATATAAGGCTTCCTTTTAGCAGCTCTGAGTGTGAGCTATAGAAGCAAAGTCGTGCGTCATTTGCCATTAACCCCCGAAAAACAATCACCCAGAACGATGATATGCATCAGTTAAAGGTTGTGAGTTTCCTTCCCTCGTGTAAATTGACCGTTAACGCCCGAGTGTGGTTATCGGTGGTGACGGTTGAAGGGGAAAGAATAAAATCCCAGACTTACGTGAGTAACCAAATGATCCGTGCTGCTAATGCGCGGGATGGTATTTTTGTAGAGTACGCCCTTGACAGCTTTTTCGAACGTTTCGTTAAACTTCATGAAGGTAACATAGGCGGCATAAATGCCCAGTAGGAGCAGCGCTTCCCACCACTGAATGTAGTTGTCCATGAAAAAGAGCACGAGCGTAATGAGTGAGAAGCTGTAAAACGTGCAATCCCGAAACAAGGGCCACCAGGTGAGCGTCAGCACCGTCTTGGAAAACAAGGCACACATCCCAATCACGAAGAGAATGTTGAAGACCGCCGAGCCTACGATGGTGCCGATACCCACGTCGTCGAACGAGACGAACACGCCGATGACGCTGGTGAACAATTCCGGGGCCGAGCCACCGGCCGCCATGAAGGTAGCTCCAGCCACGTCATCCGGAATCGCCAATTTCTCGATAATCACATCTAAGGAAGGGACGAAGAACTCGTCGCAGACGATGGCCAGAGCTACGAACATGTACATGACCCCTAACACGTGGAGGATAATGGCGCCACTTGCGCGTTCCTCCGGAGTGAACAGATCGGGTGGGAACAGCGGAGATTTTACCACAACCGGTCCTTCGCTCTTCAAAACCGAAGAATCGTTGGCCGGGACCGCGGGCATAACGCGCGATTCCAGTACCATAGGTGGTAGAATGTCTTCCGATGTATCTAGGGGCAATCCTTCTTCCGCCGTGCGGTAATCTTGGGACAGTTCCGGATAGTCTCCGGTCATTGCAGAAGCTTTCCATAGAGAAGACCCCGCAGCTCGGAATGACTCATCTTCCTCTTGTGCCTCGTCAAATTCCCAGACGTAATCGGTGACGGGATGCCCACCATTAACGTTGCCGTTTCGATGATTACGTTTCTTGGAATGCGCTTTATTGTGGCGACTCGATGACGGGGCCGGTTCGCCCTCCTCGGAAGCGGCGGATAGTAACTTACGGTTCTCCCAATGTGGTAGGTTGTCAAGTAGAAAGGGAGAATCCGCGGGTTGGGAATCCCGCCATTCGATTGGTTTGGGCTGTCGTCGCCAATCGTGTAGGCCAAGTTCCACTGCGGCTCTGAGGTGGTGCGGAAGGTGACCGGGGATTTCTTCGCTACCTAATTCGTTTGCCTCGCGAGCGGCTTCCGGCATGACCTGCTGGACTACGTGTCCTTCATTGATCTTTTTCCGATGAGGGACGCGTTTTTTGCTACCCGGCGAGGCTTGATTCGGATGTTCGTTCTGCAGTCCTTTAGTTTTAAAATGGACAATCTCGCTGCCTTGCGCAGCCATGTCCCAATCAACGGGTGAGGCCACGTTCCGCTCAAACTCGTGAGACTTGCCATCGTCAAAGTACGTGGACGAGGCTGCCGCTTTGGCGCTCATGCCGCCGTACTGCAGTTTTCCCTTGGAAACTGCAGGCGCGGGCTCCACCGCGGTTCGTCGATCGCTGTACAGCGAACCGTCTGCGGGTAAGGGTGGAGGCGGTCCCAGTAAACCCGAGACGGCCAAGAAGGAATACATGCAAATGCCATACATGATCACCGACGAAAACGTGACGAGTAAGAGGTACGGTTCTCTTCTCAAAAGTCCTTGCCAACCTCGTTTCCGTGGCATTTTAAAACCAACAAGTTTCCTTCGATGCGTTTGCAAATTATTTTTTTTGGAAATTAGTTTTCCCTCTTCTTTTTTAAGTTCCCGAACAAATTTGGGTTTGGGGGAGACAGATAAAAGAGAATTTTAACAATTCGTAAAAAATTTTTAACACCTCATTACAAAATATAAAAAACGGAAACCTTATTTACAAATCCTCAAAAAAAAGTTACTGAAATGCAGAACTTTTAACAAGATTAGATGAGGAGAATGGACATGACTCGGTTAAGAATTCGTTGCTCGGCCATCACTCGACTGCGGCACCGGGACTGCACAACTCGTACACCGTTTCGTTTCCTATCACAGCTCATACTTAGGGAAATGCTCTGGCACGGGGGGGATAAGAAAAAGAATTTCCTCTCGCCTAAGCCAGTTTTGCTAATTTCGCGGAAAGGAAGTAAAACAGCCTTTCTTATTGCTGGGGAGAGTAAAAATTACGCAAAGCTTGGGATCGTTGGTTTCACAGTTTTTGCGGGGAACGTGCTGACTGCAGTAAGAAGAAAATGTACAATAGATGCAATGAACTCGGACGTCTTGATCATACTGAGGCAAAGAAAGCGAGCAAACTGAGCGTTACTACCCGTGCCCGGTACCAGCCAGCCAAAGGTATTGGCTAAGAGAGCACCGGCGCTGTAGCAACAAGGAACGAACACTAGCAATAGCATCAGCCCTTCTTCCATAGCTGTACCGCACCGCACCGCACCACACCACACGTACTGCACACAGTATTGATTAGTTTTACCCCGTTTGGACGTGGAAACCCCTGCAATGGTCATGAAGATCCCACCCAAACTAACTTGGGCATCTCCAACCGTCATTTATACTTATACCATCATTGCAGCAAAAAAAACGGAATATTAATGTCCCAACTTTCCCGTGCAAACTTACAGTTTCTTGCTAACTTGCAAATGGACAAAATAATTTCATCAACAACTTGTAAACTCCAAGGGGAAGCTTACATAACACGGAACGCTCAAGCTATTTTTCTCATACAACTTGGCTTTACAGTTACTGAAAAGTGTATAATTGAAATGCATTCTGGTCACGCACTGTGTGACCAGAACTTCAGGACCCACGGTGCTGACCGGAACTAACCCTATATAAACACAGCACGGCAAGTTTTTTTTCGACAGACTACAAACTACGCTGATTGTTCACCAGAAAGTATCAGCCTTTTCTTTCCTATTTCGTTAATTCAATAAGCATATTCTTATAACCAAATTGCGCATTATACAGCAGAACACTGCACAGGTCCTATCTGTTGGCCGTAAGAGCCACAATAACTGGTTAGGTTGAATTAATTGGTTGATAAGCTAACCAGGGCGGCAAGGGGAGATTCGTAGGGACAGCTTCCCATGTCGGTAAGCTGACAGAAATAATTTCGTGGCTTAATTGGCTTGATTTCGGCAGTTTTTTGTACATGCGTCATCCCACAAGTGTCTTCCAAGGGCAATGCCTGCACTTAACTATAACATATTTGTTGTAGTTAACAGCCAAAGGTTGCACTCGATTCTCAGCACATTTTTTTGCCCAATTTTTCTCAAATTCGTACACAAATAACTAAATTCTTATAACCAAATTGTGCATTATACGGAATGCTCCACAGTTCTTATTTGTTAGGCGTAAGCGCCACAATAACTGGTAGGTTAGAATTAGTTGGTTGATAAACTAATCACGGCGGCAGGAAGGGAGATTCGTAGGGACAGCTTCCCAGCTTGGTAAGCTGATAGACAATTCCGTGGTTTAATTAGGCTTGATTTCTGAGAGTTTTTTGGGGTTTTTAATGCGTCATTCCAAGAGCGTCTGCCAAGGGCAATGTCTGCATTTAACTATAGCATATTTTCAGCCAAACGTTGCAGTCGTTGTTCAGCACTGCTTTTTTACTATTTTCCCAAAATTTCAACACACATTTTTGTTACGAATGCGTTTGATGCAACCAACTTCGAATTACAAGTATACAAATTTATCTGTTGTGGCCTTTAAATACGAAAGTTTTCTCATGTGGTGCTGATTGATCTCGTATTTTTTAGCCTGCTTTAAACTATTCAAATCTTCCTCATTGGTCGCAAATTGCTCGACATAAGTCTTTGTTCATCTTCAAGTCATACTTCAACTTCAGCATCAAGAAGCAACCCCCATCTGTAAGTGTGAATTTACGATCTTTCGCTCCGTTTTAAAACATAAACTTCCTCCTTTTTGAGCTTCGGGAATCACAATGACTCAATTGACACTTTATATGCCAACTGGCACACGTTACACCCAGCCGCAACTTTGTCGTCCGCTAATCGGACACACCGTTTTTCCGCTCTCCAACTTTGCAATTATAGCTGTAGCATGATGGCCGGGACCACGCCATGACAGCTCAAAATTTGTCTTTCCGGACCACCCCTTTTTCACTCCCGCATATTACAGCACCCAAAAACTCTTTTCTGAACCGCAGAATCAAGTACAATGAGTTAAAAAAAACTAAAAGAACAAAAAATTCCAGTATGTTAGGAAGCTACAACTCTATTGATCCACGGGCCGAGTCCGCTCTAACCATTCGGGAGCCAAAAGGGGCAAAAATCTGTAGCTAAGCCTTATTGGCGCGTGCATGGATACGTGGTAAAAAAAAGACCTAAAAAAAGAAATAAAATAAGAAACAAAGAAAAAAGTCTGCGTTGCTCAGGATCCCCACAACAAACAGAACCGAAAACACGAAGAAAATAATATACGATCGCGCACGGGATTAATCAAGTCCTTAAGCCCATCTCACTCGTCCGCAGTCACTAATACGACCAACCCGTCTATGTAGCCTAACGTTACCGTTACCACAACCACGACGTCCTGCACAACATGAGAAGTGCTGCCAACAGAACACACACACCCCCATTTTGCTTGTCAGCTTCCTTTAAGATGCTGGACCAAAGGAAACTGCACGTACATCAAAGGTAACTTTGAAGTACTCAGGAAACAAGCAAACCTACCCCAGGACAACAGAAATTGATACGGGAAAGATAAAAAAGAAGACAAAATAAATAAAAAGATGAATAAAAAAAAGACAGCCGTTTGGGTCCCGGACAAACGGCACATAGTGCCGAGGAATAAGAACGATTTCTCCTAGCCGTGTCCGGACGGCTGTCGTACCATATGTGACACTCACTAGGGCAAACGAAGTTTGCAAGGCGGCATTTTTTATAGCAGCTTTGTCGTTTCTATGTGTTGGAATTAGTTCTTAATGACAACCTTTTTCTCGTAACGACAGTTGAGGATCGATAACGCATTGCAGCACCTTTTGACATGCTGCTGCTGTTGTAGTCGGTTTTTGTTCTTCTCGGGCCAGCAAAAATACGACACGACCAGGACGGAAGAAAACGTCCGGGAAGGAGACGTGAATTACGACGGTCTAAACAAAAGAAGGTTTGGCTAAGCGACTCTTGGCTTTTGTCTGTTTGGAGACTAACAAAGGCATAAAAAAGGAACGGGCCTTGCGTTTGGTGCAGCTACCATGGAACCAAAATTTATGCTCCGCACATGATTCGCTATCATATTTGGGTTGCGAGGCTCGAGCGGCAGACGCGAAAATATAGCACGGAAAAAAAAGTTACCGGGTGCCCTTGCCAACCCCAGAGCAAAGGAAAAAGAGACTCAGCAACGGCACATACAGAACGATAAAAATCAAACAAGACGCATATGGCTAAGCAGGGATAAACGTAAGATAAAAAGAAAAAAAAGATATCACTTACATAAAGAACGTGGAGATGTCGTAATGATGAAAAGGCCATCAGACAAATGGGGTTTCGATTTGTTCCACGACATCCACGAGCCGGGCTCGTAAGGCAATGGCCAATGCAGATGTCCATTGGGGTGCGGCAAACGAGTTTCAACTCATTATGCAACGACGGGCCATGAAAGCCCCAAAGAACGGAAAAAACAAGAATGGGATTAACAGAAGTACTGCTATGAATAATTCGTATTAAAATGACAATAAATAGGGAATATATAATAACAAATGCTTTGACATGCGTTGCGGAATAACGAATACTGGGTCAAGTATACAAACCCATAAGTTTTCCTTCACGACTGTTTTTTCAGGTGTTTGGGCTCTAAAAAATTATTATTTACGTAAGAAGGGAAAGAACTTGTTTGGTACTATTGGCGCTGCGGGGCGAAGGTGAAACGTGGGGGGCTAGGTCGGTTGTCGGTTCGATAAAGGCAAGGACGCACACATTCCCCTAGACGGGAACTGTAAGGAGGTACAGGCGAAGATGGCTGCGATTACATGCCCATCCGCTTTGGTATTTGAAATCAATAGCAGAAAGCACGTGAATGGCCATAAAGTGCGTTCGCTCGCCCAGTAGGGACCTTTACTGTAAGGAAGCGGAAAAATAAAAGGATATTATGGACATGCCAGGAGCTTTATTCCGATACGAGGTTGCTTCGAACATGGGGAAACGCGAGATTGTAGGTTGGATGGGGTTTGTATTAAAAGTTGGAACGCAGTAGGGCACAGTTTCACGACCAGAAAAGAATGCTGATTGCCATTGCAACACAGCAGGCTGCCACGTAAGGACTTTTTCGTTCACCAATCCGAGCGCATTTCCAAAAAACGCCTAGAAATCTAATCGAACGAGCGAACGAGAATAAAGGGAATGAGCGGCTTAATTTGTTTGTAGAGGTTTGTGTTGGTTTATACCCCGTCTTATTGCGGTCAAGTAGGCTTGGCATGAGGGCACGGATGTACGCGCAAGTACATATCAGCAACAAAGCGACGGCCAGCAATGATTGGAAGTTGAATAACGCGGACTAAACGGATAATGCGAATTACAGTTTTAATCACTGTATACTGTAAACCTTCAAACTGTGGTTGGAATGGAATTTGTAATCATTTCAAAAGTGGCGCGCAACTGGGGAGGTTGGGCTTCCAGAAAGCAAGTTTTCATACACGATACATAACAATACCCAAACACCAATTTTCTAACGAAGCTTTTCGTTTTCGGCTTTATTTATTACAAAAGATAACAATAAACTTACGTACCATATTGAGTGCTGTTTCTGGGCTTGTAAAATCTTAATTCTCACACTTTTTGAACGACCAAAACAAACCGCACATGCACGTCACCATCGCTTCTTCGCTTCAGTCAATTTGAAACGCGAATGTCCCGAGGGCTGCCTGGGCGTTCGCTGCTCGTACACTTGATAATCTTGTTCTGTAAAGTCAAAACAAACGTCGTCGACACTTGGAATTTCAAGAATTTCTCATACTTTCTGTTGATATTTTGCCGTTGATCTCAATTAATTCACGGTTTCTAGCTACATTTGTGAAAGCAAAACACTCTAAAACAATGGAAACATCTTCAGAAACGAACACAAGTAAGTTTTATCCTTTTTTTCGCAAAAAAGAAAAGTAATCTTTTATCTTATGTGGTACACCTTTCCACGTCTATTTTTCGTTTTAAAAGATATTGAACTAGACGAAGCTGCTACAAAGCAGGAGAGCGGTAGTATATGCTCAAACGATGGGAAATCGATCCCCACTCCTGGGAAGAATGACATGTCATCGTCTCTTTCAAACAATAATAGTACAGCTCCGAAATGTCCCAAACATGAAAGCACTTCACCTAAAGAAGACATTGCAAAATTCAAAGTTATTTTCAACAAGCAGAAGTATGACGTATCTTTTAGTCTCAGTGACACTGTCGGAAGGCTCAAAGATCACTTAGAAACTATTATTGGTAAGAAAACATTTTTTTAAAATTAAGTCATGTACAACCTATTTTACACTGGAACCTCGTTAATCGTTCAGATGTTCCTGCCGGAATGCAGAAAGTGATGGTCAAAGGATTAGCTAAAGATGAGCGCACGCTCAAAGAGGTCGGTGTAGCTGAAGGCGCCAAGGTCATGGTTATTGGTTCTAAACCGACTGACGTTTTGGCTGTGGCAGTTCCGTCTTCATCTGAAGTAATGAATAACATCCGTTTTTCTCATCCTTTACCGTGCTTTTCTTAGGCAGCGAAAGGTGAGACGGTCGAAGCCAGTTCTTCCAAAGAACCCTTAAGTCAGCAAAAACAACACAGGAAAGTTCTGGACAAAGGCGTACCGGAAGACGCTTTGCCGGGAATGAAGGGCCGAAAGGTAAAGCAAACAGAAACTTGCCGACATCGTTGAAAACCGTTTGTTCGTTACCCAGGAACCGCTTCCTCCTCAGCCGTTAAGTGGAATGGTCAATAAATCCGGCAATAAAGTGCGCCTCACGTTTAAAATGGAAGCAGATCAAATCTGGATTGGTACCAAGGAAAGAACGGATAAAGTTCCTATGAATTCTATTAAAACCGTCGTCTCGGAACCTATCCATGACCACGAGGAGTACCATATGATGGTAAAATGATCTCAGTTGAGATTACCTTGTACGTGATTTAGTTTAATTATTTGGTACTTCTGTGAAAGGCTTTGCAGCTGGGCCCGACAGAAGCTTCACGCTACTGGATTTACTGGGTACCTAACCAATACGTGGATGCTATCAAGGATGCCGTTTTGGGAAAATGGCAGTTTTTCTAAGCTAGAAAGCAAAAAGTTACACTCACGCTGACTACAGAAGAAAAAATGCGTTGCCCTGCCAAGTAAGGCTAGGATTCGGTGATATATGCTTGCGGCATATATCCTTGTACAGATGAGTCGTCAAGCTAAACTTTTTGCACAGTTGAAAGAAAAAATACATACATTTGATGCAATTTGAGCGTGTACTCAGCTGGTTTGGCACGGCTTTTTAGGGACAAAGGAGATAGTTTTGTTTCTGGTACTTTTAATAAATACATAAAGTTAGAATCTTTGGCAACGGATTTCGGAAGACTAGGGAACACAGTTTTAACATCTACACCAAGTTAGTCGTACTCCGATCCAATCGTGATGGACATACCAGGCTCCAGGACGTACGTATTGTGATACCATTGATTAGTATCTATTAATACTATAGAAAAAAAAGTAAATTAAGATAAAATCCGAGAATGTTGGACAATGTTGTTTTAAAAGTACCAATATCTCCCGTTTCGACTGTGATATTCAAACCAGTGCAATGCAGTTCGCATTCGGGAGGCGGCAAAAGCCGCCAAAATTTACGACCAACAATCTGGGCCTGCCAGGAAGGCCGTTGAACGTAATCCAACTAGAGAAAATTATGCAGCGCTGGAAAAGTCACCAGAATATGAATGTGATTTACGTGCATGGACGACGCGGGTCCAGGACCTCCGATAAAAATCCAATCTAAACAAGAAGCTTCCGACTGACGTGGTAAAAAAGCAGGTCGCTGGTAATGGGATCGCAGCACGCTCTTGACATCCGGATGACAATTACTCCTGGTAATTTTGCAACAAAAAAAATAGAAAAAAAAAGAATAAGAAAAACTTAAGAGTAGTTAACGAAAGGGCTAATATTGTATGTAATTACCAACCAATGTACCAAGGTTTTTCGCCTGGTTCTAGCGCAGCTCGTGCGGGGGGCATATCAAAAACTTCTTGAAGTCGGACGAATTCGGTGCGAAACGGGAAGAACTGACATTCTTCTTCGACGCTATCGAAAGCTCCGGGTAGGGAAGCGTAAAGTTTGGCGAAAAATTGGATGCTGAAGACATTTAAGGCAGTCCAGTTACGTGTAGCGCCTTTGACGAGTATCGGACGGGAAGAATAGGCCACGGTTTGGAATTCTTCCGGACTAGGATTTACTAGGATCAAAGGTTCGGTTACGTTTTTGCAAATGTCGCATTCGGTCACAGGCCGGGTGGCTTCCATAATAAAGTAGTTGTTTTCCAGTAAACAGCGCGAAGTGAAGAACTCATCCCAGAATGAGTCAGAGTCCCACAGCAATGCCAAAATTGCAATGAAGATCACGCAAATTAAGCTTCGCCAAGAGGACTGCATTACTAATACACCAACAGGAAAGAAACCGACATGAGACTACCCGTTAACGGACTGCCTGTGTCAACGCCGTGTCCACATCAAGTTTCCGAACACATGGAAGGCATGTGTGGACACAATCACTGCCGGAAACTTGACCCCACCCTACCCGTACCCCGCGGAAAGAAAGAAAGGGGATACCCCGAATATTCTATGGCCTCATCTGGATGGAGTTTTGGGTCCCGCACCCCTACGTTTCCGGTCTTTTCTGTTAGTCGTGACTATTATCTTTTCCAATCACGTTAGCAAAAAGCGAAGTTTCGTAGTTTCGCCAAAATATCGCATATACTGTTATAGTGTTAAATCATCGTGTAAATGCTGATATTGGGGTACAATAACTTGTATGCAGAAATTGCAATAAAAATGTTCCTACCTGTGCATTTTTTATCGGCAATTCCTTATAAGTACGTATATAATATTTGTTCTTATATTTGTTTATAACATAAAAGATCAGCATCAGGCAAAAACTCGAGAAAACACGAAATCATTGCACAATAAACAATCACAAAGGATGGGACGTTGCATAGCAACAGCACAACTTACCACGTGACAGAAGGCAAAGACGTCAAGAGTGTACATTTCACTTTCTTCTTGAATTTTACTATTAATGGCAGACATCCCTGTGGACGCTCCTGAACGTAAGTTACAGCTATGATGTAATTAAAAAACTGGAGTTAATGAATAATTTATTCACTGTGTAGATTGCCCTGGCACTGCGAGCGAAGCAGCAGGTAAAACTTCAGCATGTGCTGGATGCCCCAATCAAAACATATGTGCTTCTGGGCAAGCCAAAGTGGCCGATCCTGGTAATATATAAAATTATAATGCGTAATATGTTTTTGACATTAATTCTGATTTTAATTTTTGTTTTTATTTAGCTATCATGGTTATCAAAGAACGTTTGAGCACCGTAAAGCATAAGATTCTAGTAATCTCTGGGAAAGGAGGTGTTGGAAAAAGCACAGTGACTGGGATGCTTGCTAGGGCTTTAGCATTAGACACTGATACAAACGTGGGATTGACTTTTAAATTCAGAAATGGGTCATTTATATCGATGTTTTATTGTCTATAGGTTGCAATCATGGACGTGGACATTTGTGGGCCCTCGATGCCGAGAGTTATGGGAGTAGAAGGCGAACAGGTCCACCAAAGCGGGTCTGGCTGGTCGCCTGTGTACGTGGAAGAGAACCTGTCGCTCATGTCTGTGGGCTTCTTGCTAGCATCGCCGGACGATGCCGTAATCTGGAGAGGGCCCAAAAAAAACGGTACGGATATGGTCGATCTATTGGGATTTTACTTAGCTTTTTCCCATAGGTCTGATCAAGCAATTCCTAATGGACGTAGACTGGGGTGCTTTGGATTATTTGCTCATCGATACTCCTCCGGGAACATCAGACGAACATTTATCCTTAGTGCAACTGCTACAACCATGTGGATTAGACGGAGCTGTGGTGGTCACCACGCCCCAAGAAGTTTCTCTTGCGGACGTTCGCAAAGAAATCAACTTTTGTAAGAAAGTTGGTTTACCTATAATCGGTGTTCTAGAAAACATGAGCGTTTTCGTTTGTCCCAAGTGCTCTGTAGGTTAAGTTCGTTTCGCCTGAACTAGAAATGGAAATTGTTTTGTTTCGTCAGGTTGAAACGCCCATTTTCCCTCCCACTACAGGGGGTGCGACTAAACTGGCAAAAGACGTCGGGATTACCTTTTTGGGGAAAATTCCACTTGACCCAAGGGTAGGTCATGCTTGCGACGAAGGGAGGAATTATTTGGAAGATTCACCGGAGAGTACCGCTACGTTAGCGTATAAACAATTAGCAAATAGTAAGGATTTAAACAGTTTTCAAAATTTCCAATTCAAAGCTAATTTACTTTTATTATTAGGTGTTAAGTTTTACTGCAACCAAGATTCTATGGAATCTTAACGATTCTATAACCAATTATTAACATTTTGTACTTTTTTTTACTGAGCTCTAGTTTGAATCGCAATAAAAAGAAAAAATATACCCCTGAATATAATTATTATACGATTTGGCGTTATGCTTTCCATTTCAGTTGAAAATAAAAGGATACTTCCACTATGGTACGGTTCCTTAGAACTTGAGCACCATCGTTTCATGGAATTTCACATAAAATAAGCAAGCTGAACGCTAAATCTTCACTTGGCACCGTTTATATCACAAACCGTTAGTTGCATTGAGAGACTTGGCCCCATCTGCAGTACAGAATAGCGGTAAAAAGTAAATGCCCAGCTAAAATGTCGATATACCTGGATGAGGGATGAATTTCAGCTTGTTGCTGTATATTCAAAAGCGGGACAGCTTCTTCTCAGCATCAGGCCCTTCATTTTGAAACTCGTGACCCAGACTATAGTCGCATTTTCCACACGACACCCTTAACGCGCCTGGTCTTCCTTCTTCGGGAACTTTAGTAAGCGAATCTTCATGAACTGTATTGGAAAAAGCTGGCCATTCGGAATGATGTTCGAACTTCGAGCGGCTGGAGAATAACTCGTAGCCACAAGATGCACATGCGTAGACTCCTGCCGTATAAAAGAAGTTAATAGTAGTTTGATAATGCTCTCTGTTATTTTTTAATTTGCTTCATTGGCCTAGTAACATTTGGTTGCTACGTGCCTTGACAATACAATAATAATAACATATAATTTAAAATCCCGCCGCAATAATGTAATTAAATTTGCCAGCAGGTGGCGAAAGCTCCCGGAGAATTGTACATACAAAACTTTAGACATTGATAACATACCTTATAATGATAAATTCTGATTTACGTTTCGTTTATGTGCTCAGTGTGCATAAGAGCTATTAGCTTACCTGTTTCGTAATGATCACGGTAATGCTCCTCAGCGTTTTGCTTCATACAGAACGCCATGTTTGTTTGTTGACCAACTTAATGTACAGAAAATCGGTATGTTAAACAATCGAATGAATTTGTAAATCGATTCAGAAATCGTGCATCCAATCTTGAATAAAGTAAACAAGGCTTAAAGAACACATTACGAATCTCGTGTATTTTTCCGGGCGGACCAGTGCATTGATCAAATACCATGCTCGTACGTATAATTGATATATACAGAAGAATACCGAGATGTTCACTGTAAGTTATCTTGGAATGTTTTAAAGCATGTACACTTACGTAACTCTTGTCTATCTAGGCAATTTTACACACATAAGTGTATTCAAAGAAGAGTAGTATCTAGCAAGCCCTCAGAAGATATTGATAATGAACCCATAAAGTATTCACAGTCCAAGGCTGCCATATGGAAAGCACAAAACTCGTATAGTGGATCGCCAAAAGAGGATAAGCTATGGTACGAGTCAATAGTCATCGGATTATCTCTGACAGCATTCATGGTCTACTTTTGCATCCTACGCGAGGAAAACGACATCGACGAGAAGCTTGAGGTTAGCTTGTATGACCATGTCCCTGGTCTCGAAAGAAAGCAGATAGAAATCAGGATGAAGTACAATGAAGAGCACGGAGAAGACAACGCAGCCCTCAAGCAGCGACTAGATGAGTTGACTTCGCCCAGCACGGATTAATAATTTATTAGCTGTTGTATAGTACACATTGTCAATAAAGTCCCTTCCGAATATGAAAAGGAGATTTTTATTACATTCAAGGACTATGAAAGGGTGGGAGGATTTCTATACTACCAAAAACCAATTACCAACTAAGTCTAATTTTTCTGGTACAAAACATCAAAGAATGAATCCGTCCTTCAGGATGATTTTTCAAAAATAATAGTATGTGGTGGAAGTTGACAGCAGTGAATGTTGAGCAGTTTCAGAACCGCACAACCTTTTTCTTTCTAGCTAAATGCTGCAACTGTTAATTTGTGTTTCGCAGTCGGCAACAAAAAGCAATTGGTCTTTGAGATCTTCCAACAAGTGTGCAAGTTTCTGAATCTAAATACTCAAACTGGATGTGTTTTTGCAATCGCAGAACATAATAATAATGATTTCGACCATGTGTCAGTTCTCTTGTACACATTCTACCCTAGGCCAAAAATGTTGAATGAATGATAGGAGACGATACGAAGGAGTTTGTTAAAATTTTCATAAAACGCTGCCGTAAGTCTCGAAATAGGACTCACAACCTGTGTTTAAGCACGTTCACCACGAATGCGTCTTGCCAACTGAATATCTTTCGGCATGATGGTAACGCGCTTCGCGTGGATAGCGCAAAGATTGGTATCTTCGAACAGGCCTACCAAATAGGCTTCAGAAGCTTCCTGCAAGGCACCGATCGCAGCACTTTGGAAACGGAGATCGGTTTTGAAGTCTTGTGCAATTTCACGAACCAAACGCTGGAAGGGCAGCTTGCGGATGAGCAACTCTGTAGATTTCTGGTAACGACGAATTTCTCGGAGAGCAACGGTACCGGGCCTGCGAACGAATTATTTTCACTCTTTTATTTATATTTCAAATTTTGAGTGAATTTATTCTTACCTATAACGATGAGGCTTCTTTACACCTCCTGTAGAGGGAGCACTCTTTCTTGCAGCTTTAGTAGCCAACTGCTTACGAGGAGCTTTTCCACCGGTAGATTTACGTGCCGTCTGCTTGGTACGCGCCATATTTTAAACTTGTTTTTTTTATTTAGGACCTGATAAGAAAGAAGGAAAGAAATTAGTTTGCGTGACTTTTTAGTTTTAGACGATTAGTTTGCGTGATGTTTAGAAAAGCGCGCCAAAACATAACAATCGATAGTTCATGACGCCATCGGTAGGGAAAACCCTGCAGCTTGACATCACATGACCCCACACAAAACCCATTATAAAGGCTTTCACCATGATTTCCAAGAATAAAATTAGTTCACAACTTAAGCTTGTATCCCAATAGAGGTGGAACACTGGATTGTTGGCTCATGCAAGGCTTTATGAAATAATCTTTCAATCTTTCATGATCAAATAACTCGCAACTAGTTTTCTACGCATTAACGCTACTAGTACTACTCCCACAATCAACCAAACGCCATTTTTGCTTGCGGGACAAAGCAACGAACAAAAGCCTCTCAGGCAAAGAAGGTCACGTTCACTTTTCTCTTGATGTTAATCAAATAAGTTAAACTTTAACACGTTACCAATAGAAGAAAAATTTTATGAAAATTCAACACTTTACTTAAAATGCCGTAACTTTTACATAAAAAGCACAAAATTAGGGTAACTTACCAAATCAAGTCGACACCACCTCACTTCACAAAGGCTGACTGTAGAATACGCCACTGCGCATGCTTTGGTCTGTGATGTCACGAAGGCTTGTCTTCCCATTGGTCAGAATAAGCGAGTCCGTGATTGGTTGAACATCTGCGTTCTTGGCAAAACGTGCGACTCTGCAACATGTCAGCTTCGGTGGAAGAAGTGGATATTGACTTTTTACCTTTAATTTACGACATAATTAAAAGGTACCAATAATTTTTCCCCTATGTAACTTACTTTAAAGCATCGTCTAATACCCATGGATAACCTTCACGGTTATCGCTATTAATTTTAATTAGTTTAGTTTGAAAATATAAATAGATTAAGTAACATTATAATTGTGTTAATACTTCATGTTTATTTTATTCCCGCGCAGTTTTGAAAGGGATCCAGTTGACAATACCCAGAAGCTGAAAGACTCACAGGAAACTTACCAGAAAGTGCTGGAGTTACAAAAAAAGCTTGACCAGGCTCGAGAACAAGTAGATTATTATAAAACTAGAAGAAATTTATACTTAGTGAGTATATGTTTTAGATTAAGAAGCTGCCCGGGATTGAGTTTAGTCAGGAAGAACAACTAGAACAATTAGATCTACTGCGTCAGCAGTTGACTCTCAAACGCGAACTTCTTCTGAAGTACCGGAATTTGGGTCCCTTTGATCTTCCCAAATAAAGTTTAAATACTGCCATAATACCGCCTTTCTGGCCCAGCTATGGTCTTTCGACACTTATTTAATTGGCTTGCTGGTCATCCTCAAGTCATCGAGAAACTTTCTGAATCGTATCCGGTTCGACGAGCGGCTCAGTTAGTCGTGTATATGTATAATAGAGGAAGAGCTATTGCCCCAGAAAACCTCGAACAAGCCTTGAAGTCTGGACTGGCACAACAAGCCTTAGAAAGAGCCAAACGCTTCGGTACAAGTTTTAGTGAAGAATTTCAAAAACTAAGCAAAGACCTTAAAAAGCCACCCAAAAATTTATAGTGCTCATTACTTGTAAATATTCCTCCGAAACTAGTTAAGTAATACAAATGGCGTGAAACGAATTTATTTCCTCGATCCCAGATCAGATCTTTCCAATTAACCTCCCATAAAATTCCAACCATAAAAATAATTCTAAAAGTTTTCCAGGTAAAATTTCCAAATCACAAAAGGTACGGTGCATGCAAATTTCTCTTTTATCTAGGTAAAGTAATATCCAAAACTCTGGTGAATAAGTAGATTTTTGCTTGTACAATATGTGTGTTTTACGGTGTTGTGCTCGTCAGAGGAGTCAACGCTGGCTGAATCCGGGGTTTAGACACTCCAGAACCACCTTTCTTGCCACGGTTCCTTTTGGAAGGCTTTTGGGGCTGGTTTTCAGCTTTTTCTCCGCTAGGAATATTCTCCTGATTTTCACCAGGCTATGTCAACACAGAACAAAGAATTGGATTAATTACATTCCAGTTAACACATTTTCATTTACCTGCGCTCGTTGCTGAACCTTCATCGATTTAACTTTTGCGGGTGTGTGGGAAAAGGGCGCATGTGGAACGCATTTGGAAATATTCCCGACAGCTTTTGTGCGACCCTCGCGAAAAACCTGGAATAATTAGCATAATTAGGCAACTTTGTTACTACCACGATCGCAAACTAACCAAGCGTTGTCCTGGGTTAATGTACTCGGGATGCTTGATGAAACGGAAACGAACAATAGCTTTGTCTCCAGTTCGCAAACAATCCTGTGACATGGACAAAATCTGCGCCGTTTGTCGTATACTTCCGCAGTGAACTAAAGTAGCAGTTGTGTTTATTTTTAGTTTTAGCAAGCTAATTTCTGGAAAACTGAGGATTACAATCTTACCCATCGCCTGGTAGCGGGTGCTAATGGTTGTAGGATGATGTAATACCAGAATTTCAGATTCGAACTCCCAACACGCTGTGGGGTTTAATACTGTGGAAACCATAACCATTCCTTTGCGAATTTGAGACCTTTTTATCTACAGATACGAGAAGAGTGATGAATAAAGGATGGCTGGATAGAAGTTGGATATTTTTTTTAGTTTACTTTTTTGAGAGCAAAGGAAGCGGTTTGTCCGCCACGAACTTCACGCACAGGCATACGTTTCCGGTGAATGCTTTTGACAACAATAGGGATGAACTGACCAACGGGATCGGGTCCCAAGAGTAAAGTGTCATTTAAACGAATAACGCCTTTCATGGTTGTACCCGAAACTACGGTACCGACTCCCTAAATAACAGTAATATTTTAATACAATAAGTTTTAGTGGCACAAACCTTAATTATGATAATAATATAAAAGCATACTGGTACAGAGTAAGAATCATCGATCTGAAACTCGGCTGGTTCATCGGCGAAACTGGGCATTCTTGTGCTAAGCAGATTCATGAACATTTTTAACAAGTCCAAATTTTCTCCATTCACATTGGATACTTGAAAAATAGGACATAACCTAGTCAAAGTATTTAGCGCACAAAACGATAAATCTCCAAGAAATACCTTTCTGAAACAAAGTTCGTGGCGCTGAGGACCACGTCATCCTGGTTCTTCACCAAGACGGGGACTTTTCGGCATCCTGGAGACTTGAGAACCTTAACCAGTAACCGCAAAGTATCTTGTAGCACATTGGGTGGACACATATCGATTTTAGTGACCACAACGAACACTGGCACTGAAAGTGCTAACGATAGTCCTAAATGCTCTTTAGTCATCCCCACCAAGCCGGCATTGGCCCCTACCATAAGCATGCCAAAATCGGGGGCGTGGCCAGTCATTCCGAACACGGTCGTCTTTAAGTACTTCTCATGGCCAGCCAAATCAATAAACGTCACAACCTATACACCGGAACACTTTCTTTATAAAGGTCATGAATAAGTTATCGCGAGTAACTACCTTTGTTGACTTTTGACATATCCGAACCCAATCTAAGGAGCCATGTTCAACTTGGTTAACTACATGCCCCCGGCTATCGAAGCCCAAGATATCATTGCCCACTGAAGATGTACGCCCTGTTTCAACTTCGTGTTTGTGACGGAATAGCTTTTGCCGAGCGAGACCACGACCATTGTCCAACTCTCCATGCGTTAACACGCCCAATAATGTCGATTTTCCTGCATCAACATTTCCAACTACAGCCACTCTACACAAGAAATTATTCTTTTCGACATTTGAGTCGAAGGATATGTGGATAAGTTACCGGATTTCCACGAAATCTTCTTCATCCACTTTTTTCCTGACTAGAAATTGTCCAGTTTTGCCTTTGTCACCTTTCTTCTCGCGTAGTAGAACACAATCGGAATCTATACTTGTGGATAAGGACTGTAAGGTTGCCACTGATGCCTCATATTCATCATCTGCCAGACCACTTTCTTCTCCTTCTAAAAACAAACATGTAAAAGAACACGAAAACTGGAGCGATCATGATACTATTACCGTCCCCGCATCCAATTTCGTAGATGGTTTCGCCATTGCCTGTGTCAATCAAATCCTTCACTTTCATCAGTAAGAGATCATATTGCTCTTCGGTGGGACTCACCAAGGCCGACTGTAGATAACACAATTTATAAAGATTATGACCAGTATTTTACGTACAGCGGTGAGAATTTAGGCATACTTTGCTCTTAGTTTCTGAAAATCCATTCGCTGACGTACTCCCATTTTCCTGGTTTGGACTGAATAAACTTCCTGGTACCGACAAAGCTGAATCATCGGAAGACTGCAGCATTACGGGTGGCAAAGGAGGTGTCTTTTCTTTGGTAAATGCCATGGTTACCTATTAAACTAATTAAACCAAGACAATTAGCCAAAATAAAGGAATTATTATTTTTTGTATTAATGTTTCAAAACGATTGAATGGATGTCTCGAATGGAGGTGAAACAGCTGGCGGGTAACCGGGCAGTTTCGAACTTTTAAAATGCGTTCAAATTGGAACTGATGTAATTATAATGATCATATTGAACAACAACAATGACAAAAATTATTTTAAAATTTTCAGAAAATAAATATACCTTATGTGCTAAGAATGTCGCCAAACTTACTATTTGTTACTAAAATTGTCGGAAATATGGAGACCAGCAAGCAATACGGAAACATAACAAAGCACAAAATAGAGCTAAAATAGAACCTTTCATACTAGGCTAACAAATGAAAAGGCGCCTTCCGCGTAGCAACTATTTATACTACACTTGTATATACCAAGCGCAAGATGATGAAATGAATCGATTCGGAGCGAAATCATGCGCAACATGCAATGATGAAACGATTCAGATAGTACCATAAGCTTTAATTTACAAAATACTTATTGTAACAAATCCGTTTTTCCTCCGACGTTTTGAGGGGTGAAAATTGAGTCGTGGTAGAAAAAGGATATGACAATGTTTGCATTAATCGCTGTATTTCAAATTTTCCGAACCAATGCGATTTTTTTAAACAAACCATGCTAATCTCATTTAACCACATTCATAGACCAGATTTTAAGGGAAAAAACTAGTAGCGAATATAAACTTACATTGTCTACACGGGAACAGAACGATTTATCTATACCTCAATCAATTTCTTTTTAGTCTTACGAAAGACAAAAAAGAAAAAATTAAATCTAATGTAACATAAGATAAACGAAAGAAAAAAGCGTAGTCCATTGCAATTCAGTGTAGGGTAGTAACATTGGTGGGTTTTATGCTATGAAAAGTTATATTCCCACCAGTCTTTGTCATAGCCCTCGTAGACGTGTTCGGTCAAGACTTTGCGCCTACTATCGCAGTACCTAAAAGGAAACGCATGTCCATTATATTTGCAATTCTAACTGGCATAAGAATACCCATACCTATACTTGTCTTGAACTTTTTGCTTGATATCAACTAAATTTTCTTGAGTTATATCACGTTCCAGGTATTCCGATAAGAGTTCAGTGGCTGACTCTAAATCACGTTGATTATCCTAAAATAGACAATTAAAACTACCTACTATAGTTTATATAGTGTATCACTTACTTCAAAGATGACAGATTGGTTGTTCTTTTTTAGATAATATGCGAACACGTACGTGTACATCAGCGTTTGCCTACACTGGCACAGAATATCCACAGCTTTCTTCAAGAATTGGACCTAAAGAGAAAACAAATAAAATCCATACATAATAATCGAACTGAAGACACTACCTCAATCCAAGACATATTGTGCTGCTGCATTTCTTCCATTTTCTCCTTGACAGCGGCGTAGAGTTTGTGTTCGAAACGCAGAGACTGCATATGATTCATGTACCGATTGCAGTAGAAAAGATAGCGCTGGAGAGCAGATCGTGAACGTTCTTGTGCATCACGGGCAGCTTTAGCTTCATCTTCGTCGTACCGATTACAGTTGTACCATGACGTACCATGGGGCTCCCATGGTCCCAGGCAAACCCAACAAAACTCTGTTTTGCAGTGGGAATTTTTGCAAATCATGTGATTGCAACCTCCATCTTTTTCAATAGTAGCGTTACATTTGGGACATTCCTTCCAAAGAAAGAAAGCATCGTCATTAATTTCGAAGGAGTAATTAATAACTAGGCTGTATTACCTTGGTATTTGCTGCAATCCAATTAGACGTTTCCGAGTCATCATCACATTTCTTGATCCACAACCGCAATAACTGACACCGTACGGGGTCGTGCCAGTTTTCTCCACAAGAGAAACAGAACGTATGATTGCAACGGCAAGTTACAGGGCGTGATTCTACGTAGGTTACTTTGACTGCATTATTACAGTCTGGGGATGGGCACCAGCGCAACAAACGATTGCACTAGAAGGAGAAAAATTAGGTAACGAAGTGGAGAAATGGATAACGAAAGATACATACTTCAACAAACGAGTTGGTTATAAGATGCTGGTACTTGAGTCGAACTTTTGCATCCGTAACCAATCGCATAACCGAAGCATCGTCCACAAGGATTTGACAATCATGAGCTGCGCATGCTATTGTTTGGCCCACGCCCTCCGACATAACTTTCGTAGTCAAGTACTCGGCCCAACAATTGGTACAAAATCTATGCCCGCACTCCAGTCCAGAGAATAACTGAAACACAGAAAATTGCACAATTAAATCACAGATTCCTGAGTCCAAACGTTTTCCCGTAACAACTTACACTTGAAGGAAGAACTGCCAGACAAATTTCGCACTCTTCGGTCAAGGGTCCGAGCCGTTTGTTATCACGCTAAAGATACATATTAATCACTTGTTGTAGTTTGATTAGGAAGTTATTACTTTGGTAGATTTGATCACGACATGTTTTCTAAATGGATTCATTACATGAGCCTCAGCGAATAGCTTGTCCTGATCTCCATCGTAGTACCGTTCCATGAGCTTTTCTTTATCCCATCGAAAGTGGTTCAGTAGGGTACGGGTAGTTGTCGCAGGCATCTAACCAAGAACACATCATAAAGCTTTCAATTCAATCTTAATGTTGGCTAAGCCAATAAAGGCTCAACGTCATTCAAACAGCTTCAGTACCTCAACAACAGTATTGACGTCCTTAATACAGTCAATCATATGTTGAACGATTTGTTCTGTGGAAAGAACTTCGTAAGGGTAATCTTCAACGTCGTGCCGCTCTCTCAAATGAGAAGGTTCTTCTTCCATGGGAAATTCCACATCATCCCCACTCGACTCGTTCCCAGAGTCGATATCTTCATAACCAATTTCTTCGTCGGAATCCATTCCAGATTTCCACTTTCCTGTTAAACCCAAATACTAAAATTACAGCTGGGTATATTTTCTCTATTTTATTTTTATTAAATTCATTGCTCGATTAAATTAATAGCAATAGGTACCAAAATAAATAAAGCAAACGCCAAAACAAAAGGCGAAGCTACAAAGCAAAAAGTAAAATACGGTAAAAATTCTGGATATCTTCTTTAAGGGTTGAAACTTGTCAATTGTTATCTTTAATAATATAACTTACCTAAATTCAAGAAATAACAAAATGGCCTATTGTAACCCTTTTTTACAAGGTATTATTACGCAAAGAATAACGACAACTTGACGTGTCCTTCCAAGGGCGATACTAGACTTGCAAATTGCGACAGTGAGCAGCGAATCATGAAGTTCGGCGCCACGTATCGTAAATTTGGCGAACTTTTAACAAGAATCCTTGACACAGGAATGATTTTATGTTTCTCTGTGAATTTTAGCGAAAATGCGTGAAGTTATTGTTCCTCTTAGCATTTCAACGGTTTGTCTTCTAATATGCATTCTGTTTCAGCAAGTAACTTGCTCTTCGAGTCAACAAAACGACAAGCCTTTCGGTAATAAATGTACCCGTGACACTGCCCACGAAAACGCGGAATTTTTGAATATATGTAAAGTTACGATTGATCTCTCCTTAGATTTGGAAGAAAAGCGTTCGTCAAACAAATTAGACGACTGCTCTAATAGCACTTGCTCTACTTTACCACCTTTTTTTAAGAATATGGTGCCTAAGTTGTCGAAAATTAAAGCTGATTTAATTCACGATTTTGGTTGTCCTTTGAATTTGACTTGCTCGGAGTTGCCTGCGGATTGTATTATATGCGACTACAACAATTCTTGCACATACGGTTCATCCGTAATGCTAGATTGCAGAACAAGAAATGATGCTATTAAATGTGGGGGAAGTCGTTTTTTCACGAGAAACATGACTTGCCAATATTGCTATCAAATGCCAGAACAAAACTATGTTTGCTCGGGTATGGCTGGCTGTAATGCTCGAACAGCCCCACGTCAATTTTACAGGTAAAACTTGGCATGACTATATTCATCCCTTCCCTTCGCTTTCCTATCCCTTAACTTTCTAGAAATTCATAATGAATGCTTTTAGGGCGAATTGTACGGCACATAGCCATATTCTCTGTCTTGGGCAGCGCCAATTCTCCAGGAATTTACCCTGCAATTGGACATCGGGCTATAAGTGGAGCACTGCTCTTGTACTCAGTATAACATTAGGCGGGTTTGGGGCTGACAGGTATGCTTTTGAAGTTACAAAAAAAAAATATACGAGTAAATCTATTCACTTCCTCTAAACAGATTCTACTTGGGCCATTGGCAAGAAGGTATCGGAAAACTCTTCAGTTTCGGTGGCCTGGGTGTATGGACATTAATCGACGTTGCTTTGATTGCTATTGGCTATTTGGGTCCGGCTGATGGTTCCTTATATGTCTAACGTTAATGATTTCTCATTTTTTTCATACACATTTGTATATAATATCGCTTGTTCCTAATAAAAAGAACTATATGAGACTGTATTGATTTTTTCACCTGTCGAGTAACACGACAGGAGCAAACAAAAATTTTTAATTGGTTTATTTTGAGAAGTAGCCTCCTAGCTTATAATTTTACGGACAAAACCCCTCAGCTTGTCCTCGTCTAAAACGCCAACAAACATGTCTTGAACTTGTCCATTCTTCAAGCCAAGGACTGACGGAACAGCTGAGACGTCATATTCTTCCGCTAGCTCAGGAAGGTCATCAATGTCGACCTTGGCCAAGTGGATTTTGTCCTTTTGTTCTCCTACAATGGTTTCCAACCTTGGTCCCAGGATTTTGCAGGGTCCACACCACCTTTGTTGATGAAACAAAAGAAAAGATACATTCCAACATTAATTCCTCGAGCTTTCGAATGAAAATCGGCTATGCTTATAGCTCGCCGCTATACTCCAAACTATAGTCCTTTGAGCTTACGAAATTTGTTCCTCCTAGCATACATTACATATACATACATTAACTCGATAATTACATGATTAAGGTTTAGGATAGATCTTGCTAGGGTAGGTTATTAGATATAGGTTAGGTTAAATTTTTAGGTTAATTTAAAAATCATAAGCTTATATTCTTACATTGAAAAGTATCTGGCACAGCAATAAATGTATTTTCTTTACACACCATATTTAATTTGGTAATAGCATAAGGCATCAATAAATAAGAATTACTTTGCATGAAAATCAACCAAAACGGGAGTTTGGGACTTGAGCACTCGTTTCTCAAAATCTTCCTTGTCTTGGACGTTGAATGTATCGAAACATCGTGACGAAAGGCTCAAGTTACGGATATTGGGACATATAGTAGAACTTGACCTAAGTAACCTGGAAGACAACATCACAATTTGACTTAGCTGTCTTTGTAACTCCGTGTGGCAATATTTATTTCACGCTTTATAGGATTAGATTAAGGAGAAGTAAGTAGGCGTGGTGTATCAAGAACCTAATGTATACGATTTGTCGGGACTCGGGAAGCTAAAAACTCCGCCCTGAAGAACAATATTTAGTGTCATCTATCGGTAAGTTTCGTGTCGAAATCGAAACTGAACGTTTACGTTTAGGGGGGGAATGGTTTAAAAACAAAATTAATTAAAATTAAATTTTTTTTTATAGAAAATGACTGAAAATGTGAACGTGACACTTAACAGGTTAGTATTCCAATCATAGAGAATACGCAAGAACTAATGATTGTTTTGTTGTTGTGTTTAGAGAAAATGTAGACGAAGACTTACAAACAGAGCCAGAGGCAACAAACGTTTTTGACGACCCAAAGCAAAACGACTTAAAGAGGTAAGCCAGCTATTTGTATCCTTGTGAAAGGTTTTCCAAAGCATGTATACATTAAGTTATCGTTTTTCTAGTGGGATAGGGCCTGATAGACTTGATTGGCGAACAACTAATAGTAGTACTGGTTTCCATGCTTCTGCAGCTGGAAATAATAATGAAAATAACTTGGATCCTGCGTGGGCTTATCTCTCGTCAGAAATCTTAGTTCACATTCTGAGCTTCCTGCCCCGTAACGAGCAATTGTCTGCCACGTCCGTGTGCAAAACTTGGCGAACCAGTTTTTTCCACCTCAATTGTTGGCAAACAGCTATTCTAGGGCTCTGGCCCCTCAACTCTGAAATTGTATTCCATGAAAAACTGACATTTTACGAACGCTGCCTCAATCGCGCCCGGTTTGTAACGTTCAATTTCGCAGCCGATAGTCAGGAATGTGTGCGAGCTTTGATAAAGCTCCTTGAAAAAGCATCTAACGGACGTCTTCTCACGCTCGAATTTCATCAGCTGTTGTGGAAAACTCCCGATTTCGATTCTCATCCCGAATGGGAGAAGACTGCTTTTGATTTTGTGAGCTTGTTGGCTCAAATCGCTCAACAGAATCCTTATTTGGAGAAACTTGATTTCGGATTTTGGAATATCTTGTCAAAGTCTGTAACTGGACCTTATTCTGGCTCTCGGTCTACGTCTTATTTCCGGAAATTTGCAGCGTTGATACCAGAAATGTTAAATCTAAAATCGTTAAACATGGCTGCTGATTTCGATATTCCCATTCCGTTTGAACCCTGCCGAAACCCTTTTGCTCCGTTTAGAAACGTCAAGGTAAAATATATGACGTAATTAAGAATAGAAAAAGAAATACGTTCTTTTCAAGTTAGGTTTTGTCCTTGAACGTTTTGGATATTACGCCGGAATTATTTGATGTCTTTTGTACTGTCGAGTCATCCCTAGGCCTTATTGTGATCGCTTTTTGTCCCGACCCTAGCTTCAGTAATCAGTTCCTCTTTTGGAATGAACCGGAACTTTGGCAAAGCTCGTGGCAGCGGTTTTTCGAAATCAAGTTAGCCATACCCCAGCGTCTTTTATTTAAAAACTAACGGTTTCCTTTTTTAGTCGGGATTGCAACATTGCTCTTGTGATATATAACTCACCTATAAGCTTAAATGCGGAGTTATTTAGCCGATTTTATTGCCCTTGGATGCGAGTTAGCATGATTGCGTTCCTTAACCTGAAAACAGTAAATAGCACTTCAACAATCGATATTCGTCTAATTAACGTGCCTGTATAGGGGGTTGGAGATGAAAGCTTGCGATGCTTTACAACGTGGGGCAAATATTTGCAAACGGTTATTGTGGCTTACACCAACACCAAACGGAAGCTGTATCTTTCGAATCGCATTGGCTCTCAGGGAAGTTTGCATAGTCTCGTTGGTTGCGCTTGGTATTGCAAAAACTTGCGTTCGTTGGTCATTTATGGTAAACTTTTAGGGTTTTCATAGGAATTTCTTTGCCGTTACAACTAAACTTATCGATTTCAGGGTATAATGAGTCTGCGGATAACTTGGTAGGTATTGCCCGACTAGCTGGACCTCGGTTAGACGATTTCTCGATTTGCAAGAGTAGCATTCTCAAAGCGAGCCAATTCCCACGTTACTCAGAAGTAAATTTTCCAAATTAGGATAATAAATTGTATTGCAAAGGTACATGTTTAGGAAGTGAGCAAAGCCTTAAATCGACCGTGGAAACCTTGCAACGAACGTTCTGCCAAATGGGACATGTTCAAGAAACCGCCAGATGAGTTACCAGGTGCTATTATACGACATTTCATGGATGAAGTCAGCCAACCAGACGACGTATTCTTGTAAGCGGGTCACAAAATGTGATATTAAGTAGATCTTGTAAAATTGTTGCTTGTTCTTGACGTTTTGATCAAATTTAATGACAAGGAATCAGCTGCTAGGTTTATTTTTCTATATCGGACAATACACCGCCCTCAACTATTTTAGTTGCTTTATGCTTAATTAAGAAAAGGAACAAATTCAAAAGAATTTAAGCGATTAAGTGTAAAATTAGTGAAAGCGTTCCGAGATTGCACGTCGAGTTTGTCTAGTTGCGTCGACATCCACCTCGGCCACCATTCGCAGGACCCATTTTACCTTCCTGGAGTCCACGGAAAGGCTCTTTCTTCTCAATGTCTTCCTTGTTTTCGGTTTCCTGTACGCAAAAATTTGAAAGTTTGGAAAATTACACACATATGTATTTACCAAAGCATCCCGAATAGGTAATTCTTCAGTTTTCTGCTGTTGTTCCATCACAGATTCGCTGGCTTGTTCTTCGGTGTGGTCCATAATGAAGCTATAAAGAAAGCAAGAGCGATCAAGTTATACTTCTTCAGTGTTGGGTTGGTCAGTGAGACTTTGAGCGATTCGGGTGGCCATTTATAGTCCATCCGGAACAATAAGATCAGTATAATCAATGATAAATTGTCTGTATCCATGGCAAAGACGACAACACAGATACTCCCAAAGGGGACTTAAAATATTGTAATCGTAATGGTCCAGAGCCTAAAGGAAGATGACAAATTAAGAGAGCTTCAAATGCATTCATTACTCCTGTAACTACATTATTGTGCTTTTGAAGCGAATTGCATATTTAGTCAAGTGCATTTAATCAGTGGTGCTGATGGGGGGGGGGGTCGTGAGGAGTAACTCCTCTTGGTCATGTTCTGGGGGAATTCCTCCCCCCCTCGAAAATTGGGGGGTGGACATTTGTATGGTTTGGGGGGGGGGACTCCTCTTGTGCCTGGGGGGGTTCAGCACCTCTGCATTTAATAGTGTGTTGTGAATTTCGTTGCTAGGTAACTTAACATCTTACATTTTAATTTCTTAAGCATAAAGAAAAAGAGCAAGTACTCTCGTGACTTTGCGATCTGACTGGTCGTAAATATTTCAAAGGCCAAACTCGCATGCTCTTCGTCCGAACCCGCAAGGTCCCCTTGCAGGTTCATTTAATAAGTACATACATATTAACCACATAATAGAAGGTAATTATGAACCACATATAGTCACTATACTTAGTTTAGCTTAAGATTCGAAGCAAGATTTGAAAATTTACGGGAAAATACGATGTAAATCTACGTCGCATTTACCTGTAAGTATTCAAATTTAGCGCCACTTATCTAGACAGCTTGGCGCAGACGTTGTTTTTGCGTCACGTGGCTCACGTGAGGATAATCCACGGTTGAAATGTTTTGCTTTTTAGGACTACCTGATATTGTTATTTGATAAAGGTTTCTTATCGTGTAACTGATATGTGCTCTACTCTGTTCGTTAGATTAATACTCATGTGATTGGGCCACAAAGTGTGTTCATCACTCGTCAAACCAGATGAGCTTAATTAACCGGAAGGAGAAATCATGTTAACGAAGGAATACAGGATCCCTATGCCCCTGACAGTCGACGAGGTAAAAGCTATTTTTAATTATTTCTTTTACTAACCCATGTTGTGCTAGCGTAGTACAAAATTGGACAACTTTACATGATTGCTAAACATAGTCACGAGCAATCGGATGATGGAGAAGGTGTAGAAGTTGTACAGAATCTTCCGCACGAAGACCCCGAGCATGGATGTGGCCAGTTTACAGAAAAACGCATTCACCTTTCAAGGTTTTTCCATTCTAAAGAACGAATTTCCTAACCTGATATTTAACTTTGTACAGTCGTTTACCATCATGGATAAGATCATTGATACCGAGATTATTTTATATCACTGAGAAGGCCTGGAATTACTACCCTTTTACGATTACAGGTGACTTAGCCTTTTTCAAGCTACTTACTCTAATTGCAGTCTCTATGTGTTTCTGTCTAGAATATACCGTGAGTCAATCGAACGTCGTTTACTGAAGGTTTCTATAGTAATTGTCTGTTTTGGTATACCTATATATAGTGTTCTTTTATGCCCAAGTTTGCCATACATATCAAAACCCGCTACGAGAACAATGGCGGCACATCGGATAACGTAATTTGATATTTTTTCATGATTATCCTCTGAGTAAACAGTTGTTCAACTGTTATATTACCCTATACCTTTTCTATCAGTGTTTACGCTTGCCGCCTGACGAGTTGGACTTGCGAACTGTCGATTTCGTTGATATTGTGTTCGACGAAGTTTCAGCCAAACATTACAAGCTTGAAGAAGTGAGACTTTCCATTTTCGCCCTTTCATTTCTTTTAATCGAGATTTCCCTAGGATTTGCGGCAGTTCAAGTCCGATAAAACTGGACGAGGCCCTTTCGAAGAAGACTGGATTTCTCGAGCCTCACCAATCATGTGTTCCTACAAACTCGTTTCTGTGACCTTCGATGTTTGGGGTTTGCAAACCCGCATAGAAGAATACGCCCAAAAGGTGTCTTTTATTACGTTGACTTTAACGCGTTCGAGGAGTTTTTCTTCTCCTGGCGTGTATTGATTATCTCAGATAGATGTTGCTCTTTCTTGTATTCTTCCAGGTCATCCGCGAGGTTTTGCTCGTAGGTCATCGGCAAGCTGTAGCGTGGATGGATCAATGGCTTGACATGGATGAAGCAGCTGTGCGTGATTATGAGAAAAGAATGCAGCAAGCTACCAACTATAAGCTCCACTTGCATTCCAATGGTACCCGAGACAGTAGTGGCAGTGTGAGTCCGTCATTATCGCCTTTACCGTCACCCAAAACGCCTGTGGAGGGTAAAAGTACTAAAAGTTGGTTTTCTTGGTCCTAACTTGCAAGCTAGACCGCGTGGATGCGGTGAATTTTAAGAAAGTCGATTTAAAACTCAGTCATTTTTTTAATGTCGGCACGAAGTTTTTTTAGTGAAAGCTTTTGTTTCATTTGTCCTAGATGTCACGGTGTTGTTTGGTATCGTATGATTGCTTATCATGTTTCCAAAGTCCCTCAATTCCAAAGAATAAAACTTTGGCGAAAACATCCACTCACGGTTGTGATCCCCTATACTAAAGAACTTTTTCGTGCATGTAAGATATTCGAGTAAGAAGTTTGCGTTTATGTGTGGTCGCAGTCGGCTTACACTTTTGTTATAAATAACCCCTTAAATTGCGTCCAGTTATCGGTATCTTTTAAGTTTGTTTACTACTCAAGCTGTTGACAAAGGAAGTTTATACGAAGACAAAGAGCGTTGAGTTTTCAGTGAACCTGTCCCGCAATTGAGTGTCTAATTCGCATTCCCTTTTATTGATTGTTTGCAATACAGTAATCTTATCAAATAAATTTTGTCTGTTGCGCTTGGCGTGCTGCCAATACGGGATGGAGGTTTTGTAATGAGGCACTTTTCCAGCTCGGTTATGTTAGGTAGTCGGTTGCTATAGTAACAGCTATATTTCTGTAGTTATATGGTACACTTCTGCCACAAACAATTGGCTCGAGATACAGTGAATCCTAAGCTTTAAACATTCCAAAGAAGCTCAACTTATCTCACTGTTCGTTTTGTGACGTTAGTTCGACAGTAATACTGTTTTTTTGGGACCCAATATATCTGTCAGCGGAAAGCCGCCAAAGTGTTAATCTTGATTACTACACGTACGCTTGGCTCAGGCGGTCAAGTTCGAATAAGTTTCAGAGAACCACGCCTATGCTATTAACGAGTTGTTTTCGACGCGTTCTTTCCGTATTGCGAGCCCGAGCTCGTAGCGTGCCACTGTCTAGGGGCCCTTCTGCCCTCGTTGTTGACTTTCTTCTCTCATACGTCTTGCGCCGTCCGTCTCAGCAGCATTTCAACTGTCGTAGCACGTTGTAGAAGGAGGTTTAGCTGAATCCGATCCTTTGCTTTAGTATTCAAAGCGGTGAGAAGGGAGGATTTTGCTTTTAACCTCAGGTTTTATGGAAATAAGCCGAGTGCGTCAGTGAAAGTGAATTACGATCTTGACCCAATTCTGTCGGACCTTTTATGTTGTGGCCGAGCTCTTTGATGCTTCAATTCATTTAGTATGAGGAGTGCAACCGTGTAATATATGAATTTCAGTGCGCCGTTTCGCCAATAGAAAACCGGAGGAATTTTTCGATTGATTTCATTGCAACGTCATACATTACATGTTACACTTGGACAAACATAAGTGTAGGAAATGCATCTGACCATGGATCCGATTATAAGGTAATGTGCCTTTGATCGGGGTGCTTAACAGATGCATTGTGCTCTTTAACCTTTGATGTGTGGACAAAAACGTCGTATCCGTTTTGCCTCGGCACACATACTGCTGTGCTTATAGCGGGCGGTTCATATAACGCGAACACGAGATTAAAGTCCGGGACCCAAGGCTTGAGATTGGATAAACAGGCTTCCTCATTCATTAATGTTTCAGCAGTTTCTGCCAATAAAAGGCCTCTAATTACCTGCGCTTATCATTCCAGGGTGCTCACGTTTTGCCTCGCATGTCTACTGTACCTCGCAATTTATGTCGAGTCTATCGAAACGGAATGCCCAGCACATTGCTCATGTGACGAAGAAACTTGGACGTGTAATAATCTCCAGTCGTTGAAAAATCTTACACCAAACTTGCATCCTGAAGTAAGATCTAGAGCCCAGCAGCTAGCTTTCTAGCGGAATTATTTTTTACCCGCATGTTTTTTTTTATTATACAGGTGCAGATTTTGCATGTGAGCCAAAGTCATTTCGTTAGCGCGGACCTGAACGTGTTACGGAAGTTCCCCAATTTGCAAAACCTGTCGTTAGTGGAGAATAAATTGTGGCGGCGCGTGTCCCATCCATTTCCGTGGCTCCCTTCCTTGTTATTCCTAAATCTGTCGCATAACGCGTTGGCTACGTTGGATGTAGTAACACACGTTTATGGTGAAGGTGATGTCAACCCACAAAAAGAAGTAGGACGACGAGAAAGAAAAAAGTCTGTCGGAGCGACAGCTCGAAATAAGTTGCAAACGGGGCCAGAAGCAGGGGCATCTTTTATGGTGACGCGAGACGGAAGTCGTGAAGGGCTCTTAACAAACGTGGCCCAAATTGTAGATTTTTATATAGCGCATAATAATTTATCTACATTAAATTATTCCGTCCTTGCGCCCTGCACGCGACTAGCCACGCTGGATTTGTCTGGTAAGCCAGTCGTTTCTACTTTTACAATTCACAGCAGGACTGTTTTTTTATCATGTCAAGGCTCAACTTAATTGGGCCGAGCCCAAAATAATATGGTTATCTCTTTGGCTATACTGCTTTTATCCCAACAATAAATTTAAACGTTCGAAAAGTTAAAATGCCAGTACTTAGCTTGAAAAAGTGTTGTTTGAACACGTAAAACGCGTCGTGAAACCTTTTCCCGTCAATGTTTATCTTTGTAAGAGCTTTTCATTCTCGACTTCGTTATTAGGAAACCCCTGGGAATGTGACCAACGGTTACGCTGGCTTGTTGACTTTCCGGTTCCCCTTTTCAATGAAGGAGAAACAACTTGTCACCGAAAAAACGCGTTGCGCGACTTTCCGATAACCAAAGTGCTAGCGTTACAAAAGCGGCTTCAAGAACACTGCCCGGTTTCTTATTGCACATGTGAATTACTCAAGATTCCGCGAGTTTTCTCCGAGGATCGGTATCCAACTGCCCTAGTCAATTGCAGTGGGAGTGGTTTACACGACCTGCCTGCTGTTATGCCAATCAATATGTCAGTGACTTTGGACGTGAGCCACAATCAGGTAACGTTGGCTTAGTTTAGGATTACAGAGCAGATTTCGTATTTACCTGTGTTCATAGCATCTTACAGTATATAATTTCCATTTATTTTAAAGATTATCAGCTTGAAACTCTTAGCTACGAGTGAAGTATTTGCCCAGGTGCCTATCGTCTACGCGGACTTTAACCAAATAGATTCTATTGCAATGCTAGAAGATTCCACCTGGATTCAAACGTTCAGTTTATTGAGTATCCAAGGCAATAGATTAACACAGGTAACACGAACAAGACAAGAAAGAGGTCAATTTACTTACACGAGTGACGTTTGGATACATTATAATAGCTACCAACGCAAGCTCTGGATCACGCCTTTCAACGCAACCGCAACGGAATTCGGATGTATTTGGGGAAAAATCCTTGGTTATGCGATTGTATTTCCACTTCAAACTTACAAGTAATTTGAACTATACATTTGCTATCAGAAATAATGTCTATATTATCACAAAAGATATAGCTTATTTTCTCAAAAATATTCCCATCATTAATTGCATTGTTGGTATACGTTCTACAGTCCTTTATGGCTAAGTATCCTCAGTTTATTAACGACATTGGAAATGTTCGATGTGCCGAGAAGTGGGGCGACATAAACTCATTGCAAAAGGTACGAGATGATGGAAAAACTTATTGTTTAGAGATAAAATAATTATTTATTTTTGTCCACCACACAGGTAAATACGGTTTCACGGCAAAGTGTGTGCTTGGAGACGAAAGACAGTGAATTAAGCTACTTTGACATCCTTAACGTGTCCTTGGCATTATTAACTGTGGCGGTAATTACCAAACTTGTCTATGACTACTGGTCGTTCAAGAAAACTGGGAGGCTACCTTGGATTGTGGCCAAGATGCCTTGACCCTTGGTACTTGATTGTGACGTGTGAGTTGGGGAAAAGAAGGCTCGTGCAGCCACACAAAAGCGTATAGTTGTGCTCAATCCATGAAGCCTATATAGTGTTTGTCGAGGTCACCGGCTTTACGCAATTTGTGATTGTAAGGCTGCAACGTCTTGCCGCAAAGCGCTCGTGGCACTCTCTCGCTACGGGGCAAAAAGTATAGGTTATTAAACCAAGATTGGTGCTTATAAAAAAGGCGTTGTTGGTTCTTACAGCTGCTTTCTCGCGGTCGATCCGCCCATTGACGGCCGAGGTAGCGCTTTGCAAGTCTGAACGCACTTTACCCACATCGTTACGCAAGGTGTCAACGTCCTGCTGAACACTCGCCTTCAAGTGATACGTGAACGAGTCTTAGAAAGCATTGACGAAAAAAACTTAAAAAGTAAGGTACACTTACGATGGAGCTGGAATCGTTAAGTGCAGTCATCTGACGACGCAGCCGTTCTTGCGAGAATTCCACGGCTTCGATACGCGGCAGCAACGTGGGATCTGCTTGCGGCTTCGGAGCGGTGACGGTCTTTGTCTGGATTGGACAAAGTTCACGATTGATTGTTTACGACAATAATATGCAAACTTAACCTTCAGATCGCGGATATCATTACTATTTTTGGCAACTTGAGTCCCCAAGCCGTCAATCTCGTGCTGTAAATCTGCGATCTTTATAGTCAGATGCTCGCGCAGCTCGTCGAACTTCGACCTCAGCTCAGGATCGGTCTGTTGAATAATACAATTTTATGGGCCTGACTCCGGAAAAAAAGATCCGCATAAGGTTTGAGGACTTGCTACCAAACATTCCCCAGACAATTGGCGCTTGGCCAGACTTGCAGTGTTAACTCCGGCTTGTTTTTATGACAGCTTATCAATGAGTAAAAAATCGAGTTACATTCCAAGCCGAAGAAACGAGAGCCCAAGACAGGTCCTTGGCAATGATCGGTAGCCTTTTTTTGCCCTTTAAAGTACTTTCAATTGTGGCTGCAGCGGCGCAGGTGCGGGGGCCACTTTATTGCGACTGCCTTCGGGTCCTAGCTCAACTTGAATAGTCGCCATTGCTAATCGCAATCTATCAGCCAGCTCATCCACGGATTTCTTCAGCGCCTACTAACTAAGGAGATTTAGTTTCTGTTTGCTTGCTAAGTTGCGTCTCTGGATTTTTACCGCGTCTCCTTTTTGACGTGCACTGATTTCGTCAGATACGTGCTGCTCCGTCACCACGCGATGGTCATTCTGCAGTTTTAGCGAACCATCGAGGGCCTTTTGCAGCTCCTGTACACGATCTTGTAGTTCCTCCCGATCGTGCTAAATTTGATTCGCAGAGTTTCTATCGTTATTATGCTAAAAAAGATAGGATAACCGTACTTCCTGTAGCCGTTTAACTCCTGCTACGCTTTCTTCGCTCCTCAGTTTTTGTTGGTCGATCCTATGGTTGAGATCCTGCACGATTTCTTCCTCGAATTCCCGTTTCAGTTGCTTGAGATCCGTGTCAATTTTCTTCTCTAAGGCGCTAATTTTGTCCGTTAAATCTTCTCGGATTTGCGATTCCCTTTTAATACAGTTAAGTGATACGTTTAAACCGCTTTGTTCAATTGGTGTGTTTACCTAGTATCAATGATTCGGTTGAAATCGGAGGTGAGATCATTCATTTGTTGAAGTAACCGCTGCTTTTCATTGTCAGTCATATTCGTAAGTTCTCGTAATCGCTGCTCGGCCGCTCGCAGTTCTTCGTCGCGTCGTCGACGGCCTTCCATTAATTCACTACCAACCTCGCTTAACCTTAAATTAGTTGGATAAATAGTTACGCTTTTCGTCAATCCTATGTTACGGTTTTATTAATATTATTATGTGTCAAAGGAAGCAATAAAAAAGAGGAACGTAATATGAATTTAGTTCTTGCTAATTACCCGTCAGCATCATTCATATTTAGCCAAATAATTAGAAGTTATTAAACGCTATTATGTGGTAATATTTCGCCCTATATCAATTACTTACCTCTGAATTACTGCACGTTCAGCTTCTATTCGAGCACCGGTCTCGTTCTTAATTCTGCCTTGCATTTCAAAGACTTCTTGCTGCAGCATTACTACCCTGTATTAAGGTCAGCTTATTTAGTCAATCCGGACTAAGTTGGTTAAATTGGAATTACTTGTCCTCCAAGGTTCGTTTAGCGACTTCTGATTGGGGGGCAGGCGTGACTGAAGTACCCTGCATTAAGTTGAAGTCGGTCATAAATCATATGTAAATTAAAATTTGACAAATAAATACCTTTGCAAACGCATCTGCATAACGAGCCTCTAAACGCTGGGAAGTAGAAACTTCGCGCATTTCGTGCTGAATTCCTTCGAAGCGGCCTTGAAGTTCGCGAATTTCGCGCGCCAAGCTCCCCAGCATGCGTTCATTACTTTCGCGCCCTTGCATCGCTTGTGAAATCTCAATTTTAAGCTCTTGGAGCCTAACTAGCGTTAACTGAAACAATCAATCTTATCATGGTTTTTATCAAATTGAATCACTTTGCTGTTTGCTGGTCTTTACGATTGCTGCTATCCGCTTGACTGGAAGTGACAGCGCGTTCCACGTTCTGGGCGTGGCCTACGAGCTGGGAAAGTTGCGTCTGACTTTCTTTGGTCGAACTTTCCAATCGTCGAATACGATCTTCCAAGCTTTGTATGGTCCCTTGTTGACCGCGTAAGCTTGTGGTAAGCTGAACAATATGCCCGCGAGCTTCCTGAATTTCTACGTCATGTTTCTTAACTGTAACCTATTAGACACGGGTTTGCGAACACACTTATTCAGAACAAGAGTAGAACCATTTGGAAGTCCCATTACTTTGTAATCTTGCTGCAACCTTAATAACTCGTCGAGAAGTGCCCGTTGACTTTGCTCGGCTGTTGCGGCGCGGTGTTCCAATGCATCAAGCCGTCGCCCTAAAGAAAAATACAGGATTCTAGCCAAGTTAAATGTTTGTTTAAGACACGGAACTTACCAATATTTGGATCAGGCGGCGGAGGCGGAATAATTATCGGAGCTGGCTGGGGAAGAGGAGGAGGGGAATACGGTTTTGGTCTGGGCAAGTTTGGAGTCACAGGCTGGGGAACGATTCCATGAGCATGACCTAACCCCGGTAAACTGTGCGGATTTGTGCCGTACAAGGCATTTCGCTCCTCTCGTTCTCGTCGACTCCTTATCCAAACACAATTAAAGAAAAAAGAAGATAAATTGGACGTTAAAATCAGGTCAACTTACATGGCGGTTTCATAGTCTTCACCGTTGTCGAGGCCAGGTTATTGACTACTGAACGCTAAGGCTTATTATTGTCGCCCTCCCTGAGCGAGGTTTCGATCCTTCTCGTTAACCCCGTGACCTATAATCGACGTCACCGCTTCTAAAGCGACTACGCAATAATTTTACGCCACTCCTAGGGTACGTTTAAATTTAAGATTAGAACCATTAATAGATTTTTTTGCTAATCTGCACCAATGAAGAAATTAAACAGAAGGGGGGGAGATACATTTAAACAAAATAACTTCGCGGAGTTCCATTCCTCGGATAGTAAAAATAATACTCGCTAGGTAGCGTCTCAGCTAGGTTTTCTACTTAAAATAAAATACCTCCCGAGGTAATGAAAGGGATCGACGGACGACGCCTGGATCTCTGCTGAATCGTATCAAAGTTTGTTCTTTCACTCCAGGATAAGTGAACGAAAATGGGACGAAAGAAGAAGAAGCAATCTAAACCTTGGTGTTGGTAAGTTTTTACTTTAATGTATTTGGGTTTATTCTCTTTTTATGATGTGTAAAACTAATTTGAGTTATTAGGTACTGCAACAGAGAGTTTGATGATGAAAAAATTCTGATCCAGCATCAGAAAGCGAAACACTTCAAATGTCACATTTGTCACAAAAAGTTATATACGGGCCCTGGTTTAGCAATTCATTGTATGCAAGTTCATAAGGACACACTAGACAGAGTACCCAACTCATTACCAAACAGGGGTAACATAGAAATCGAAATTTATGGCATGGAAGGCATCCCTCCCCAAGATTTAGTTGAACATGATCAGCTAAAACAAGGTAATTGTTCATATTATCCAATTCAGCGTCTTTTCTTCATGAACGTGGGTTTAACGTGTGACTTCACTGATGTTTTTCACAGCTGGAGGTAGAATGCCTACCGCTGAGGGAGGCGCGAGTAGTGATGAAGACGAGCCTTCCTCAAAGCGACCAAAGGCCAGTAGTAATGCGTCTGCTGAAGCTAGTCCTGGTTCCAGTGGTGGTCTTGCGAATATGTCTACTACTCCAAATCCTCATCCTGCTCATCCCATGATGTCGGCAGCTCCTCCTATGATGGGAGGTCTTCCTCCTGTGCAATTGTTGCCTCCTATGAATCCCTATATGAACATGTTGGGTCCCATGCCTCCTATGACCATGGCTGCAGCCGTTGCTGCAGCTAAACCGCTTTTTGCAGCTCCTCAAGTAATTCCCATTCACTCTTCTTGTAGCCATTTATAACTTTTTATCTTCTTTGGTTTTCATGTAGGCACCCCCAGCTGCAACTGCCAAAGCCACATTTCCGGCTTATAGTCAGAACGCGAGCATAGTGGGCGAGTCGACAGTTCCCAAAAAGTCTGCGGTAATCGCCAGCGTTGGCCCAGACAGCAAACTCGTACATCCAGAGGAAGACATTTCTTTGGTAAAACTATCTATAATCGTTTTGAAAATCCTTGAGTTTGTAATGTTTTTATAGGAAGAACGTCGTTCAAGATTACTGCAATACCAGAAACCTTTACCACCCCCTGTTTCCACCCCTGTTATCACATCTGCACCTGCTCCTCCCACTTCCATGGCTCTTCCGATTGTCACAAGTACTCCTTCTTCCTTACCAATGAGTTTGGCCAGCATGGGAGCCAACCAGGCTGCAGCTATATACCATATGAGCATGCAATCCATGCTTAACATGCAGTCTATGCAATCGATGCAGTCCATGCAATCAATGCAGTCCATGCAACCCATGCAATCTTCAGCAGCAGCTGCAGCGGCTGCTATGGGTATGGGTATGGCAGGACATCCCATGATGCATCCTATGATGGCGCGAGGACATTTGCCAGGTAAAACTTTATTGTTCAAAAGTTCTGGGTTTTTTTTTTCACTTTCTTTCCATGTCGTCTGACGAAACTATCATATCCTCGAGTATGAATGGTAAAAGAGTTAATTTGCTACGCAAAAGGGGTTCCCGTTATTACATAAGCCAACGGTAGGAAATCACTTAATTCTTTTACGTTTGGCAATGCTCGGGTATTCGGTGTGTCTTGAAAAAACCCACACGGTTAGTTTTTGGATTGGGGATGATGTTGTTGGGAGAGCAATGGTAGTTTCCTTTTTTTTATTTATTTAATTTCTCTTGTATTCTAATGGGGTTGGCTTTTTCATCCTGTTGCTTGCCACATCATTTCTGACAAAAATAATTATGGTTTTTAATGTTTTGGTGATTTTGGTTTCTGGTTGTCTTTTTTATTGTTATTTGTGGTATTTCTCTGCTGTTGGTGGACTGGTTCGATTTTAATCATTTCGTCTCCTGGCAGTCTTCATAACAGGTATATTGTTTACAACTGAATTCCGCGTTCATTTTTACAAAGATATGGTGTAAAACTAAAATTTTTAAAGAGTAGGAGATTAATGAGGAATTTGTTTGGGATTTTCTTGCAGGAATGCCTCACGCTCATATGGGTTACGCACCGCCCCAAATGCTCCAAGCCCCGCCTATGCTCCTCCCACCGCGATTCCGGTAGTCGGGTGTCCACCTCCGATATTTCGTAACGGAAATGGACGCCTTTTTAGCTTAAGGTAGGGCAATGGAACTTGATGAAACGGTAGTTTCATAGCTAATGATGTGACAGTGTGAAGCATCCAAAAACTTTCGTAATACGGAAAGGCTTTGGAAGTGATTTTTCTCGCGTTTTGTTATCGTTTTTTGCGTTCTTCTGAACTCCCTTGTAGAAAATATGAAAGTTTTTTGGGGCTTCTATTTAAACTTAAGCTGGTAGTAACGTAAACGTAATTAAAATGTAACTTGGTTATTTTTTTTTGTCTTGGACACGCGGGAAACCTCGCTTCCGCCATCCCTCCCATAACTTTTGCTTCTAAGAACTTTTTTTTGAGGCTGTTCCAAGGTAAGGCTCAGTTTTTTGTTGTTTTACTGGCTTTGTCGCACTGCTCCTCGCTGTCGTCCGTCTACAATACAAGGCAAGTGACCAAGTTCTGTCCATCCATATCGCCAATTAGCCCAATAAAAAAAATAAGAAACGCACATTTTACTTTGTTTATTGTATCGTCTGGAACTAGCGCTGATAAGCCCACGCAAGACAATTTTTGCTAGGAAGAAGAACGTAAAATGTGCGTTTTTTAGCTACTCTAATGATTAGAATTGTTGTTCACTTAAGGAAGAAAACACAGGCAAGTCGCAATTTTTGGTACCTTTCGGTGGGGGTTTCTGCGAGTTGAGTTGAATGAATGCTGGGGTTGGCTTTTGTGTCTTGTTCTCTCGTTATATATTCGTCTGCGTTGCAGAAGGCAAAAACAGATCTCTCCAGCGCAGGTAGGCAAGGAAGTTGACAGCTCTTCGTCGTAAATATTTTTTGTCTTCTTTTTTTTACTTAATGAAATTCTAAACTCTATAACTGGTTCGCTCATTAGGATGCCAGGACGAGCCATTCTGTCGACTTTTTATTAATTTGCAGGTTCATCCCGTTTTTTGCGCAGCTGCAACACACGTCCACCCTCAGAGCGACGTTATCTTCCCCTCCGAATCTGTGAGTGGATACATCTCTTTTATTTTCGTTCCTTTGCCTTCAGAAGTAAGGTATTGAGCCTAGTTTCGCAGCAAGAGCTGCTGGACTGCAGTTATTAGGCCTTTTTTGACTGATTACAGCTGGGTTTACTTAATTACTGCAGTCCCCAACCTTGTTGCCCAATCAGAAGGGGGCGGGGTTCGGCGAAACGACGCTATGAAAAGTTTGTGTTTTTAATATATATTTGTTTCTCCGTTGAGCTACCATACGGGGCGTGGCGTCATTTACATTGGCCAAGGAACCATGGGCTTTGTTTGCAATGCATGCTAGATTTGCGAGAAAGATTCTTGCTCAAGTTAGCTTTGGCCTTTATTATTTATAAATGTGTATTTTGTAGTTGAAATTAGGGCTTAAAAAAATTTAATATAGTTTAGTAGCATAAAAGGCGTCAACATTCGTATTTAGCGCCAAGTCTCGTAGCAGCAGGAAACCGGGAAGTAAAGGGGCGTGGTAAGGCGTGGCTTGGGAATATTTTTCACACTGTTCTGTTTTGATGTAGCTGCGGGGCGAAAGGTACAAAAGACCCGTGATTCAGCATTAAATATGGCTTTGTAAATGAGTTTCGAAGGCCATTCTCGCATTCTCTAGGCATTGGTGAAGCCATGAAGAGAAGTGATAAACGTGAAGTTAGAAATCTACATGCCAAGTTGGAGGTAAAACCATTCTGGGGTTGGGTTGGGGATTTTCTGAAATTTATATGTGCTAGCTTTGTGACCTGTGTGTTATTTGTGTGTGAAATTGAAACTTAAACACTGGATCCTGTTTTAAAAATTTTAGTCGTGCAAATACTGTTGCGAGGTTGTACTGAATTTGAAAGGAAGGAAACAATAAAACTTTTTATGATGTGCTAGTGCCAGTTAATGGAAAGCTCTTTTTCGTTTTCTAAAATATAGGAACCACTGTCGCCTTCACCGTGTCATGGCATATCTGATGATGAACTGGTTTCTATATCAGTCAGGGATTTGAATCGACAGCTTAAACTGAGGGGTTTAACAAGAGAAGACATCGTTCGTATGAAACAAAGAAGAAGAACCTTGAAGAACCGAGGATATGCCGCGAGGTTTGAGATATTACATTTAATTTCTTATTTTAAGATTTTATTTTTGCGTTTAACACACGGTTGACGAATTTCAAGCTTGTGCGTCTTTCGTTCTATTCATTAGTTGTAGGATTAAGCGGATCGAGCAGAAAGATGAACTGGAGCAAGAGAAAACCCAAGAACAAACCGACGCTGAGCAGCTCCAAGAAGAGAATAATCGTTTCCGGGAAGAAATCGAATCCTTGCATCGTAAATTTGACGCGCTGAAGAAGTTTGCCCTGCATAAGAAGATTCCTCTGCCGCCCGAACTTGAAGCTACGTGTTAACATTCTAGAAACCTAAGCTAAAAATTTCAGTGTTTGTGGAGGTTTATGTTCCTGTACATGCCAATTTTTTTTTCTTGTAATCAGAAAGCGCCTGGAAGTGTGAGCAATTCACTCTTGTTTTTGCGTACTATTAACGAATACATTCGCGTCATGGTCCACTTTTATTACGTGGCATTTTTCTTCTTGTTGGGTGCAAGAACAAAAAGCAAGCGTAGAGCCTGAGTCATCCGGCTCCGGCCAAAAGAAGTGCCATGCAAATCGAGGCTTGTGTTTTTCTCTTGGTCCCTCTTGTTCAGGACTCTTACATGCTGCTCGTAGTGTTCTCATCGCATTTTGTACGTTTTCCGCCAAACACTTGGAAAGAAACCCCGCCCTAAGCGAGGAGGGGCTTACCCCCGTTTGTACGCAAAGATCCTGTTTCGTCTTTTTTTGCTTTGTTTTTTCTTTCTCCAGTTCGGAAGAGCAGTTCTTTTCGTTTTTTACTAGAAGCGACTTGCCTCTTTCGAAAACAACCATAAAACACATGGACGCTGCGCAGGTTACACGGAAAGGAAGATAGGGGAACCCGTGGGTATACAATTACGGCCCACTTGTCAATGCCAGAAAGACCCGGGGAGGTTAAGGGGCGTGGTCTACAGCTATCTTTGCAAGCCTCCTCAGGGATATGGCGTTGCGTCCTGCCACCCACTCCACCTCCCCTAGCCTCACCCTCCTCATTTTACTACCTGGTCCCCACAGGGGTGTGATTTGCGTTAAGCCCCTCCTTCGATGGACCCCCTCACCCGTCCCCTCGCTCTATGCTTCTCCTGCGTAGGAACTACAGCTTGCTCTAGACAAGGGTTGCGACAGTCTGACGGAAAACGTCTTATGCGAAGCAAAACACGAAGTATTTGATCAAACGAAGTAAATAACGAGTCGGTGAAGTGAAATGCGTTCTTCCCACCGAACATTCTGTGGTTTAAGTGCTATGGGATAACCAAAATAAGTTTTAAGTTCAAATTTAGTGTAGTTGACACCAGCACCAGGTGAGTTGCCGATTCTGGTTTTGGGCTCATCGTTCATGCAAAATTAGATTTGCATCGCCTAACTGACGCCTTGTGTATAAAGGCGAGATAAATTCTTAGCTCTATCTGCCACATAGTTCACATTTGGGTAATTACGAGCTTGAACGTAAACTAGGGTGGTACCATGACTTACAAACAAGTTCACAATGAGGTTCTGTTTTGGTGAGGGCTATTCCACAGTGACGCATAGCAATAACAGATGACTTAGTTGGTTGATTGAGTCGATTTTTAACGCTTATTCTTTTCTCTTTCTGCCTGGTGCTGATGGTTTGTTTTTTATAAGTATAAGAAGTGTCTCAATCGTCGCCGGTAGTAATTTGCTGAATTATGCAAGGTCGCAAGCTATTTTCTGCACTAGTTACTTGACAAAGTATGCGCCTATTTCATTTTGGTTTTACTTTGCTGGCCTAGAATATGTGTCTGTAAACTTTAGCCGGAGTTTTGACAGGGCTGTATTCTATCCATTCTATCCCGTGAAACTGCGCCTTTCTGGAACCTGCTGCATAGGCAAAACTTCTCACAACAAACTGCTGTATTGTTCTCTTTACACTTCTGTACGCCCTGTTCTATTCTCGTTACTTTATAGGCTTATTAACTAGCGCAGAAGACTACCCCCGATTGAAACTTCCAAGTTCTAGGAATAAGAATTATTCCTCCGCTAGTTCAACACTTTGCAAACAATTCAAGACCGAGCGAAGGGCTAGAGTACTCCATAGGCCAGCCATAAGTTTTTATGGTCCTGTAGGCCTAAGCGTTCGATTTCCCGGTACTCTTTCCGTCAACCCGTGGTCGTAACTAGGCACTAAACTTTAAATGTGTGTCTTTTCACGGAAAGCACGAGGACAAAGCTAAGAATTCCGAGAATAAACCGTTCCTGTACTTCTTTAAATCCTGAACTATTTCACAATCTTTCTTGTTGACTGTTAACTTCCAGAACCGTATAAATAAACCTTAGATTGCGTAGGCCGATTCCCTTGTTATTTGTTGTTCTCCAAGCTTGGCTATTTTCTTCACGGTTGCTTAATTAATTATTAGCTCCCTTTTTTCTCTTCCGGTTGGGTTGAGAGAGAGTAAAGTACCCTGTGCTAAGTTTCACGACAATTGATATTTTCCTTCAAAAGAGTTTGTAACTTTCTCTCTACATACAAAAATATAGCAATATCACGCGCAAGACCGTGGAAAAGTTCGTAAAGCAGCTCAGGGCTACTACCTTATTTACCCTTTCTTTGAGAATGACCCAAGCGACCTTTAACCTGTTTTGCGCCCTCGTGTGCCCCTTTTATCGTGTGCCCTGACCTCTCGAATTCCGAGAACCGCTACCAATTTTGAACCGAGATAATATAGCACCCCAAAGAGCTTCTAGTTTCCAGTTGTTTTGTTCCCCGGATAGCCTTGGTAATTAAGTTGAGATTTGTCAGCAAACTTAACATATTGTCTTTGTCTGTCTTTGCAGTTGTGCGAGCCATGCAGCGTTATGACATACCGAGCGGCAGTGCAGCTAGTAGTGCGGGTTTGTTTGCGTTTTTCCCTGGGTTCCATTCTTTGAGCTATGGCCCGGAATCAGCCGCCTTACCGCACTTACATCACCCACAACAGCAGCCGCTTTCGTCGACCATGCCTACCGAGCTCCCGCCTCCATTCCCCTACCCTACCGGGCCCTTCTCGTCTTTTCACCAGCCCGGATCGCTGGGCTTTCATCCAGCGTACCAGTTTAGTACAGCCGCTGGTCTGCCGACGGCTCCCACCTGTACCGCGTCGCACGAAACGCCGGCTGCCGGCGCGGGAACCGCGACTACCGCCTTTGCCTCATTTGCCTTAGCTACTGCTCATCTTCGTGAACCCATGACAGGTAATATAAACTAGAGTACGCCGTGAAAAGCTCCCGTAAAAACTTGCTTTGTTAAATTCCAAATATCAACCGTAAAGTGAAGTCCACAACTTTGCATTGCTGGACTCTGGCCGGAGACACATGCGTTGCCCCGGCGTGTCTTGGCAATATAATGAACATTGATAATAAAATGAACCGAACGAATTTGGTCCATAGCCGGGACTCGTAGCGTTACTCCGGCGTGTCTTGGCAGTGGTGTGAAAAATGAAAATAAAAGGGAATCGAACGAATTTGGTCGATAGCCGGGACTCGTAACGTTACTCGGGCTTAATTTAAACTTCGTTCGGGTCTTTTTCTTTAGACTTCATGACATGTTTGGGCTTGTTATCTCTTACAGTTTCATTCTACAAGTCGTTTAATTATCCGAGTTTTCTCATAAGGTCTTATTCTTAAGGTTTATTATCGAAGTTTGTGTATGGAGAATGGAAAAGAATGATCAATGAGTGATAAAAGGGATAACTGCCATTTATGTCGCTTTCTCATGTTGTCTCGCCTGTTTCTGTTTTTGCACCAAAGATGCACTCTCCTTGGCGTACAACCAGACGTCGTTCTTCCAACATATGGCCAATGAAGCTGCATTAAGCCACGCCCCTCATCATCCGCTGGACTACGCCTACCATTTGGGGTTCTCGCGGTCGATCCTGAATTTCAACCACGGTTTTGGGCCGCCTATGCATGGGAACCCGTTGTCTACAGCCACGGGAAGTTTTGGACACATGATGGGGCCGGCCTCGCCATTTTCCCCGACGGAAAAACAGATGCAAAGTCGGGAGACGCGACGTGGATCCGACCCTCATGCAAGTGTGATGACCGCTAAAAAAGAGCGGCGGGAGAGGGAACGCAAGCCGGTCGTGACGGCCCCGCAAAAAGTGAGCACGACCATGCGAAGTGCGAGTGCAGATTCGTCGTGGACGAACAGAAGAACATCGCCTGGAGTCATGGCTGTCGCCGACGCTGAAACGCCGCTTAACCTGGCCACCGTCGCGGAGGCGCGCAGCCCCGCCGCCCGCGTAAAAACAGAAGCCGTTTCGCCCCAGCCTAGCACCAAACAAGAACCAACGTCCCCTACCGTAACATCTCCAGGTAAAGACAACTTTTGTTTCTACAAAAAGGATCAGCCAGGAAGAGGGCGGTTGTTTGTGGCAACTTTTTGATTTCTAGCAAGAATTCGAAAAGGATGCCAGGATATGAAGAGAAAAAAGAGATTGTAGAGGCCTTGGCATTGAGCTTTTTTCGGTCTTCGTTTTTCTTCTTTTTGGGGGAGACCCACAGGGTCAAGGTTTAGCTGCGTAGTTCGGTTGAAAGCATAACGGCCCGCATGGGAATCGTTGAGCGCCGGTCGATCGATATAGAAGAGGCTTGGGGCCCGTATGAGAAAATTTCCGCGCTGATGTAATAATATACAGAATTGAACGACTGGTATTGGCGGCCATCTTACACATTTATTTGGGAAGCTTACAGTTTTCTTTCTAGTATAGTACACATAGGTGTGTTAGGAACTCCTAAAAATGGTAAAAAACAAAAAGAGGTACAAATTGTGTGGGCATAATTGTGCTAGATAAAGGAACTAAATTTGCACCTTTTGGATTTTTCAATAAGATGCAGCTAGCTTCAGAAGACCACAAAAAGTATTGACCGTTATGGTGTTAGTGGACATTTTGAAGACTTTCAAGTCTCCAGAGCTCTTTGCTACTAAAACGTAGAAATAAGTTCGGCAACAATGAACATGGGGTATCTTGTGGGCCAAGAAAAGCTTGGTTCACGAAGATTCTTCATTGTTGTTGACTTTATAGGTATCAGTATGTTTGAATTCGAAACGTTCCTTGAAAGTTAAAATCGAGAGCTGTGTATGCAAGATAATTAGAAGTAGCGTTAAAAGTTATTAAAAAAATAAGCTTACAAATGCGATGACTTTTTGTTGTGGTGTTAAATTTGAATGCGGTTGATCTTGGTATGTGTGCTGATGTTAGTCAACGGGTTTTTAAGTTGAGTAAGGTTTCGTACTGACGCTTTTTGTACAACATACCTCATTGTTCTTGTATCAGTACCCGTTCTTGACAATTTACGAATGCAGCAAAAGCTACCGTAACAAATTCATTAAGATTTATTGCAGTGCGATGAATTTAAGCCTCATGCTTATCTGATAGATAATACTTGAAACGTTAATCCCCTGAGAATTATTCTGTTAGGGTGTATCATTTTATCTCTTTAACGTCTTTCTCTTGTTTTCTAGAGTTTCACGTACTTGTTTCTACGCTTTGAAAAATCTTTATTTTTGACATTGTCATCTCTTTCAATTTGAAAGGAACTATTTCTACCTAGTATTCTTCATTTTCGCAGTAACTTACATTTCCTTTCTTGGTTTTGTGTGTGCGATAAATCAGATTAGGAATTCATTCACCTTTATACAGATTCTAACTTGTAATGTGTTTTTTATTTTCTCTGTAATTTGACATAGTCATTTCTTATGATTTGGATGAAAGAAATCGTAGTATGTACGAACTTTTTGTTTTCGTATTATACGTACGTTTATGTTCATTAACTCCTTAGCGTCGTATGTTATGATTTATCCTTAGTATCCTAAGTTACATGTTTTGTTGTCTTTTGGGTAGATTCAGTCTTCAATACTTCAGCGGTGGTCATGATTCTGCCACGCCGTAAAGAACTTGTGATGGAAGACAGCGAGGACAATCCTTTACTGGATTTATCTCAGCGAAATAAACCGCCGGTAGTTGAAGTTACAGCACACGATGTAAAGCATGCGCCAATAAAAGGAGAAGAATTGGATAAGTCAGAAAAGCTTGCTTCTACTGAAGACGAAACTGAAGACCACGAAATGGTCTTGGATGAATTGAGTTGTAGCAGAACCAGTGGAAGACTCTCCGAACGTGTGATTCTTTGGCGGCTGCAGCGCCAAAATCAGCATCGGACGATTGTTAAGCAAGAAGCAGCTGAAACGCAGTGCAGTAAGAGCAACTTGGACGAAAAAGAACCTTTTCATCTTGATTGCTGCAGAGGTGTTTCTACGGACTTCGTCCATGTGAAGAAAGAACCGCTTTTGTCACCTGGCGCTCCTTGTATCGTTACTCATGAAGAAGATAACTTGATTTCAAATTCAACTTCAACCACTTCCGTAGCCTCCGTTACAGTGATAGAAACCATGTCTTCGGATTCAGCGGAAAAGGCCGACCAACAAACAAAGTCCCATATGGATGAAAATGCGAACGTTCGTGAGTCTTCCTTGAACATGGATAACAACCCCGTCTTTCCAGTTTCGACGCAACCGATCTTAATCAGTACCAAACTTCCTCCCAACACGTTGTCAGCCACAAAACGGACTTCTTCCACAGCGAATGGTACATATTATTTCTTTATTCATTTCATTGGTATATTTTGCATTTCGGGCGGGGATTTTCGCGTAAAGGTTTGGCTGCTAAGGAAAGCCCCGCTTCGTCTTTCAACGAACGAACGAAGTTTGTCTTCGTTCTTGAACTTGTGCTAACACTATACATAATCCGAAAGCTGGGCTTCTCTGAGCAGTATTCTTTATTTTTATCGTGAATTTTGGGGAAAGAAATGGGTAACAAATGCATGCTAATTGAAGTTTTTTTTTCCTCGCCAAGTTATTTTTCTTTATTTATTGTTCCATTACACTATTGCTCGGTATCTCTTTTCCTTTTCCCTATTTTTGTTTAACTATTCAACCTTTTTTTGTGGGCGTAACTTTAGACCGGTCTGGTGATTTGGATCGGGTAAATTTCCGAGGAAAAGTGACGTTCGGAATTGTTTTAAGGTTGTCTTTTCTTTCCTTGAAGTCGTTGCGTATTTTGAACCCTAAACTGTCTTAAAAATCTATTTTTTTGTGGGGTGTGGAAACTTTCAAGAGTCCAGACACCGAAATTTTATAGTGACGGAAAAAAAATCTAATTAGATGTGATGGGTCATTGTCCCATTGCTGCTACTGCTCGGGCTTATCAGAATCATGCGAGCAAGCTTGCTCCTGGCTGCGGACTTGGAAAATTTGAACTCTGAAAACTTACGTGCATAAGCAAAGCTGAGCACAGTCATAGAAAAGTAACCGGTCCAATTGCTGTAGGCGGTTTCGCCTCATTTGCATGACATTACAACGTGTCTGCCAGTGCCTTCGCGTGGTTGCATCTGAAAACTTGCTTGGAAAAACAAGGACACTAACCTTTCTCTGTTTTGCGGTGTATTTTTTTGGCGTGGACAAAACTGAATGATTTTGTGCCAATTTCGAGAGATCTTATGAATGAATAAGTGGGGAATTGTATTGATGTGACGTTGAAACGAAACCGTAATTTGTCAACTTATCCAGGTGCGTCAATTCCGATAGGGATAGCTATTGCGCGACAACGCACTGAAAAGAATGCGATTGGCCCCCAGGGAGCAGGGGGAGGAGTCAGTCAAGCGCACAAGGCCCGCCCCCTTGTACGCTCGGGTCCACCACCCGAATCTAATCCGGCTCTGCCTTCGCTATTTTTGCAAGTGCCCGGAGGCGTCGTAGGCAAGCCATTATCTAATTTAGGTACAAACCTTAAATGCAAGCTCGAAAGAGAAACCTTCATTTGTTAAAAATACCGGTTCGATTTTCTTGTTTTGCGTAGGCGGCAACTCGTGGGTAGTTTCTGGGAATGAGACGCCCTTCATAAACAGCACGCCCACTTCAGTATGGATTAACCCAACCCAGTACAATGGTGGGTAAAGCGAATTAACTAACTATGACTTATGAATTTTTGGGGTGAATTTTTACACGTTTTGGATGATTCTTGTGTACAGGTGCCAATGGCGAAGTCAACCCTCCGGTTGTAGTGCCATCATTACCCTTAGGCTACCAATTAGCGCCTAATCCTAGTCGCGAGAACATTGCTACGTCGCCCCTTCTACTTATCCCTGCTGCTTGTATTGGTAAGTTCCGCCGCTCTTGTCTTTCGCACAGGCCTAGTAGAATTATTTCTTCTCTTGTTAGAATCTGTATAATTTTAAACATTTGTTTTGAAGCACTCTTAGGAGCTATTTCTTTTTTCATTTGAGCATTGACTTAAGGCTCCCGTATACCTTAGCTTATTGATGCGAAACAGTCACAGATGGCACTGACGTTTGTTATTGTTTTGCGAAAGCCTTGAATAAGAATGTAAACAAAGAAACATTTAGCTAAATGCCGGCAAAGTTTCGACCACAGTATAAAGGTTTACACAGTATGGCCTTCCAATGTTCAGGTTTTCTGACAAATCTCTCGGTCCCAAGAGGATGTGAGGGTACGAAGGCTTATATGGGGGATGGATTCCCAGACTGTGCCCATGTACCCCCATGTAGGCATTCCTAATCTACTAGAAAAAGGGTTCGAGAAGAGAACAAAACATTCACAAAACGGGGGACTGGTGACCTTTCTCTCGGGTACTCTAGGGAGTTTGGGACTGCCGCAAGGCCCGACCTGCATTGCGCTTTGTAAACCGTCGTGACCTTTTTTGAACTGCACTGGGAGGTTTACGAATGTACCCTTTCATTTTCTGGCCTTTTACCTGAATATTACTCTGGGGACCGAGAAGGTCGTCAGAAAACCTTAACATTGGAAGATAGCCCTGTTAGCATACTGTGTAAACCTGTATACTGTGGTTTCGACGCTCGTTTTGCTTCTCAAAAGTACAACTTGCCAGCACGGTTTGTTGTATATTAAAGCAATAAGAAATGCAATAGTGAATTTAAGAAGGAAACTTGGAATTTGAGTTCACGTAAATTCTTGGAATTTTCAGATCCGTTCCAACGTGTCATATGGCCGTCCTATTCTACGCCCCAGTCATGGCCTTTCATCAACAGTCTACAGTCTTCGCCTGTCACGCAAACCGGTACCGTATCTTCCATATCAGCTGAACCATACCCGGAAAGGCTAGAAACAGCAAAGAAGGCGACGGTAACGCCGGTACCTGCGACTCCTCTTACCACCTTCGAAGAAATTCGGGTGGTAGCTGACGCAGGTATCCAAACCGAGACTCCTCCCCTGGATATCGTCTACCACGCAAAGGCGAAGGCAGAATTGGAAGTGCCAGCAGCAGAAGATCTGGATTTCAGCGGCTTAAAGCTCTTGTCTGAAAGCGTCGAGCGCTTGTTACCTAACCCAGAATCCCACAGTTTGGTGCCCGACAATGCATTAACAACTTCAAATAGTAGCAAGGAAGGGCCACAGACCGTGATACCGCCTGTTGTTTCGGCAAGTGCCACGAATACCTTAAACGTTCTGTGTGCCTTGGCGGAACAGCGTATTCGGGAAGAAAACATGGTTTCGGAACCTTTCCAATCTACCGAAACTCAACAAGAGGAAGAAAAAGAGCAAAAAGTGAAACTGCATGCCGGTGACGGTGACGTCAATTGCAATTATCACGTGTCCAAATCGCAAAAGCATGTCAAAGCCTTTGTCGAGGGTCTGGGTAGTATTGTGCCTGCCAGTACGAGTCCCAGTAAGTCCCCATTATCAGCCATGGAAGTGCATGAGCTGGATATGCGAATCCAACTGGCAGAGTTGCAGCGTCGGTACCGGGAGAAGCAGAAAGAACTGAGTAGATTAACGCGGAAAGAACGCGAAGCACATTACTCGGATTCTTCCTTGTCTTGTCGCAGTCATCACCGAAGACCGGCTAAAACTAAGAAATCACAGTCGCTTGACGCAGAACGCTCCACAGTTCCACCCTTTAGCACCGCCCACAAACTCCTGCCGTTGGCGAAATCGTCGCGGATCAGCTTGGATTTGAATTTCCCCAATACTCCACAACCGTTCGGTAACGGAGCTCCTCTCAGTAGCGAGGATTTTGTCAAATTTAAACCGAGTTACACGGCAGCGTTGGTTTCCGCGTCGGCCACTGCGCAGGCGCAGAATCCTGCACAACAGCAATCAGTTACTGCGTCTCCCGCCAAAAAGCGCAAACCGGATTTGCCCAAGAAACACGCCTCGAGTTCGCCAGAATTCACCGAAACTATTGTTCACAAGAAACCCAAAAACTTGTACCGGATTTTGACCCATAATTCATCTGATAAATCTCGGGTGAAACCCAAACTTAAAGCGGAGGCGAAGTGGAAAAAATCGCTTCCTTCAGGCGCTGGTGACGGAATTGAACATCATTTCGCAGTTCTGAACCTTACAGATGCACAGCCTGTGCCGACTTCTGTGCCTGAAGTTACGACCACCAAAAATTCGAGTAAAACTAAAGCTTGGGTGAAGCGAACGGCGTCTAAAGGACCAGTGAGGGAAGAAAAAGTACCAGAAACCCCATTAGAGACGACGGGTCAGAGTATTTCTTGTGCCATCGTTCCCGAGGAGCTTCGCGATGGATTGCGTGTGCTGATTCGTTTGGATGACACGCTTTTCCATGGGGGCCACGTGACCGCCATTTGCCCGCCAGATATTTATGGGATTGTTGTCGATGGCGAACGTGCTAGTCGGCCGCGGATTTATTCCCGAGAAGAAATTCTCCAACAAGCGGTAACACATTTGAAACTTTGTTTACTTTTTGTGATTCGCTTTATAAAATATATTTTTTGGTTTATTTATTTAATTTGCTTGCAGATTCTGGAAGTTAGGCCTAGCTCTGCGGGACATTTGACAACTGGTAGGCGAATCTGCGCCTATTGGAGTCAGCAGTCAAAGTGTCTTTACCCTGGAGTTATAGCCCCGCCCTCTCCCGCTAGTGAACCAATCGCACCTTCCGTTGGTCATCGGACTGTTACTGAAGAGTTTGAAGTCGAGTTTGATGATGGAGATAGTGGACGAATTGCTATGACTGACATTCGTCTGCTACCACCGGGTCATCCAGTCATACGTAAGTTTCTTAAGGGTAAACAATTTTGTCGAACTTTTTCCCACATACAGTAGATGCCGTTTATTGTGATCCTGGTATTAGAATGATCCGCTGTATGGAATCCAATTTTTAAAGGACGGATTCAAAAGGATACAATTCATAGCGTTTTACTCGGTTATTAGCGTCAAATTTTCGGAAATAAGAATCAATTGCGAAAGAATCTTCACATGTACAGTAACGAATCTACAGAAGTGAGTTCCTTTTAATTTACTGGGAAAATTAGAAAGGATATCGAGTTGGGAACCCTACCTAAGCGTAGGACTAGGCTTCAAAGGCGCAGTGCTAGTTGTGTTTTAGACGTGTGGTTATATAAAAACGGCGAGAACCAGAAAGGAGTTGATTTAAATGTACAAGAGAAGTTGCGGCTCATTGAGACTTATGACAAGTTGAAGTTAAAAGATTTGCCACAAAAGAAACGACTGTTAAATTAGGAATTCCTCAATCATTTCAATCAAATTTGTTGAAGAAAAAAGAAAGAAAGAAAACTTGTTTTGAAAGTGTCAAAAGTAGACGATGTTTGTTTCTTTGATTTCTTTGGTACATATTTCCGACTGTCGGTTATTAGAATCTACGCTTAATAGAATCAATATTCACTTGACAAATATGATCACAATAAGCGGTATCTGCTGTAATTTTCTGTTGACCTTCACACTTGTCAAGTCATGTTTACGTGTTGAGAAGCTTAACCGTATCGTTTTCTTCTAGAATATGATCCGAATCCTTTACTTACCTTGGAACGGCGTCGCAGACGAACTTCGGGTTATGTGGAAACCAAAAATGAAAGGGCTGAAATGGTTTCCACCCTTCAGGAAGCCCCAGAACAGATCGTGGCAGCAAAGAAGGAAGTTGAAGAGGAGACGGTTGCTGAAGAACCTGCCTCCAAAAAATGTAAACTTGATGATGTTAAGATGGAAGTGGGAGGAGAGACTGCTGCAGTTGAACAGCATGTTACAAAGGAAGAAAAATTGGTAATGAAGTTAGACTTACACCAAGCGGAAAGTCACAAGAGCAAGCACAAACACAAGAAGAAGCACCGCCATCATCGTCGCCATAAGAAGAAACACCGAGCGAAGGAGGACGAGTCTGAAGAATCTGTTTGGACTCTTCAGCCATCTTCGTCGCCCTTGCCTTCGCCTCCGCCTGTGCTTGCTGAAGAACTGAAAGAAGAAGAGGAGGAGCAAGTTACGGGTGAAGAGTCCGAGCAAGAAGTGAAAAAACGCAAGAAAAAGGACAAAAACGAAAGCAAAAGCAAAATGGCTGCATTTCTTCCCAAGCGACAGCTTTGGCGTTGGTTGGGCACAAGCTTCAAAAAAGCTTCCAAAGGCAAAGGACGAAAAGAGTTCTACAAGGCGATTCATCGTGGCAAAGAAGTGATCCGAGTAAAAATTTCCATTATAAAACAAAATTAGATGGTTTTCTAAACTTTCTGTTTTTACGTAGGTTGGAGATTGCGCTGTATTTCTGTCTTCGGGGCGTCCAGATCGTCCCTACGTTGGGAGAATCGAGCTTTTATGGCAGTCCTGGGGAGGATCCATGTCTGTCCGTGTACGATGGTTCTATCATCCAGAGGAAACGTGCGGAGGAAGACGGCTGGCCGCCATTAAAATGCCTGTAAGAAATAAGGACATTTTGGATGGACATTTTGTTCGATTTCCTGGATACATTAATGAAATGTCTGTTCTGCAAATAGGGCCCTTTGTTTGAGTCTCCGCATGTGGATGAGAACGATGTGCAGACCATATCCCATCGATGTCAGGTGGTTCCTTTGCCGGAATTCCAGCGCTTGACAGCCAACATGGAACATCGCGATCCTACTGACGGAAATTCGGATTTGTATTATCTTGCGGGCTTTTATGATCCCACGTCGGGACATTTGACACTCGAGCCTGGAGTTTTGGACCCTTAAGATGGGAACTAGAGGGAGAGATGTAATTATTATGAATGAATGAAGGTGGGAAAACTCGCAACAAAGTGCAATGAGAGAAAGGACTGAGAGGTGCAATTGGAAAATTTGGAAAATCATTCGTTTTTTAGTCATACTTATGAAGAAACTTCATGTAAGGGATTTACGAATAAGCTTCTCTTTAACGCTACTTCCGTGCGCCTTTGTTACTTACGGTTTTAAGCCGGAATTTTTTTAGTCTTTCTCCTATTTTGTTTTTTAAGTTTGTAAAGCAAACTACTTAGGAAAAAAAGAGCAGATATGTAGCTTCTCTTAACCTCTCTTGACTTGTTTGGCAGTTTCGGGGATTTTTTCAGACATAATTCTCCTTCGTACCTTTTATTATATTCGATCTGTAGCAATCAGCTATTTGACACCATTTGCGCCGATTTTTTATTTTATTGTTTTTTTTACTTTCGTTTTCGTGGAAAGATATAACAGTATACTTTTGCCGGTGTTTTGGGCTAGTACGATTCTAGCATGGCACTATGCATTACCTGCGTCATGAATGTGATAGGGTGAATATTTGCGATGATTGTTTGTAATGTTCGGAAGAGAACAGTACGTTGAGAGGAGTATAAGAGATATTTTTATGCGACCGTTTTCTGTGCAGTGGATGATGGGGCCCCCTGTTTGACCAAAAAGCCCACTACTTTTTAAAACGTGTGCGAGGCCATATTCTTCCCCGACTTGTGTGTCGAACTCGCGAATGCTTAGAGCATATACGAAGGAATATCCCAGTGTATGCTCTAAGCGCTATATGTATTGTATCATTTTTGTATAGTTTTGCGGAAAAAGACTCAATTGGATTTGGCATATTTCTTTATAACTTGCTAGTTTTCATGGCCAAACGACACTCGTTTAGTCTTGTTAAACCTCAAATTTAGAAAAACGCAATGAATTTCAACGGTCTTCAAAATCTGCCTATGCTAATCCTGGAAATTCTTCGACGGAAAACTTGCCTTGAATCGGTAAAGCTTCAAAACGATTCCATTTCGGTGCATAACTTTAATTGAAATAAGAGGTGTTGCAGGACTCTTACCTGAAAACCCAATATTTTGCAAACCCCAATTGATGAAATTTTTCAGACCGGTTCTTAATTTCTAGGCTATTTCTTCCGCTGTAAGATAGATTCGAGATTTTCGATTACGGGGCCATCTAGTTCGACATGTGAGTACCTTTTATTCAAGGACGAAGGTTTTTACAAGTCTTTGTTTACAAATGACGTTTTGCTTGGAAGTGAGATCATATCAATGTTGACCTTGTAGTATTTTTATTTTAATTTTAATTATTAAACATGGTTTCACCGTTCTCAAAAGGCAGCTCACCGGTTGACTGGTGTGAGCGGAATTATATATTTACTCCTCTGATTGCAGAGTTCGCTAACACGGTAAAGGTTTTGTTAGTTTGTTCTGTGCGTTTATATTTTTCTTTTCGCAATGCCACTTGCCAGTATAGATTTTGTGCATGTGCATTATTTATGATTTTATTGATCCCTTCTTTTATATTAATTGAGTGGTTTGAAAATTCCTAATTATGTTTTGTTTTTCTTTCAAAATTTTGTGTTTACAGCTAAGCAACCTCATTTTCCTTGTTCTGCCTCCTGTTCTATTCCACTTGTTTCATCAGTATGGACGCTTCGTTAACCAAGGAATTCACCTTGTTTGGGCATTGCTCTTTGTGGTTGGTATCAGTTCTATGTACTTCCATGCAACCTTGTCTTTAGTAGGGCAATTGCTTGATGAACTGTCCATTCTGTGGGTGGTGGCAGCTGGGTTTGCTCTCTGGTTCCCCAGAAAGTTATTACCCGTAATCTGTAACGGGAATAGGTAAAAACAAAAATTTTAAAGCTAGATATGTGACAGACAAAACGAGCCTATAATAACGTTTGTCTACAGGAATATCTTTAAATATGCGGTACTGGCACTCGCCTCCGTTTCGTCAGTCATAGCATGCTATGTACCCGCTCTCAATGCATTTGCATTGATGCTATTGGGCATTCCGGCATGTGTTCTTTTGATGATGCAGCTCAAAGCGTATGTTTGACTTCTTTTTTTAGCCTAAGATAGTCAAAAGAATGTGAAGATGTTCCCTTGTTTAGGTGTGACCAGCCTCGAATTGTAAGGTTGGGTCTTCGTACGGCTGGAATTTGGGGTCTGGCCGTCTGCAGTTGGGTTGTCGATCGTTTTTTCTGTGAGTGGGCTCTACGAATAGGATTCCCTTATTTACATAGTTTCTGGCACATTTTAATTTGTGTATCGTCGTACTCGGCTTGTGTTTTGTACGCGTATTTCGACGCTCAAATCGAAGCTCCTGAACAAACTCCTATTCTCTGCTTCTGGCCCTACGATTCATTCGAATGGGGAGTTCCTTACGTGTTTCTCAAAACGGGACATTACCGTCCTCAATCCAAACTCCAAGCTTTGAAGGTCTAACAAAACGGCGCACGTTGGATATATTACTTTGGATTTCTCAGTTTGCGTACAATCACCTCTCTGAACATCATCCAAGTCTTGGATCTGATATTGTTAGGATATTTCTCATAACGCTATCCTACAAATACTATTTAACGGACACGGTTGTAGACTTAATAGTTGTAGACTTTTCCTCGTTTTTATATGTTCTAAAATGCCGCCGCGGCAACATTTTCTTTTGAAAAAGTAACTGTTTTCTAGTCGGGGAATATTTTTAGTTTTCGTGCTAAGCAACAACTTTATGCATAAACCCAACCTAACATAAGCAATAAAGTATTATTGTTATCAAAAGTTTATTCTTATTAAAAAACAGAATCTTGAAAGATTATTCCGTCTGCAGTACGGAAGTATGCAGACGGAATTTACGGGCGGTGAGGGAGGGGCTTGTTAATCGAACGAAAATCTGTCGGGAATTGGGTTCATTTTCTTTTGACTTGGAGAATTGAAAGGTAATTGAAAATGGCATCTACTAAACCACATATTGTGTATTGGGTTTTCTTTGACTTGATCAAAAGTGGACGGAATAATCCTCATATTCTTCTGGCTTCTCAAGTAGCATTAAATATATTTCTCAGCGATGTAACAATAAGCATCTTTATTTTACTTTATTTCCTAAAATTTTGTAGGCATTAAAACGAGTTTTATCCGTATTTATGGCTGTGGGTAAAGCCAATGAAACGTTCGGTATCCCCGCCCTTGCTCTAACAGTAATCCAAGCCCATGGTTACAAGACGCTAATGCCATTGCAAGCCCTGTCAGCTAGTAGAACTTGGTTGGACTCATTTAAAGAACTAGAGCATCTCGCAGCTTCTAACTTGGATAAAGTACGTAATACATAAGCTTGATACTTAATTTGCTACGTACGTGATTTCCCAAAGGTTGGTCGAGAAGATTTGGCTTCGAGTGCCCTGAAGGAAGCATTCTTACATTTTCGTCAGGCAAAAGGCATTAAAGTAATTCGTTTTTCCGCAAAATGTGAATGTGCCAATTTCTAACTGTGTTCGTAACCAGACCAATAGCTTACTCCGTGTAACGGTACTGAGTATCCAACAAACAGCTCATTTCTGTAGTGTCGTTGATGCGGGTTTGGCTAGCTGGGATTTCTCCAACGTAGACAGAATCACGGTAAACTATAGCCATAGTTACCTTCGCAAGATTTGCATTAGCCTCTGCTTCACTTAGGTTGTGTCCCTGGTTGATCCAAGGCCGGGTTTAAACAAAGAAGTAATTAGAGAAGTACTTCCTACTCCAAGTAACTCCAAACAGCAATTGGAGTACGTAAACGTCATAGCGGACGAGTTCGTCTTGGAAGGCCATTTCAAAGTAAGAATAGAATAACGGATAGAATAGCGGACTTTGTTTTAAAATGTTCAATTTACAGTCCTGGTTAAGGAGTACTTCTGATTCTAAACGAGAGTTTCTGGCCTTAAACTTACCTGAAGGTAGAAATATCCTTTTAAACCTATTCAGAATTAATGCACATATTTCTGAACTTTATAAAGGGATTGGTGTATTGAAATGTGATGCTTCGGAAATTGTGATTAACCCTTTGCTGCTTCCGTTTCCGCGAAGTTTCAGCTTACATGCAACTGACGAATATTTAGCTCAAGGAGCAGCTTCACTGGGCGGCAAAACGTGCTTACCCCATCTGGATTTGCCCGTTCTAGAATTAGAGGTCCTTTTCCCGATCAAATGCGCAGGTTTTTGCCAATCACTCATTTATGGACAACCTTTGCGCTTAGTACCTACGCTCAGACCTGCTTTCGAATGGAACGAGTTGCAAGCCAACCAGAAGGTGCAGTACTTTAGAAAAACGATAAAGTAAAAGTTCAGCGTTTGCCAAATTTCACCGAATTTAGTTATTCCAAGTTTGTTGCCAGTCGTTAAAGGAACAAGGAGCCTTTTTCGTTGCCAAGTTGCTACCTCGGGCTCGTCTGGACCAAGTCCTCGGCACTTTCGTGATTATGCCCGGTAATTTAAAAGCTCGTCCATATGGTCCAGTTTATTTACACTTACTCTGCCCTGCTACTGGAACTCGCTTTTCCCTTGCTTAGGCACGGATGCCTTACTTTTGTTCGCGGCCGCTGCGAGGGAAATATATCTGCCGTCAGACAACTTCCTTATCGACTCAAATGAAGATGAGGACGATCAGACATCCTTGCTGCAGACCAAAGCAGCCGTCCGATCCATGATTTCTTCCACCGTCCGTGATGTATACAATCCCTTGGAAGTCTCCACAGGACTTTACGAAGTTCTCCTGAATAATGCCAGAGAACCGTCCAATCTTCCTGCAAGCAGCGTTTCCGACACCGGAAACAAATACACTCTTCCGTATTCAAGTGATGCGATAAACGCTTCTGCGCATCCGGTTACGGTTTGCGATTTCCCTCCTCGAGTACCGAAACTAAAAAACGCACGCAGTACTAAATTACGTCGCAATTAACTAACCTTTTTTTTCATTCCATGATATTCAGTGTGGAAGTGCGTTAATGTGGAATGTGCGTTAATAAAGCATATTTTGAAGAAAAAAAAAGGAACTCGGAGCTTTAACCGCTCCTTTCAGGGCGTGGCATATAAGAGTTTTTGTCGCGTTTTGTCTTTCAACACGATTATAGCATATACTTTTAACAATCTGTTTATTCCTCTTGATTTTACAAGTGTTTTGTTAAAATAATAACTGTCATGAGCCAACAGCCAGCTCCTCCGAGATTGGGACCTAAACCAGGTAAATAAATCTTATTTTCATTCATAATCAACAAGTTTCTTTGTGGACTTTGTTTTTTTAAAGGTATATATATCTATTGTTAGGTCAGGTAAAAGTAATGAGAGCGGGTTATAAGTACACAGCTCAACATGTAAGTTCTTTTATAACCTTTGAAATTGTGTGTTGACTTTTTATATATTCTATTTCTAGCCGGATGAACTGTCTTTTGAAGAAGGAGATGTTTTGTACATTCAAGACTCAGGATCTGATCCTAATTGGTGGAAAGGAACTTGTAGTGGTCGGACTGGTTTAGTTCCCAGCAATTACGGTAAATTTGTGTAGCTTTCCAATATGTATTTGATTTATTTTACGGTTTAGTGATGGATAATGCGGAGGTTGTTGAGAACCCTGTCCATGACGCAGCCAAACGGGGCAATCTGTCGTTTCTAAGGGAATGCCTTGCCAATAAAGTGGCAGTGAATGCTACCGACAAATCCGGAAGTACTCCACTTTATTGCGCCGCACATGCCGGACATCTTCCATGTGTACTGGAGCTGTTGCAGTGCCCAGTAATCCAGCTCAACATCCAGAACAAATTAGGCGAATCTGCCTTGCATGCTGCAGCCTGGAAAGGCCACCAGGAAATCGTCAGCGCTCTTTTAGCGAAAGGGGCTAATTTAGAACTGACAAATTTAGAAGGCAAAACGCCTTTGGGCATAGCTCACGACGCACAAGTCATAGATTTGTTGCAGAAAGCCAGCGGAATGTCTATCAGCGAAGCTGGCGCCAGCGAATATATTGGGATCGACGAAGACGCAGATTCCGACTAAATATCGTCCAAAATGGCCTTACTATTCCTGTCACATGATCATTCCAAGCCAAACTATTTCGGTAAAAATCGTGCCTTATCCTTTGTGCAATACAACGTTCCTTCTAGTCTATCACCGTTATTTGCGTTGCCCGGTAGTTGATTAATAATTCGTTCTAGAACATAATGCCACCTAAAGGCGTATATATGTACTTCGACGAAAGAACTTTACATTCTAACTATAAGCTCACTAGATGGTTTTCTGAACATCAATTAAAATCAGCTGATCTGCGCCTGTTTCCCACAATCGGGTTGCAATTCCTTCATTCACGGTTTTACCTGTTGACAGTTCACTACGTGTGCTTCGCGTTCAGGCATTTAAGGAATCATCAATCTTTCCATTAGTTAGTTTCGAAATTCGTAATTTCCTTTATGATGTAAATTCTTTTCCTTGACATCCATGACGGGAGATGGATAGCCCATGTGTTATTCTAGGTAAGCGTTTGAACTAGTCTTTGAGTTTGATGCATGATGTCTTCCGTGGTGTCTGGGTGAAAATGAAAGTGGAATTATTACCATAATTATTATTATTATTATTTGTTTTACAGTTTAGGGAAGTATGGCACGACACAACTTCTTGCGCAAAGCCAATGGAGTGGCAAAAGCTAATATGCTGAGTCCAGCAGCAGCAACTTCTCCGATATTTTTCAAGCTTCTCACTAAAATCGTCATTGGAACTTTGTTAGGTTTTTTCCTAACTTTGCAACTCCAATTTATGCTGGTATGGAAACCCTCCGTTCCATGTAAACCATCCCAGGTTCTCTCAACCGATTTCTTAACGAACCCGAATCAAGGTACTCATTCTCCCGCGATCAAAGGGTCTGGTTTATTATTCGTCGGGGTTATGACCGCTCAAAAATACTTGGATACTCGAGCTGTAGCAATATACAATACGTGGGGCAAGATCGTACCCGGGAAACTCTTCTTTTTCGCGGCTGCCTCCTCCAATACCACATCTGATATTCCCATTATCAAACTGCCAAATGTCGACGATTCATATCCCCCTCAAAAAAAATCTTTCCTCATGCTCAAATATATATGGGAGCACTATGGTGATAGCTATGAATGGTTCATGCGAGCGGATGACGATGTCTACGTGAGAACAGACAAACTCGAAGCATTCCTGCGTACTGTGAATAGCAGTAAGCCTCAATTTATTGGCCAAGCTGGGAAAGGCATCCAAGTAAGTAGCTCCTGGTTATAAGAATGGCTCCCTAATAAAAAAGAACTGCCTTCTGTTATTTACTCATATCCTGTTTATTTACCTCGCCTGTATAGGAAGAGTTTGGTTTACTCAGTCTGGAATATGATGAAAATTTCTGCATGGGTGGACCCGGTGTTATCTTTAGCAAAGCCACGTTGGCCTTGGTTGCTCCTAATGTGAAATACTGCCTCCACAACCTATACACCACCCACGAAGACGTGGAATTGGGAAGATGTGTCCAGAAGTTCGCCAAAATCCCCTGTACGTGGTCTTATGAGGTATAAAAGCTTTTATTTATCAGACTATTTCAGCGTCCATAAAGGAATTTAGCTCTCTTTCTATCTATTTTTTTAGAACTCGATAAGATAACGCAGTATTTACACACTAAAGGTCACATGATCTATTATTCTCTCAGATCCGGGCCTTTTGTTAGCTTTACGCGTTTATTGATTTTCTTTTCTTTCCTTTTCCGCCGTTTTGACCACGTGAATCAGCGAAAAAGACTTAACAAACACAGATGGTTTATGTTAGCTTCTCCCAAAAATGTACGTGACCAGTCGTATATTCAACAGAGGGTTTTCGTTAAGCCATAGTGTAAAAAAGAATATAAAAATCCGGAGCGTAAGATTGAAATATGAGTAATTTTGAAAACAGAAAGTTAGGGTATTCTAAAGGGATCAAATTTCTGAGAGTAGCTCCGAGCTTTTCTTCCCAACGGAGCAGCTTATTATATAGCTTCTCGTCTTTCACTTATTATCAGCTCCCCAGCGCCAGGTCCCAGGTGTTTATCTCATAATGGTATTTTGTTGTATTTTCTTTGGCTGGGGCTTGTAGATGCAAAATATTTTCTACCATAACAGCAGCGGGAAGGACGCCTTTACCGGGAAACTCAAAACGCGGGAAGTGCACAGAGCGATCACTTTACATCCAGTCAAGCAGCACCGGTATTTGTACAAAGTTCACAACTATATGCAGGTAAATAAACCATTTTTCCGAGTCCGTAATTAGCTTTCTAGCTTTCTCGTATATCCTTTACATATAGAGTCTGAAGATCCAAGACCTCTACCATGAGCATGTGAAATTCCACCGCGAATTGGGTACAGCTTCTACCGAGTTGCGAAAGCATTTGCCGACTTACTCGACACCGCAGCCTGCAAATCCGTTAGGTACATATACAAACCGAAACCTGTTTTGTCCGAGGTGCTAATTGCTAACATCTCTACACAGGCTTGCCACCGAGTTTAGTCAAATACCGTCCTGAGCAAGACGAAGGTTTATGTCCGTGGGACTTTTTCACCCGCTCTCTATTTTCGTCAGGAAATACCAATCCACGGAAAAAGCTGGATAGCAGTTTGAAAGAAGGCTTGGAAGACGTCATCCGAGAAGTTAGTTCATTTTTATTATGTTTTTAGGGGGAGTAAGGTTCTTTCAGGCTTAAAATAATATTTATTTTTAGGTTATGGAATACATGAATACGTTTTCTCGGGAACGAGGGCGTGTAGTGGATTTTAAGGAGATTTTGTACGGTTATAAACGAGTGGATCCACTCCACGGAGCCGATTATATTTTAGATATCCTTTTGCTCTATAAAAAGTATCGTGGCCGCAAAATGACCGTTCCCGTGCGGAGACACGCCTATTTGCAGCAAGCCTTTGGTGCCTTACAAATGCGACAAGCAGAAATGGATCCACCAGCCTTAGAAAAGAACAATTTTTTATCCACCATTTTTTATCATGACAATCTTCATCAAGACAAGACGGTTCATTTAATTCTGCCCTTGGCGGGAAGAGTATCTGTTTTTGAACGTTTTTTAAAAAATTTCGCCGACGTTTGCCTTAAGAATTTAGGAGAAAAAACAGCCGCGGTGCAACTGATAATTGTTTTGTACCAGAAAGAAAGCGGGGAGCATGAGCCAGCAAAAGTGATTGAGCGTTTAGTGCAAAGTTACCAAGTGCAATTCCCAGCCTTTCGCGCCAAAATAGTTCATGGATCGGGCAAGTTTGCTAGAGCAGCGGCGCTCGATTTAGGGGCGCAACAAGTCCGCGATGACGAACTGCTCTTTTTCATTGACGTGGATATGCTATTTACGTCAGAAACTCTACAACGAATCCGGGATAGTACGCTGCAGTTTCGCCAACTGTATTTTCCGATAGTTTTTAGCCATTTTGACTCAAGCGTGACTCGCGTAGAAGCTCCGAGTGGCTATTATGATCTTCAAGATGATCACGGCTATTGGAGACACTTTGGCTTTGGCATTGTAAGTCTATACAAGAGTGATTTGAAACTCGTTGGCGGTTTAGCGACTGAGATTAAAGGTTGGGGTGCGGAAGACGTGGATTTATTTGATAAGGCTATCAAGAGCAACTTGTCCGTGTTCCGTGCAGTGGACCCGGGCTTAGTTCACGTGTATCACGTGGTGGAATGTGAGGAAGATTTAGAAGCCAAGCAGAAAGAAATGTGCGAAGGCACCAGAACCAATACTTATGGCAGCGTTAAAACTTTAGCGCAAATGGTGTTGGACAAGAATGATGTATTTGAGATTACTGCCCAAAAAAGCCGGTAACCGGCTTAATATAGAGGCTATTTTATATAGTATACAATGAAGTGGTGGACTTTAACACAACGAAGCGAACAACACAAGATAGCCTGCGATCTCACCAGAGTCTTGTTTGTACATTAGTGATTATACTGGCACCTTAATTTTATGTATATTTTTTTCATTTTTGTAACTTAGTTTTCGCTTGTGATAGCTTCTTAGAGCGTAGCTCAATTGTGGTTCCTAGAATGTAAAAAATGTGTAGTCCCTAGTCCATCGTGTGTTGGAACTTGTTCATCCTATATGCTTTTAAAACATGTCTTAGTTGCACACTTTATCATTTCGGTCACAAATTTGCATCCAGACGTTATAATTTCTAGCTAATAAATTTTTACTACTTTAACTTTCCTACACGCGAATGTTTCATTGTTGTTACCTTTTTTTAATAATTTTATTATGGCGTCATTTCGCCTGTTGCCTCTCTTTTACTTTATTATTGTTCTTTATTACTTTACTTCTCTAAAGCGAACGTTTTATTAGTATTTTTATTGACTTAACCCGCGAATTGCGGCTTTAATCTTTGCTGCTTTTACTTCTCTAAAAGCGAATGTTTCATTATAGTCTGTGTTATTTGCTAATGTTATACCTTTTCAAGTAAAACGCTTGGTAAAACGTTGGCGAATTAGGTTTTGAAAATTTCTTGTTGTACTATTGCTTTACTTCACTTTCTCAAATTTTGATTATTGTTTAATTCTACGGCGATAAGCAGTAAACATTATATTTGTTTTTGCGGATCAGAACTAATTTTGAATTTGGCGGGTTTGTGAAAGATTCATTGTGTTAGCGCCACGCAGCTATGACGTTCGAAATCGAGAGGAGCTAGAGAGGTAATAGTCAAATAGCAAGTGGGAGTTACGTGTGCGTTTCTCATGTGTGTCATACTTGTGAGAAAATAAATGACCATCTGTTTGTCCAATGATGCTTCATAGTCGAAATGTGGGGCTGGACCTCCATTAGACTTAAAGGACAGGCTTGGTTTGAAAACATGTTACACTATGGCAGCGAAATTTGCTTGGTTTTAGCTCTTTTTCTGACAGCCTATGCCAGCCTCCAGAAAGGGTAAAAAATAATAATAATAATAAATATGGACAGTAAAGAAAAATTCTTAGAACATCTTCTATCGTTCACAGTCCGCTAAAGATCAAGCTGCAGCCTCCACCAAAGCCATTCTTTTCAACGCCTAATCTCATACAAGATTACTATGTGGGCAATCTACTCATTCCATTTAGTGATTTGGTACAAACTGATGTTAGTTTGGTGTTTTACTACGCGCCCTGGGACCTACAATGTCAAGAGTTTCGCCCTGAATTAATTAAAGTTGCCAAGCTGCTTGAAAAGCAGGTATTGTTCAAATTTTAACCTATTTTCCTAAAATTTTCCTTTTAAAACAATTTTTCCCTTTTTGACATGGCAGGTCACGTTCTTGGCTATCAATTGCTGGTACTCCGAGGGAGAATGCAGACAGCACTTCGCAAAGCTGCGTGCCTTTCCGTTGATTGTGGCCTATGTCCGAGGAAGCCAGAGTTTGCAGTACCGAGGACCTCTATCTGCTCCTTACTTGGCTGCCTTTTTGTCTAACGTCCTCAAGCCCTTGTCGGTGGTTGACAGCTATCAGAACTTGATTGAGTACCAGGCTCGCCATGAAGTACGCTTGAATTTATGACTACACATTTAGAGGACTTTCTGAAGATCGTCATTTGCTTTTAGGCTGTAATATTGGGCTATTTTGACTCAAGCAAACCCTGGAAGCTCTACAACGCCTTTTTCGCCGCAGCATTGAAGACCTTGGAACGTGATCCCTTTTGTAGCATTCGTTACGCGGTAGTAACACATAGACAAGCAGCCAATCAATGTGGGATTAAAGATCATCAAGATGTTCATCTATTATTATGGAACCAAACCCTGGTCAGTTAATACTTACATTTTAGTTGGTCAAAGAGAGTAACAAAGATGTCCTCACGATTTAGGTTTATCCGCGTACAGTTGGAGGTTTACAATCAGATAAGCTGCTTTCATGGTTGGCGCATCGTGTGCAGTCACCTCTCTCTTGGATGAATCTTCCGTTGGCCAAAAGCCGACTTCTGTACGACACTTTCACTTCGGGCCCAACCTTGGTCTATTTCATGCCACGAGAGATTCTCACCAAAGATATTTCATTGTACCTTCAGGTGTGTATTCTCAGTCAAGAGTAACTTTTTAATGAGTTCTGTGTTTCCTTGTTTAGGTAAAAGAAATTGCTTTAAGATACAGGAATTGTGAGCAAAGTGAGCGTTTATCTCGTCTAATACGCCAAGTGAAACTTGAGCGAATAGGTACAAGTTCCCCCATTTCCGTTTTGTTCACCTTTGAATGGTTATGTATTAAAGTTGTCTGTCCGTTTAGCTATTCAAAAGCAACATGACGCTTTGCGACAGAGTTGCAAACGTTGGCAGCAGCTGGAGCAGCGAAAACTAGCCCAAGTTTCCTTCGAAGATGTGCGATGGATTTATTCGTCAAAGAACGTTTCTGGCTTTGCTTCTAATTCGGATGTGTGTCCATGGTTGGTTAAACCTATTAATGAAGCCTGTGCAAGTCGTTACATTGAAGACGAACGAGCAGAACCCAGTGTAAATGGTTCTAGATTTGCACGTGATGAAAAAGTGGAGCGGATGCTCCGTTGGCAACGAGAATTCGATTGTGCCAAAGCATCACTGGTCCAAAGAACTCTGAGTGCGAGTATGGATGACACGGAACGGAATTCTGACCTCGACGGCTTGTACTGCCGCACTAATCGCTCTCTTAATATTCTCGCATTGGACTCGGTAGAGCACGCGGAAATTGGACGTCGTTTGGGCCTCAAGCTGAGCTCAAATTCTGTTATGGGAACTGTGATAGTCGACACGCAGGTAAATCGAATAATTTGGGGTTCCCAACAATATTTTAGTTTTTTTTCCCTTACAATCTTAACGATTTTCTAATGTTTTAGGCCGACTCTCAACATGTCATAGAGGGGCAAATTAGTAGCGGTGATTTGGAAGCCATGATCCTAAATTTTACTTTCGCCACCTCATCGCGTCATCTCCGGATAGAGGAGCGTGTGGAAACATTACCACAAGAAGCGAATGTGGTAGTGGAAGAATTGAACGGTCGCGATGTCTCGCGTGTCGTTTTTCATCCAAACCTGGTATATTAATCAACTTAGAGATTTTTATTTTGCTTGATTAGAAATTTTTCTTATTGTTTTATTTCGGATAGGACGTGGTTGTGATGCTTTATAGTCGTCACTGTACGTTGTGCGCCTCGGTCTCGCGTACTTTTTTGCATGTGGCCCATGATTTGCATATCTTAAACCAAGTTCCTGTCACCAACTCTAGCAATAGTTGCAATGTGGTCCCTGTGTTGCACGAGTTGAAGTTTGTGCGTATGGATGCTGAGCGGAATGAACTACCGTGGCATTTAACCGTGGAATCGTACCCGACTATCTTGTTTTTCCCAGCAGGAAGGTACTTAGTGTCTGTATGGAGAAGAAACTTTAGTAATGTCTCGATTTTCTTACAGTAAGGCCAACAGCCGTGTCTTCCCTGAGCGTCTTCCAATCACACGTACCAATTTGCTGCATTTTATCACGTCGCAAATGTCGCTTTGGTCACGTTTCAAGGTTCTAGAAGAATCTTCGAGAATGACAGCCAAAAACAGTACTCGGCGACTGTTTCAAATGTTGTTACAACGTGGAGCAGAAATCAAGAAGGAGAAAAAAATATTTAAAGCTCGGTTTGCAGAATTGGCTCGCAATTTAAATGGATATTCGGTGCAACGTACCTTCTTCGATGATCTACTACTACCTTCATACCACGAAGACCAAAATTACATAACTTTGTCCAGCATTTCAGTCAAGTCGAGTATTAGTACCCACTTGGGAACCAATGCTACCAGTTTGAGTTCCCAATACCGAGATCCCTGGTCTATTTGGACTCGTGAAATGCGTGTTTTACGCTCGCAATTGGAAGCCAACGCCGGCGCTTTGGCGCGCATTCGAACTTTAAAATGTCTTGCGTTAGAGAGCAATCCCGTGGCCCCATCATCACGTTTGCCTCCTGACGAACTGTGAGACTCATTAACCTATTTTTTGGCGAAAGTTTAAGACTGAACTAGTCTCGAAATGCCTTGAAAAAAAAAAGATGTGGTTAATTTGCATGACGAAGTGAGTATTTTGTGGAATTGGTTCTGTACATGTACACAGGTGGATTTAAGAAAAGATTTCTATTGTATATACAGAGGGACACTTTTTTCCGGGAGCTTTCGTTTTATTTATTTAAAAAATTATAACCTAATTTTGTTCCGGTGGGTGACCCCCCACCCCACTTTCTGGAGGTGGTAAAAGGAGGAGAGGAAAGGGGTTGGGAGAATCCAAGCTGGGGTTAAAGCACTAAGTTCTGGATGGGTGGTGGGAAGAAACACTATGGGGAGGTGGGTTGTATACGGAACTTCCACCTTACCCCACTTTTTAGTATATCCCTCACTCCTGGCCCCCCGTTCTCTTTTTCTTTGCCCTCCCAATACCCCCTTTGTCCACCCTCTTTTTAGATCTCCCTTTCCGTGCCTCCCCCCATTTCGACGCCGGTTGGCAGCGTTCCGTTGGTAACGCAGTGCTCTTGTGCCTTTGCATCGCCATTATACCTTGGGCTTGACAAACATTGCCCTCGCAGAACCAACCACACCTGAAGAAAAGCCTTCTTGATTGCAAAGTTGCTTATTAATCTCCAGGACCTTAACCGATTAGTGACTCTAATTTACAACCCATATTCCAAGATTGTATTTTATGCCAGTGGCAGTGTTTATATAGAAACGGTGTGTTACTGTTATTTAATGTGGAAACCAACCTGGAAACTTTGGATTTATTAGAAATCAGGTACAAGTAGATACGGTGAGCAATCATGTGTAACATACGTGTCTAACACACTATTTATGTGTTGCTTTCACGTTTCATTGACATCAAACTGCAGATAACTTGTCTGTGCCTGTTCTTGAAGTTCGGCCATATTGGATATGTTTCCATGCGTCTCCTTCTGAGTAAAATGAAGCGGACATGTGTGGCACGACTAGGTTTCTTTCTAATCACATTTGTGGAGCGCGACAACAATTCTTGTTTGGGAGCACCCTTTTTATTTCTTTGAAAGGGTTAATAGTTTCTTTGTTAACGCACTTCTTTAATATTTAGGAGGTGATGGAGGGAGAGAGGGTGAGGGGGGAGGTTGAGAGTTGAAGGAAATCGATGTCGAGGAAAGGATAGCATGGGGCTAGTGCTTCTTCTTTGACCGCCCGTTTTCATTAGGCGACCCACCCGTCGCGGCCTCCCGCCTATCCCATCCAACCATCACCCGTTCCCTTTTTACGCCTCATAAGTGGGTGGTTTCATCTACACCCCAACATGTGGGGTGTTGGTGGAAATCTCTCTTCAAGACGCATCTTTTTACACTTGTGTTAACTAAGCTTTAATTGCACCTCCAGAAAAGATTTGAGTTAAAAACAATTGGGACGTACCAATTTCTTCAGCAGATTTCTTATTAACTCTTTTTTCTTCCTAACAAGCTTTTTTCCTTATGGAAACAAAAAAACTGATATGAAATCTGTAGTCGTCACTATCAATGTTTTTTTTCTTGCCCTGCAGGTTTGACAGTCCTAGAATAGAAAGAGTAGCTAATCCTGAGTGAGTTTGTTGACATGGAAGTTGACGAAGAAGCCCCTGTGGTGGATCTTTCTGTCAGGTAATTAACTCCAACAGCGTTTAGAGTAGTTGTGAACTTGCCTCCGTTTCCCAAGGAGAACACCAACTGTTGCTGATGTGCCCGTTGCGTTAACAACCAGACGTGAGGTCAGGAGCACTGACTATGTGGCAATGGATGCTCCTCAGGACCTGAGCATAAGAACTGCGTCGCCATTAGCGGAGAATCCGGAAAGAAGTGATATTGCAGAGACTATGGAAGTAGAGGAATCTAGCTTTAGCAGGAGCAATGGGTTGCCTCGAACCCAGCCCAATAACCACTCGGAAGCCAACGCCGGGGAAGAACATAAATTCAACGGATATAGCAATGGTTATGGGAGTTTGAGTGACAATGAAAATGGCGAGGATATGGACGAAGAAGACAACGATGATGAGGATGAGAATAAAATGCCACCTCTAAGGGTAAAAAGTTTTGTTGTTGTTATTTCTGTTGCGGTGCAAGGGAATTGGAGACGCTAATAGTCCGTTTATACAGGAATTAAACCTGAGCCCTGCTGAGTTGCAAGAAAAGGAGCGGCTAATCCGGAAATTAAAAGCTGAGCTTCGACAAGAAGAAATGAAACTGGTTCTCCTAAAAAAACTGCGTCAAAGCCAACTGTTGCCCCCGCCTACGCCACCTCCGTCCACCCATGTTCCGCCTCCTGCTGCTGCAGTCAAAGAGACGTCTGATCCCCATTTGAAAACCAAAGTTCCTACGTTATCGCACGTCACCCCGCCCAATTTGACTCTCGCTCACAGCAAACTTCCCATCAACCAGCAGCTGAAGCCAAGTGCCCTCTCCTCGACCAATACCAATTCGACATCCAGTGCCAATCCCAAAGTACGACCCGTCTCTAACCACGCCCAGGCTACCAATCTGGGTACCAATTCGAGTGGACCTCGTTCAGCCAACTTGTCAACTAGTGTGCTGTTAGCTCAGCAATCCCTCATTAGAGGTAGGGGGAAATCTGGTATGTTATTTTTGGTTTCTTTGAGTTTTCGTTTTGGAAAACCGTGTTTGAAATTCTTGTTGTCAACCTTTCATGACTTTATCATTGTAGGTGTACCAGGCTTGTTAGGTTCACATACCAGGCCACCTATTACCACGCCTCCGAACATGGTTATGGGCTTTAATATCGGTTCCTCTGGACCGACAGGCGTCGCTTCTTCTACTGCAAGCCCCAAAGAAGCTCATCGACCTTCAACGGGCTCACCAAGCGTCCAAATGACTCAGCAAGCCCCTCCAGCCCATCAGTCAGCTACACTAGTGGTAATATTCCAAAAGAATAAGCCGCGTTCGTTTTGCACCTTAGACTAGCCAAACTTCTTTGACTTACCCTTATAAGCCTTCGTTCAGCCTAAACTATGAAAGTTTACGGAAGTCGACTTGGAAAGCCTTGAGTCCAAAATTAACGCTTGTAAGCAAAAGTTTACAATCGCTCCACCTATGGGCGGTGCTTATAGAAAATAAACAAAACAGTATATGAATTGTTCGATATCGACAAAGGAGATAAATAAACAAGAGGCGGGGATTAGTTTAAGTCTGGGCACGAGTACTCGCTATAGCCTAGCCTGACTTGAGACCAAAACTAAAAGTCGACTATAGCTACAGAAATCGCTTATAAACCCGAAGTCTGGCGCAGTCTACCTATCTCGAACGCTTATAAGCGCAAAATTTTGGGTAGACTTTAAGTCGGCTTAAATTTTAGTCAAAACGAACGTGGCTATAGTAAACGAAAGGTCCTAATATTTTTTTATTCTTATTCTAGGCTTCCACATCGTCTAATAGAGCTGAGGATATGCAAAGCCCCTCCCAACGACAGGCTGCTGCCAAATTAGCGTTGAGAAAGCAACTTGAGAAAACCTTGTTACAAGTAACATAATATTACCGTAAAATGTTAGAAATAGAACCAATTATAATCCCTGTTGTTTCACAGATCCCACCACCTAAGCCTCCTCCACCCGAGATGCATTTTATCCCTAATCCGAACAACACCGAGTTTATTTACTTACTGGGGTTGGAGGCAATAGTAGATCGTCTCATGACGGACACGTCTATGCAGCCTCATCCGCCTATTCCGTTCGTTTGCTCTCAATGCAATACTGATTTCTCTTCCCTGTGGAAGTGGGATAAAGCTGCTACACGTAAGCTTAATCGTCTTTACATTTTCTTGAGGAATAGGAAGATAATACGAAATTATTGTCTTGTATTTTGTTTAAAGTAGTGGACAAGCCTGCCGTGATGTGCGACCAGTGCGTGACTCAAAATGTGAAGAAGGCGTTGAAAGCAGAGCACACCAATCGGCTAAAAGCTGCCTTTGTGCGAGCTTTGCAACAAGAGCAGGAAATTGAGCAACGCTTAGCCATGGGGGGTAATGTCTCCCCCGGTACCACCCCATTACCACAAGCGTATGACATGCCCCATGCGGTAACGCTTCTGCAGCAGCAGCAGCAACAGCACCATGCCCAACAACAGCACCATCAGCTACAACAACAGCTCATGCAACACTCGCAATCGTCATCGCGGGCTACGCCTATGCCAGCGCATTCACCGTCGGTGACGATTCTGCCCGCACGGGAGAGGGACCGCGAGCGTGAACGGGAACGCGAGCGAGAAATTCGCGAACGTGAGAAAGAACAGCGCGAACGCGAAAGAGAACGAGAACGCGAAAGGGAGAGAGAAAGGGAGAGGGATCGCGAACGGCAACGCGAACAGCAACGCGAACAACAAAGAGAACAACAAGAAAGCTATGGAATGTCCAAGTTAGCTGATCCAGCCAAATTATTCAGCCACTCCATGGCCGCTGCGTTGCAGGCTGCGCACATGCTACGCGCAGGAATGTCCATGCCCTCTACCCATAACCAATCTATGCAGGGTCACAACCCTATGCTCTACAACCCCTTACTCTACCCCTACCAGCTGGCCATGGCTGCGTCAGCCGCCCAAGCGGCCCAGGCACAGCAGCAACAAGGGAAAAGCGGCAGCGGAAACAACAGTAATAACTCCGCGGCCGCATTCACCGCCGCATCCCTGGCCGAGCTGCAGCGCCAGTATTTGCTGGATATGATTCCTGCCATGGCTGCAGCCAACGCGAGTGAAGCCAACAGGATTAGTAATCGGGAGGCCAGTAGTAGTTCACGTGGAAGTGGCGGCGGTGCTGGACCCAGTGGGGAACATAACCATGGCAGTAGTCGAAATCCTTGGAAATCGTAATTCAGTTTTGTTGGCCCCCTTTTTTTCTACGGAATATGAATGTACAATTGAATTACCTTTTTTTGTTCTGGATCTCAGAGTGCAAGAGAATTTGAAAGATTTTTTTGCGTTGTTTGGTTGATCGGGTTTGCGGTTTCAACTTTGCCTTACGCACACAGCTCATAATATTTTTATCGGGAACCCGAATCAGCATTAAGTTTAAGTGGTTCATCATTGAAAATTTAAACCTTTTTAAAAAAGGATATTACAGAAGGAATAAACTATGGTAGGGTTCTTTTTTTTCTTTTCTTTTTGGGAGAACCAGTCAGAGACATTGGATGTTTTGTCCCGAACGTTTTTTCCTATCGTGTGCTCAAAACATTATCTTTCACTCTGTTTTGAGTAAGAATAGCAATACTAATGGCGGAAAACACCACTAGTTGTATTGCTGTGAAGCTTGTTTTTCTTGGTTTCATTTCTTTTTCTTGTAAGATATCCTTAATTTCTCTCTACTGTTGAAACAAATTGTTCGGTTAGCGTAAATGGGTATGACGAGGACAGCGTAATACTTTGCTCGTTCTTCTTTGTAAAGAAACTGAAAAAAAAAGAAAGAAAAAGGTCTTTCTGCCACCCTGGAAATATAAACAGTTGCCCAATATTACATTTGCGAGTACTGTAACTAAGTGTGTTCTATAAGTTCTAGTCAATATTCTCTAGCCAAATGCATGCGATATTGACAAGACGACAAGCCCCCTCCATGCAACAACTTTCGTGTGCTCGACAAGCGACATCGGTGCGGGATATGCATGTTTAATGCGAGCGATAGAAGGAGGGTATTAGGTGCACTTCCGACGAGTTTAAGGCTATTCACTATTCAGTTTTCATGAGTTACTGTCACCGTTAGTGCGGTCGGAGGATAGATAAAACGCGATAGTAATTAATTATAGATTTCTAGGGATTGAGACAAGGCGTGACAAATCGTTGGGACGGTCTAGCTCGCGGCATTTTCATTTTCAAAGATTTGGATCAATCCTATGACCAGGATGAGCAACAGTGCAAAACAGTTTATCGGCACTGTTTCGAGGCCACAATCGAAGCGGGCTTGGGAGGGAGGATCGTGCTTAACATCTGAATTGAAAGTAAATGAAGTGCAAAACAATGCTGTCAACAAAAACGGTTTGTGTTGGAAGCTGCGAAACCCGAGTGCCCAGAAGCCTAATGCGACTGTGATCGCAGCATGGAAGCCGATTTTAATATGGTGGCGAATCCTGGGTATTGTTCCTTTGCAAATGCAAGCGACAAAACCGCGCGTTTCCTTTTCGTGGAAGAATTTTTCCAGCGTACGAACAGGAGTGCTGACGTTACTATTTCTCGTGACCTTTTCGATCTCCGTTCTGGTGTTCAAAGGTGGTGCGAGTTGATTCCGTTGTGTGCATGCCAGTCTTTTGCAATTTAGATCTGTCTTCTTAGATTCTATGAGTGGAACTGCAACGGATGTCGCTGAAGCCAGCATAAACGTGCTTTACTACGGGTATTGCGCATTTACATGTGCGTTCTTTTTACATCGAGGCCCAAGATTTGCATTTGTCTTTAACAACTGGCAAACCACGGAAGAAGTTTTGATGAAATACCAACTTACCGATGGATTGAAGGTGAAATGTTGGATATTACTTGGGATTATGGTCACCTTCTCTACCGTTGACAATATCTTGTATCTGTTGAGCAAAGTAAGACTTGGATTGAAACTTAAAGACTCGCTATAACAGTGGTATTTTATTTAGGTTCGCACGGGGACAGGGTTGAGTCTTGTGGAAGTATTGGAAAACTTGGCAGATGAGAATACTCGACCTTATCTGGGAAATTACTCGTATTTATATGGAGCGTTGTTGTTTATATCAGAATCATGGGGATCATTTGCCTGGGTGGTCGGTGATACGTGCATAATGTTATCGTCCGTGATCCTTCGTCACTATTACGAAGGCTTCAACAAATATCTGAAGAAACGACGGGGTTCGTGTGTCAACGCGCAAGAATTAGAAGAATGGCGCAGAAGCCATTTCCTGATTTCACAAATGGTTGACGAACTGGATCGAATAATGGCACCGCTAACGCTATCGTGTTTCGCAACTAATGTTGTCTATACGTTATCCACTTTGTATAGCGGAATTGTGGATTCGTTGACGGATCCGAATCTCATCGTACGGTCCTCTTTCGTTTTCGTGTTCGCCTTTTTGCTTTTGCGAATTGTGGGATCAAGCCACCTGGCTGCAAGAATTCCCGAAGAAGTATATCTTTACGGAGGCGTAACTGAAAGAATGAATAAATTAGTCTCAATTATAGGCCAGTCGCACAAGCGAAACACTATTGCAGATATCGACCCTTGGGCCACATACCGAAACAAACCTAGAATCAACCGAGCGCCTTATTATCGTAAATCGAATATACCCGTAAAAAAGTATGTTTACCGTAAACCTTATTAGCTGGATCGGTTTATGTCTCAAATTAATGGACGGCCATGCGGGTTAGGGGCGTTTGGATTTTTTGTGCTTAGCAAAAGCTTCATGGCAACGGTAAGCCATTTACTATTTAATTCCCAATACCACGCTCTTTTTCATTGGATTTCCCCCCGCAGCTCTTTAGTGCGATTATAACTTACGAAGTTATAATACTTCAGTTACCTCGACATTTGAATAGTAATTAGACAATTTGTAATGTAAATTTCTTCTGCGTACATACAGTGCATACATTTGCCCATATTTAAACTTGAAGGAAAATAAGTGTGGTGGGAGTGGGGGGTATATGCAAATCTCCGAATAGGGGGTGCAGATAACATGCGAAACTGTTTCGCATTTTACCTTTTGGTACCCTTTTCGCAATGTACCACATCTTCCAGCGGTTCCTGAGGCGCGAAGCGGTAAAATATGCGTGGATCACAATTTGTCAAATATGCCCTCTAAATTGCGACCCATCCACATCAAAGTAACATTTACATTCTTCTTTACAGTTCCTCTGTGTTGCCTTTCGACTTTCACTCAGCTTTTGCCTTTTGCAAGGGAAGTTTTAAATATGTCACAAAAGTTGGAAAGTTGTATACGGTCCTATTCCAAGGCCTTTATGCGTGACAATTCCATTGCTCTGGTCCGTTTTTTGGGTGGAATAGGAATGTATATTCTATATTGCCAATATACACAGTATATAATTTGTTTGGGTGCAATAGGAATGTATATATTGCCAATATATGAACGTATATATTGTCCGTTTCTAATGATTGCTAGGGTCCATTTCCATTTCACAGGCCGTTTGCATTTCGCGTTTCGTATTTTATCCATACCTCGATCAAGCATGGCGACTTTTTGTCTCAATTTTCAACTAGCGAAATCAGTATTGACAAGGGTATTCGGAATCCAGGACAACAACTAACTCATAACTATTATCTGCTCTACTTTAGGAAGCTACCATAATTTAATAGTACATTCTTATTTTAATGCGCAGCTAGCATAGCAAATGATTTTCTGGTAAAAATGAGTAAAAAATCAGGGTTTGCTCGTCCGCAGCCTCCAGGTTATATATTAAGTGACAAAATAGGCAGTGGAACTTACGCTGACGTCTACAAAGCTTTCAAGAAGGTAATTCATATTTGTTAAGTTACAAGTTCGTGTATAGCATTAATTTATCGTGTACAGGCTGCTCAGCGTGAAGTAGTTGCTGTCAAGTGCATTTCTAAATCCAAATTATCACCTGCTGCCAACGACAACCTGGTCAGTGAAATTGGACTCTTGAAGAAGCTTAAACAAGAGCATTTAGTTAATATGAAGGATTTTTTCTGGGATGACTGGTAAGATTGGCTTTGTGGGGGGAAAAAACGTTATAATGTTTGTGTTTGATTAATAGCTATATCTATATTGTCATGGAGTATTGTTCCGGGGGTGATTTATCAGCTTTAATAAAAAGTCGTCGAAGACTATCGGAAGCGCTGTGCAAAAGATTCCTGCAGCATCTAGCTTCGGGATTGAAGTGCCTGCGCCAAAATAATGTGGCCCACATGGATCTTAAGCCTCAAAATCTACTTCTGTCTTCAACGATTAATCCCACCTTGAAAATCGCGGGTAACTTAGTAAACCTCATCAAGCTTGTCTATTTTTAAGTATTTGTTTGCCCAGATTTTGGTTTCGCGCGAAAGTTGAATAGTTGCGATGTGGAGACTACCTTGAGAGGCTCCCCGTTATATATGGCCCCAGAAATGCTGCTTTCTGGCCGCTATGACGTCAAAGTAGACTTGTGGTCTGTGGGTGTTATTTTGTATGAATGCTTGTTCGGAAAAGCCCCGTATTCGTCTCGCACGTTTGAAGAATTAGCTGAGAAGATCAAAGAAAGTAAACCTATTCAAGTAGGTCTGAATCTGACAAAACCTCCAAAGTCTTCAATGGCTATTCTGTATTCATGACTCTATAGTTACCACCCTGCAGTCATCACTTGTCGAAAGACTGCGAGGATTTACTGCTTTCCTTGCTGCAACGTGATCCTCAGAAACGCTGTGATTTTGAAACTTTCTTTAACCATCCTTTCCTCGACCTGGAACACATGCCTTCGTCAGATTCTTTAGCCAAAGCTACCAATTTAGTACAAAAAGCGGTGACCAGCGACACTCAAGGTCAAATGAAAGAAGCTTTAGATTATTATTGCGACGCATTGAAGTACTTGATCCCATTGGTTCAAGGTAAGTTCTGTGTTCACTCTCTAATAACCTTTCTATTTTTTAAAGTTATCTCCTTTTTCATTATGATGAATTGGATTAGTTGAGCAAGTAGCACTATATAGGGTTGACTTGCGTATGACAGGTTAATCTTCTCTCTGAATAACATGGTTAATTGCATCCTTGAATTATTTATAAAGCCTGGTTATATGAATCTACATCTGTAATTTTTGGGAACTCTGTGCTCTGTAGGGGAATTTGACGTGACCAAGAAAGCTGCCTTAGAGAAAAAAGTCGATTCCTATGTCCGCCGCGCAGAAGAGATTAAGGCCCAACTCTTCCCTTCCAAACCACAAGCTAAACCATGTCCTTCAAACTCGTCAGTCGAGCTTCGTAAGTTCCCTGGCTTCTTTTACGACTGTCTGTGGTTTTAACGTCTTCATTGCGCAGGCCAGTTAGTGGTAGCTACTCCAGCCCTAGCCACAGCCATCGAAATTGGTTATGCGGCGGAAGACTATGCCCGTGAAGGCCAGTATCACATTGCGTTGGAACGTTTTGAGATGGCGTTAGGCAAATTAATCCCTTTACTGAACAGCGAGCCTAAAGGTCGTCGAAGAGATTTGCTTTACCAGCAAGTACTTAGCGCAACTTTCTAATTCTCTTGGAAAATCCGAATTGTAGAAATTAAAAAGAAAATATATAGGCTCAGATTTGGATGAATCAGGCTGAAGAGGCTAAAGCTCTTATCCAGACTCAGACGCCTGTTGCTAACCAAGATGTCGATACCGATTCCACCACTACCCCGATGGATGATAGTTTGCGTAAGTTTTGAGTCTGGTATTGAATTGATGCTGGCGTAAATATTATAGCGGGGTTGTTTGTTTAGGTAATTGTCGGTTGCAGTGAGAGGTGCAGCCTGGGGGCACCAGCTTGTGTGAGTCATAAGGGTAAGTTCTTTCGTTGGATTGGATCTCTGTTCCCTTTATAGCATGTGGAGCATGTCGGACACGAAGTTTTTTCGTCCTTTTCTCGCATACGGTAATGATACGCAGGGAGCGTAATCTTACTAACCAAAGGGAAAGGGGTTTGAGCATTTGTCTGTTACGTATCGAACGTTCCGTATGAAAAGTTCGTGACTTGCGTCACCACTTTCTCTGTCACGATATTGCGGCTTGGGACTCAACCCTTGCTGCAAGTGAAAAGCAAAAGCAGGTGACCATGCTCCAGTGGATGTGCTATAGGTTCTTAAAACACTTTAAATGTCTATCGCCGTTTTTCTTTTTCTGATTTGGTCTAATTGGTGGGGGGTTTTTTGGGTTCCAGTTTTCTTTACAGACTTGCAGATAGGTTACGTGCAATTGTGCCTTATTGGAGCGCATCCCGGAAATCGAAAACGACTTGCAGGGAAAAGTTAAAAGGGTCTATCTAGTCCAGGGGAAAGGTTGATTTGGAAGGAGGAGAAAGTTTTGTCGTGCGGAAAAAGATGAGACTGAACAGGCTTAAACGGTATACAGGATACAGGAAGAGCAGGAGTCCAGGGAGAGAAATCGCATCCTTTGTGTATATATATATAAAAAATAAACGTTGCGTTTTCTCCTCGCTTGGTCTTTCCTTTTGCTACAGTGATCACCAAGGGAATTCTGGCTTCTGTCTTTCCCCAATGTTAGGTTATCAGACGAAAAAAATATAATCTTTGAAAACTATCACAAGCTCTAGTCTTCGATTTGTAACCCAGGATTTGCAAGAAAAACAAGATAAAACAAATTGGCTTACACTTGTTAAGTTTGGAACCCTGAGGCTCTGTTTTGTTTGATACTTTCGGGCTGATATCAATTAGTGAAAGTAGAGTTAAGAATCCTAACGGTCCGAAGCTCCAAGGTGTTCTTCATTTGCAGAGATGCCCGAGCACGGGAGCTTTTTTCTAGGACTGGTTTGGCTTAACTGCATGGGATGGCCGTATCTCGTCCATCCAGGGACCATAATGGAAGTGAAGAGAAAGGGAAAGTGATTGCATTTACCTTGCCCGTAGTCTTATCGCTCTTATTTAACCCTGGCTCCATTGGTAAAACTAGAAAAAAGGCGGTCACTTGATGTAGGTCGTTGGGGGAAAATAGACTCGTTTGGGCTGCTACACTTTTTCTTTCATCACTTATAAGGCGAAAATGGTGAGATTTGTTTGAAGGGGGTAAGGTGGAAAAGAGTTAAAAGGAGAGATCCGTGCCACCTTTACGTGTCACGCATGACTTGAAGGGTGTATGGGAAAGTCTTAGCATTCGACGTATGCAATGGGAAAGAATAGAAAGAACAGATTTAGTTTCTAGAACACTTTTACTTTTAGGACGGGAGTTACAGTCTGTAGGTGATTGCAAAAAATAGTTGACCCAGTTGGACAGCACAGTAAACTGCCGGGGAAATGTAGTAGTAGTGGGAGAGCTGAAGCAAAACAGGCCAGGGTCGGCAGGCACCAGACTAGCTAAGCTAGCGAAAGCAACTTTTTGACGTCAGCAAAGGCTTGTAATACCCTTTTTCTGTTTTTTACTTGATTTATTTGCCCAGCTTAAGTTTAGAACGCAATTCTGCTTCTCCAGTATTAGGCGCAGTGCCAGCAATTCGGGAGCAATGGTATATCCTATTAACATTAACCGGGAAACACTGTTAAGGAGAAATTGACACCTTTTTCTCTAGAAAATTGACTTGGTATATTACGAGGCATTCAATCGCGCTGAAAGGAAAGTGGTAGATCCTATAAAAATGGGTGGGGCGCAGTTTCTAGGGAGATCGTAGGGTTTCGCTGAGCGAGAAAGCTCTCTGCTGTGCGGGTTTTGAAACCGTCAAGTTCGAAATTCGTTCGGAGTGGGCAGTCTCGTGTAGCATTTGGAAGACTTTCTCCTAATTGTCTAGGTGCCCTTTTACCATGCTTGATTTTCTTTGCCAGCTGGTGAAAGCTCCCACACTTTTCCCTTTTCATTCGCTGATTTTTTTTCTTGTTTTGACGGAAAGTTAGGATTCCCTTGTTGCTTACGAACTAACTAACTTTCGCCCACGAAAGTGCGGGAGGAGAGGAAGGGGGACTAGACAATATATCCGCTCCCGTTTCTTCAACAGGAAAAGTCAAGCAGCCAACATTGATTTGAATCAGTTTGGCTGACTTCATATTCTTTGTTCTTCCAAACAGGTCCATTTGGTTCGCCTAGATTATGTAAGAGTTAGAAAACAATTAGCACAGCTCCAAGTCGCGAAGGGTGGGAACAGTGAATATGCAAAAACGTTCAAGAATTAGAAAGGGATAAGGGAGGGGGAAAGGCATAGAAAGATAAAGAAGGAGAGAGAGACAGAGGGAAGGGAGAGAGGGAGAGAGTGCAACTCAGATTCGTTCAAGGAGGCGGTCCTTGGGAGAAGAAGTGAAAGCGACGCAGTCGACGCTAGGGCGTTTCGTTTGCTTATTGTAGATTCTTCCATTGCTTTGGGTCGGACGGGACTGGGACGGCAAGCTTGGCGATTGTCGAGCGAAATTGTGAGTTGTGCGCGCGGCTAACCCAGTGTGCGACAATTGGCTTCAGTCCTTGCCTTGCCGGTGCCCAGGACTCAATCTACGCGGATTGGGGTCAGTTGTATTTCAGGCGTGTGGATGAGTAATTAGTGCAAAAGGGGTTTTATAGCTCATTTTCAGTTACCCGATTCAAAAGAGTGACATGTTTCGCTAAGCTTTTTTCCTTCCTACACAAAAGTGAGTGAGCCACATGTTTTAGGATTACTACGGTCGGATTCTTTACGCATTTTTACCCGTACTGCTTTTCGGATTAATTGGATTTGTCGCCACAGGCGGAGCTGCTCCGCAGAACGTAAGTCAAACGTCTATGTTATTTTTAACTCCCATAGTAGCCCACGAACTATGCAAACTTAGACCCATTTCAACATAAGCTGTGTGGACGACTCTTTGACACTTTTAAGCCGGCCCTAGGTTTAAGTCAATAATTTTTGCGTTCCTTCCTTCGCGTAAAGCGTAAAGCCGTGGTCCAAGCCCGTGGTAATGTTTTGGCCAACTCGGACAAGCGAGGGCGCGGGTGATGGCGGCCAACTTCCGTCGATCGATATAACCCTACGAGTAGGTGTGGAGGGGAAAGTGTGCGTAGGCGTTAAGTCAGACAGTTTTATTATTTTTCTTTTTGTTTTAAATGTAAACGGAAAGAAACTTTGACAGTGTAGAGAACAAAGATTCGGTGATCCAGTGTCTTTGACATTCCATTGTTGTGAGGCTTTTGGCGGTTCAAAAAATAGATCGATCATAATGACACGGTTTTCGTTTTTTTGGGGGGGTCTTTGTCTTTAGGCGGGAAATGGAGTTATATGCAGTACTTTCACTCTTGATTAAACCGTATTCAGAGCGTGCAAAACGTTCCTGTGATGTTTTTTATTTATTTTTTATGAGTAACCCTGCTAATTGGACGCGACTTTTCCTTGCGAAGTTAGGATTGTCAGGATAGGCTAGGGAAGTTGCGACTGCTATCCTTTTTTGCTATCAACGGCCAAAATCTTCAAGGGAGAAATCAAGAAGTGAAAGAAACTTTCCTTTTCCTGTTGGAAAACTTTCACGGGCTCCTCGTTTTGTAGCAGTCGTTTCCCCTAGGAATTTCCCGTTATAAAAGATAGATTTTGGGTAATGTTTTAGGTTGAAGAGTCTTGATTAAGAGAACAATATGTTTTATTGATTAGCGATGCAGTGCGAGTGAAGAATGTTGATCGTAAGAGACGTGAAAATGGTTAATATGCAACGGCAGAGACCGGAGTTGGACCAATTACTTTCCCTTTCCCTTCACTCGGACTTTTGAATTTCGAGATCTCTCTCAGCTTCGCTTTCGTGCCGTGATGCTAACTTTCCCTGCACGGATCCTCTTAACGAAGCAGAACAATCTTCTTGGGTTTCTTTCTCTACCTGGAATTACGACCGTAGAACGCAACGTGGAGTATCACAATGTTTTGTATTTGGCGGGGAAAAAATCGCCTCGCATAAAAAGCGTCATGTCATTTTTAATCGAGGGATCATTTTGTCCATGGGGTCGTGGGTTAAATTTCTCTATCTCATTAAGAAAAAGGAATGCCTTTGAAAAGTAAAGAAGGAAAAAACAATCTGAACGAGAAAGTGTAGCGAGGGAAATTCAAACTTCGAATTTCTGGATGTGAAATTGGAGTTCTCTCGCGTAGCGTAGAAAACGCGAAGCTGAAGGGAAAGTGTTCGTTCGGTTGGCTTTTGCGCCTTATTGTCCTTCCAACGCAGTTAGAAAGTCGTGTACCGAGAAAACGTACACCCTTTTTTTCGCTTTATAAAAAAAGCTCAACTTCCAGTCTGTCCTCAATACTGGAACAAGCAGGGCATTGAATAGGATTTAGACTGCACGGAAACTGAACTATTCATTGTAACTATTGTTCCATGCTTTTTTGTCTTCTGCTTCTTTACTTTTATTAAAAAAAAACTTTGTAAGAATTCATGCCATTCTTTGGTCTGCAAAACAAGTCAGCCTTTATTATTCCAAGGTAAACTAGCTCTTTTTTGTGACGCGAATAATTTAAGCACAAAGTAATTTCAGCTTTCATGAAATTGCTTACAATGTCGTGTGTGGGAGCAAGGCGTTGGAGCTTGGCCACTTAAAAAATCGTACTTCTATTTCGGTTGCGTTTCTTTCACACCGTTTTGCCTCTACTCCCATCTACGCTGGTTTGACTAGCGTTTACCTTGTACTATGTGAAAGACTTTTTAGTGTGAGAACATATACAAAAAAAGGAAAAAAAAACTAACCAAGAAAAGCGCATGGGGAGAGAGAGACGCAACAAAGCTAGGCATTTTAAAACAGGCTGCCAAGGTCGACCATGTCACGCTCTCGGTTAAAAATTACAAACAAACTTTGGAAGAAAGCTTCTATACTTATAGCTATAACCATTTCCTTAGGGTTTTTTTTCCTATAATTTCCTCTACTGTCCAGACTTGTTGTACAGACGATTTGCGTTTGATAAAAACGTAAAATTTCTCAGTTTTTCATCCTTTTCCGCAAATCCCTTGTTTATGTGCTTAGGTGAGGCTGGTGATTTCCCAAGATAAACAATTTCTCTAAAGGTTTTCCTACCTAGAAACCCCCAACGTTCAGCTTTCCCCCGCGTCTCCAAAACCGAGATACGAACGCTTATCATCGTGGTTTTCTCGATCACCTACTCGACAGCGAAACATGCAGAAAAAGAACGAATATTTTATTTAATATTTCACTGCTCTAATTACTTCCATGAAGCTAAGAGAAGAAAATAATAGCGTTTGACCTTTTCCAAGAACAAAATATCAGCGAGAGAGAGGGAGGGGAGTTGGGGGGTCAGAGAGAGAGAAGGAAATTACAAGGGGAGTAGTTTTTTTCTCAGTCCAAGCTAAGAAAATCAAGGTCGCATTTACCTTGGGGGCTTTCACATAGGGCTTTGCACCTGGATCCCCTCCCTAATTACTTATGCTTTTCCACCATCCTATCCCCCAGCCCCTTCCCCGCTTTCAAGTTCTAATGTAGGACGTCTAACTATAAAGTAAAGGTAAAAACTTATCCACGTTTTCCACCTTCTAAGTTTCCCAAGGTCCGAGGAGAGCTCTTATTTCTCCACGGACAGGCGGGGCTTCACTTTCGATTTCAACAGAAGAACGCAAGCCGTGTCGTCGAAATCCCCCACCTCATTCTTGAAACGCCCTTCTGGCCTTCGCTGGTACTTTGAACGTTGACGGACGACGACGGAGTGGAGTTGAACGTTGGAAGGTAGACAACCCGCCCTGGAAACGTTCACTTTCACTTTCCTTGGCAATCAAGAGTTTACATTCCCAAAATCAGAGTAAAGTGATTTCTGTAGGATTCCATTTTTGTTTCTTGGCCGATTTCGTGTTCAGTGATAAGTTTGACAGTGGATAATTACACAGTTCCTGACAAAATATTAGACATTGGAAAAAAAATGCGGAATTGGCGCAGGTCAGTTTCCACCGTGATAAAGAGCTTTCTATATTGCAGTCTAACATAACGTGAATTAAGTCGTCAGTCTTGTTTGTCGTGGTTGTTTTGGTAATTAAAAGAGTTACTTTAACTGGCAAGTAACCGTTCAACAATAATGAATTTATTGCCACACAACGTTCCTATTGTTTCTTATCTTTCCTTGTTACCTCCGTCTATTCTTTGGGTTTATCTCAAGCGTTATGCGGTTTCCATGACGTTATTTAACACCTTGCTTTCTGTCAATCCCTTCCTTTTTGCCTTCGTTTCCAATTTGCATGTGGCCATATGCGTGGAGTAAAGGAACGACCCCCTTTACCTCGCACATTCGGAACTCCCCAGGGCACTTTCACTTTCAAAGGCCAAACTTGTCCAATTGCGGTTGCGAGCCGCAAGAAAAAAAAAGTTGCCTGCTGACCGTCTCTTTTTGTGTTTGATTGAGTAAACTTTTACTTTCGCTATATAGAAAGCCAAGCTGTTTTCCCCTTGTAAAGTGTGAGCACCCCGCTTTCGCAAAAATTGTATTGAAAAGCGGTTTGTACAGTTCAGACAAAGAACTAGTTCAACGGCATCTCGTTCTTTCTCGTTTTCCGAAAAATTAGTCCGTTTTCCTGTTGCTAGCACATGCGAAGCTCAGGCTGAGTGAAGGTTTTTCTTGTCTGTCTCTAAACCCGTGTCCTTGGGCAGTATAAACAGCGGCAAAGCGCGCAAGAGAGGAAAAACAGTCCTCCTCTAACACTGTCACTCTTTCCTTTGCCTTGTCTGAATTTGGGTACCCGAAAGATTGTCAAGTTAGCATAGTAGACCTTGCTCTTATCACCAGACATCGCTTTTATTGGAGCAAACTTGGGAGTTTACATGTAGATGTCTTTGAAAGGTGCTGAGGGATCATCCCCAAAATCCCCTGGTATTTCTTGTTGTATTATATGTACAAAGATACAAAGATATTCCAAAAATTAGATACGACATTTGCAATAAATATTGAATTATATTTTATTCATTTGGTTTCATTTCAGTGTATGCAAAATGGGTCCTATAGACGTTCCTGGCGGGCGTGGTCTTGGCGGAGGCGGACATGGTCAAGTAGCATTGGGCTGGCTACGACACGATGAAGCTTTAACAAAAATGGCCGCGGTATGTTGGGACAAGGATCGGTTTACGGACGTAACGATCTTTTGTGAAGATCGAGCGTTGGTTGCCCATCGGTAATGATCACGACTCCGAGGAATGATTGCGAATCCAGTTTGTACTAATCATAGGAATTTGGTGCTCTTTTTCTTTTCTTACGCAGACTGGTGTTGGCCAGTATGAGTCCCATGTTAGCGGCTCTGTTAGCCGATGCTGAAGGAACCGATACCACCTTGTTGTTGCCGGAAATCAAGGCTGAGGATATGCACCTGTTGTTGCAGTTTATTTATCAAGGAGAAGTCATTTTGCCACCGAGAAGAACAGCAGCTTTGCTAGAATTGGCAGCGTTACTTTGTATTGCAGGTAAAAAAAAACGAAAAAAAAACTTATTTGAATGTAACACTTGAATTCTATGCAAATTGTTGGCAATTTTTTAAGCCTTTTGTTCGTTTCTGATTCTATAACAGCTTCATTTTTTTTAGGAAATTTAATTTCCGCATTTTGTTTCCAAGATTTTTGTATCATTTCTTTGTTCCGTATTTGTAGGCGTGAGCGGAGACTCGGCAGCTGTTCGTTCAGATATCCCACCGTCTCCACCGCATTCAGACTCGGCAACAGAACAAGTTTCAGATACAAACTCTAACGACTGTGAAGAACCCACCGGCAACACACCTTTACCGAGATCAAGTAGTAAATTGATCGAAGTAGTAAAAAAAGAAATGGTTGAAGAAGAAGATATCCATGAAAAGAACACGCCTGTACACGACTCGGAGGAACCTATGGACCTGGCCAAGCCTGAAGTATGTATATATACACATTCAAGTACAAAAACGTCAAAAGAACGAGCATGGGATTTACCTTGAATCCTTTTTGTCTGAACACTAGATTCGTGTTGCTCGTGATTTGCGTCCCGAACCGGTGCGTATTCGTTCTCGCTCAGAAGACCCGTCCTTACCTGCTTTGCCTTTGGGTTCTTTGGCCCGCCTCGTTCAATCCTCAACGCCCATCACCACCACTTCTTTGCCTACTAAACCGAAAAAGTCCCGCGACCGCGATGCCTTGCATTATTTTCCTTACCACCAGTTCCGGAATTATCCCTTTTCCTTAAACTTGGCGCCCGTCACGTTGAACCACCACAATTCCCGCGAGCATCCCCAGATTCGATGGAAACCACGCATTTCTCGTAAAAGTCGGAGTCGTAGCCGGAGTCACAGTCGGGGTCGAGACTCGGATTCGGATTATGACGTAGGGGTGGATGTACATTTGGACGTTGATTCAGACCGCGAAATTGATTTAAGCATCAAAGATAGAAAGGGCGAACAGGGATGTCCCAAATGTGGCGAAATATGGGACAAATCTTCGGCCGGTAGTCGACACGTTTGTCACCATGGAACTGCGTTAGCGGACAGTGTCAACCTACGATTAATGACCGCAGATAAAATGCTGCTCTTACCGCCTGGGTTAAACTCTGGGGCAGTGATGAACGGCAACAATAACGGCGTCGACCCTCGGCGGACTTACTTGGACGCACTTTTGCAAGACAGCCTGGTACAACAATCCTATATCGTCCTGCCGTCTCACCATTTGAATGGAACTCTTGAAGGAGAACGTAATGGTGGGTTTCTTCGTAAAATAAAACCAGTTGATAACTTACTAACTCTTGGTTAAATACTTCAGCGTAGTAATACCACAGTAATACTATACTGTACAAGTTAATTAGATGTATTTATAATTTATTTGAATTATGTTCTGTTATAAGTTAGGATCATATATGAAATAGGTGTAAATTAGGTAATAGGTAAAACTAGGTACTTTATTTATAAATTACCGAAACTTTGTTAAATACTTCTACTTAGTAACACTGTACTCTACTTTATACACTACACTTCTGTAAAACTAGTTAATATTTATTTATTGTTTATTTGAATTATGTTTTTGTATAAGTTAGAATCTATACATTAGTATTGAGATCAATAAATTAGATTTGTATTGCCTTAGTCACAATGTGAGTAAGTCAAATCAATCGGTTCCAATTAAATTGCTGAAATTGATTTTGGGGTTGGTTTCTTTGAATCACAACGGTTTCGGACTTTCATTTCCCGCGAGTCAGCTTAATCGTCTCCGTGTTTTAAGGAAGCTAGGGAATTAATTGCAGAGAAAGGTAGCGTGACCTGGGTTGACCTAACTTAGATTTTCTAAAGGAGAGAGCAGGATGGGTATAAAACCCCAGGTTTTCTCCTTCTTAGTACGACAGTTGTGAGAAATCAAGCCCAAACTCAACACCAGGCCTTCGTGGCAAACTTATTTATTTATTTATAACTTTATTCACTCCAGTAGCAATGTCGTTTTTCTGCGACCCTTTTACGTTCTATGACATTTTCCCCAACTTCCTCCAAACGAATTACGATCCATTTACAGGTTAGCAAGCGTGTATTTTCTGAGAATTCTTATAGTATTGTTTTCTTTACCATGTCTATAAATCCCGCCATAGCTCACGTTTATCTTTTTCATTCTCATCATTTCTCTTTTATCCTATTTCAGGAACACCTGGCAATGGTAATTTGGTTCATCCTCCTGTTTATGCGTCGCGAGATCGTGAAGATTCCCCAGAATATGGCGAGTCCAGCTACCAAGATCCTTTGTCGACTGATACATCGTCAGATCTACCGCCTGCAATGTACGCGTACCAGCGCTCCTCCCATGAAGCTACAACGCAACGTGACGATTCTACACCCCAACCGTCCTCTGCTCTGTCCATCAACGGCAGAAGTTACTCGCCCGCAATGGGCACTGGCTCTACGAACGGCTGCGGAAGTACTGGGAAGCGGAACGGCAAGGAAGGGAAGGAAGGCTATAGCTGCCCTCAGTGCCGCAAGATGTTCACGTCCTCCTCCAATTTGGCCGTCCATGCCATGATTCATACAGGCACGAAACCTTTCAAATGCGAACTGTGTTCCTGGGCTTTTCGACAAAAAGCTCATCTGCAAAAGCACATGCGCCATATCCATAAAATTATGGTAGTTAAATAAGTTTTCGCAAAGCGTTTTGTTTGTACCTAGTTTGACTAAAAGCTACCCAAGTTTTTGTTCCGACAATGTGGTATGCCTTTTTAACTTGCAGTGAGAAAATGTTTTTGTATGTTTTCAGAAAGGCAGTATATGGTTGGTTTGTCCATACGGTCTCATTTGTACCATAGCATTTTTGGGGGTTCTATTTTTGTGTTGTAAAGGTACACTGCCAATGGTGGGTTTTAGTATTTTTTAGTGTAAATTTCATGCGTGTTTGTTGCTGATGGTTGGGATGGGTGGCGGTTTTTTCGGATGAGGGCTGTTCACAAAGGGGTATCCTGAGGTTCCTGCAACTACACGTGGGGTGATGTTTCAAATGTGAGTGTATGTACAGCAAACATACAAGGCTTGTTTTGGCTCTTTTGTAACGAAAAAGTTTATTCCAATTCAAATGCAATTTATTCCTTTATTTCTCGTTGATCAAGCAAAACGTTGGTGTTTATGAATTTTCCAAATTCGAATTAAATTCCACATTAATTTTATTGATCTTGACCCACTCGTGGAAAATGTTTTGCAGCCGATGTTTCTCATCTTCAGTCGCAAAACAGTAATTTATGCTGTTAAGCGAAATATCCCACAAGTGTTGGACGCTTAATCCAAAGGCTCTTGCAGCGTTTACGTATTCTTGTGACAGGCAAGTATCGAAAACACCTTTATCATCAGTCTATAAGAAATCTCCTGGTTAGTTATCGGGAATTCATTGCCATTTTTTAGAAAAATTTTCCTGGATCTTACACAAAGAACGAATGGAAGCTTTTCCTTTAGCAAGAGACCCAAGTGATGACCTTCATAAGCAGTGACGGTGTTGCACTTGACGTTGGATGTCAAACACAATTCTGGAACAAAAAAGAAGGGTTTTGCTAAGCAATCACAAACGCTTCGCAAGTGACAACGCCAGCAGTACCTAAAGGGATCAAACGCTCTTTCAAGAGTTGCAAAAGAAGCGGGTTTTGACAACGGATTGGGGGTATGAATGTGCCATGGCCAATACGATCAGGGTGAAAACGTAAGACGGCTTCTGTTTCTTTATCATCATGGATCTAAAGTTTTTTTTGTTAGCCTGTCAAACGATCTGATTTTCTATGCAAGAGTAAGGGAAAGATTTTTCTTTGGTTATAGATTTCCCGAGCTTATACTTCTGCAATATGTATGGATAGTTTCAAGCCAGCCTGGCGCGCTTCTTCTAAAAGCGGAAAGAAATCCGTGATGTGGCTTCCAATCATGTTCCCGCTGACGTCCATACCGACAATAATGTCCGGATGCTTTCGGAAATTGGATATGGCCAGGGCTTGGATTTCAGATGAAACCTCCAAGCCCTTACTGCGATCAATGGATATTAAGAGTTTCACCATGATAGGTAAAGTATTCTCTCTAAATAAAGTAAAATAAATTCAATATTCATGAATCCCTATTCGAAATTGTTTTCGAGAAAAGGGGTTTTCACTTGATGGAACTGATAACTGCGTCCAAATACTCCTGGTAGCTCATTTGATTCGGTACTTGCTTTGGCGTGGTTCTTATTTCTAAATAATAGACTCCGTCTTGCCAAAAGTCTTTGATAACATCAGCAGTGGCTTTTCTTATGGCTTCTGGATGATCCGTGACACGGTGTATTAAACCAAACAGTACAAAGCATCTAAGAAAGGACAGCAAAATGTGTATATATAGAAACAAGTGAAAATGCGTTCCTTATTACTTATCCAAGGTGAAGTCAGCAGGAACGTCATTCGCTGTCGACTTCATCACATCTTGCAAAATTCTGTCATTTTCTGAAGTGACTCCTTCCCTTTCCTGTTTCATTCGAGCAAGTTCCTGAATTGTTGATTTGCTTAAGCTGCCATTCAAGTGGGCATGCAGCTCCTAATAATGATTATTGTGTTAATTCCAGGCATAATTGGGAAAACAGGATTACTATTTTAGGCATTTCCTTGTAAATCTTGTTCATTCCAGCGACAGATTCTCACGTAATATTTGTTTTATTTATAACACCTGGACCTGAATCGATAGGAGTTTCAAGACGAAAAAATACGTTCTACTGATGCACGTTTTTCTTATTTACAGCGCCTTTTCGCGCCTTAAATGAGTTGCCAGTTATTCTCACTAGACGACGGAAATTTCAAGCACTGCTTCAGCGTTCCAGGATTTGCACTATAAGTATAATAAACCTGAACTTTTATAGTGATTGTTGAGTCTTTATAGCTATGTGGACTATAAACTGAACTATACGTTACTGCCTGCTTTGTGATAAAGCAAAGTGGTTTTGGCCTTTTCCCTGGTAATGTTTTATACTACTTTGGTGACATAATCGTTGCATATATGGTACAGTTGCTGGCTTCTTGCCGGCGGTTGAACTTGGTATGTTGATTCGAGAATTGAATCTATTATAGTATAGGGAGATTAAAATGACGGTCATTTCACCCTCTAGGACTGTGGAAAGGAAAACTTTGACAAGGAATGTGACCTTTATCGAATCTTCCCCTCTCCATTCCCTGGACGCCATTTTAGAAGGAGAAAGGTAATCCAATATTTCCACTACAAATGTCTGGTAAGCGCGTGCCAACGTGGCTAAGAGTAAAAGTTTCTGAGACAATAGGCAGCTTCGCCGCACTTTTCCAATTTCCATGCTATTTATCGATAAAGCGCTCTCTACATTAAATTAAATGAAAACTTGGCAAGGAAATTCGGTCCATTCAGTCCGTTGGCCATACTGGAAAAGAGTAAACGTTTTCAAAGAACATCCTCATACTTTAAGCACCCACTTCCAATGCTGAGCAAAGCTTCCACATGATTTGCATATCGACCTATAGGACTTGGCTTGACTCGCATTTTCCGCCGACCTGCTCCATTGTTAAAAGTCATCCAAAACTGGCTTGCGTGAAGCCGGAAAGCCCACCATTTCATATTCATCTTCATGTCCATTGGTCCATCAAAAAACTTCCAAGCTTTATGCTTTATTACTGACCTATGACAGCTATTTCATGTGACTTCCGAGGCCGAAGTCAAGAAGTTGAAATCCATCTTCGTCTTTTTATATTTGCCCAGCACTATATAAAACCTGATCGCAGCCGTAAGAGGCCTCGTAGATTTTTTGTTTAACGCTTGACGTAAAGGCTATAGAAATTCCTTGACGGGGCATAACAAGAGTATTTTCAGACAAACTTTCCAGAAGGAACGTCCTGCTTTTCAGAACGAATAAATACAATTTTATCTCTTCTTAGGGTGTCACTGATGATGGATTAACCCATGTTTTTCAAAAATAAGTTAGACTTCCTTCGTATTTCGCTTTGCGAGCAACTATTCATGGTTTAAAAACTTGGCAATACGAAGCGGATATAGTACATGGGGTTTTATTAATATTGTTCAACCAAGGGAGACATATACAAGCAATTTTTTGCACTAACCTTCAGGGGAAACCATCTTAATCTTTTTCTGCAATAGACAAGCGAGTCCTTATGCCAAAGAGTGGGCTCAAACCTCCTTAGAACAAGGACTCGCGTATTACAAGTCGATTACATTTTTGTGTTTTTGCACTTTCAATCTTTTCTGGGAATCGTGGTTCGCGGATTACCGGACATCGGTCGAAAAGGTTAAATTATTCTTTTAGAACGACAAGATCTGAAGCGAGTTTACAAGGAAGCTCTGACTGAGGCAAAGTAATCTAGTAAAGTTACACTATAGCCATGAGTGTGCGTGTGTATGTGTACAAAGGGGTTTCTTTTGCGCTTGTCGTCGAGCGTAAAATACGATGTTGGATCCCACATAGCTTCTGGAGTCACTCCGAAAGTCCTGAAAAAAGAGGCAAAGAATGTATGTAACTTGTTCATAAATCAACGGAAGCTTTAGATACAATTTACCAACGGGGATTATATACTGGGAAGCTAGTCAGATTTTTTTTTTTTTTCGTAAAACAGGAAAAGGGAGTTGCTTCCGTTCATTAGCTTTCGCGCTAGCTTCCATCTCATGGGAAGTAGCATCAAACACTGCGTTAAACACTGCTGTTATCTTATGAACTACGATTTTAATCAGCTGATTGCATTAAGTGACTACGTAGGTTAAGCTTAATTATGCCTTCTGAAACTCGAATTCAACCAAGTGGCGTTTCTGGGCAACCTAAAAAAAAGGCATACAGGATAGTTTTCATCGAAACGGTGTTAGTGGAAAAAATTGTAAAAATTTGTTCCTTTGAAATATTTTATATTTATTTTTATATTTTCCTTTAAATATTATATAGTATACATTATTTTTCTGTTCTTCTTTTCAGGAAGCATACTGGTAATTTTTGTGAGGTAATTCTTGTTTACTCTAAATTTACTGTTTTAGTTCTAATATATTAATTCCCATGTAAAGGAAAACCTGATGCATCTCGAAGTAAAAAAGGCTAGAAAAGTTAAAAATGTAGAAGCGTTACATAGTTCCGAGGATAAATCGTTCTAATTTAGTCTGTCGAGAAACAAATCTAAGGAATTAAGAATTTTGTTTTGTTTTCTAATCTGGTATGAAGGAACACACGGTAAACTCAGCGGTACGTACAATGGATGGCTTCGATTATTTATCTCTGCGCTTGCCTCTGGACGTCTGGACAGGTTCCATCCCGGTAAAAGCCTTCAGCATGCCTCGTATTTACATCCACTTTATTGTGATTCTTTTTATGCCGTGTACAAGGGTAAAAGGGATGAAAGAAACAGCGGCGCTTTAGCTCTGTAGTACTTCTCCTTTTTAAAAAAATTGATAAAACGACGAGTGTCACAGAGTTCATCCATCTTGTAGATTTTTTGGCAGAATAAACCATTCAAAGGTCCCGACTAGGAATTTAACAAGAATAAAGAGCCACTTATCTCTACGGCCAGTATGTGACCAATCCACTCCTCCATATCTACTTTTCAGTCAGAAAGGTTTCGCTTCGGATGTGACAACATGCGGAACCCATCTTGTTGATTCTATTCAGAAGTGACCACAAGGAACGGTGACAGATCGCCTGTCATGGAACCATGGGCTTCGTTTTTTTTCTCCCATTAGAGGATATTTTCGATGCGACCTTCAGAACTTTTAATGTTGTTTCCTTTGACACATTTTCTTCGCTATTGCATAAGTAGCAAACGTTTTGAGGCGGTGTATTATCCCTTAGGATAATACACCCCAGGTGTCTCATTACGAAATGACGGAAACGTAGCTCCTTTTGCTAATGAGAAAGTAGTTTTTGGCGGCTCCTTGCTAATTAAGACCGAAAATGTAAGGTAGTAAGCTAGCGTGCTTCATATTAAGGGCATGTGATATTGATTTTTTGCGAAACTGAAGATTTTTTTTTTCTTGCATTCACTTAGAAAAACCTTAAACGCGGAAAGCTGCGGCAGATCAATGTTGGCGTGCAAAGCCGGAGGTAATGTGCGGTAGATGTATTTTATGAACGTGGTGTATCTGCACTGGGGATGCTTGGCTGGCCTTAGGATTTTAAGATTTTACGGCAATTTTAAACTCTTTGTTTATTTATTCTAGTTTTTTTTCTTGGGTGTGTGCTGACTCGCTGTGGGTACATACTGTTACCAGAGAAAGCCGATACGATTCCCTATAAAGCTTCGTTTGTAAAGTTGCATTGGACTGGGCGACTTGGAAGATTACTGAACGGCCAAAGAAGGCGTTATTGATCCATTTGGTATATGTACGAAATTTAGCGTGGTGAGGAGAAAAAAGGCCCTATTGAACAATGTTAACAAGGCAAGTTTGGGGAGAAAAGGTCTGTTTTTTCTGTTTTATTTACAAGAGCCTTATTATTGGACAGGAGGGGCATGCTTTCCGTGCCAGGCTTCCGGTCTGCGCCGTAGTAGTGAAACGCTACGAAAAAGCAATCAAGTTCTGTAATTGACAGATACTTGAGTTTACGCAATAAACCCGATCACTGAAAGTCTGTAGTGTTTGACTTTTTTACGAGGAAAAAATCTGAAAAAAATCCTCTCTCCCCCCAGAAGAAGAAAAGAACCGATGAAAGTAATGGGTTTGGAACTTGGAGCTATTTTAGTCTGAATTTTTAAAAGTGATGTCATTTGCTTATTGGGTATAAGGTTTGGATTCTTTTTATTTTCTTGTCGGTAGAGTTTTCAAGCGTAAGATTTTTTCCACTTTTTGCACACCTCATTCTGTTTCGCCGGGGGCAGATTGAGTAGGCTGCCAGGCACGATCGAAGGACTTTAAAAGTTCCCAAGCTTGACTCTTGGGAACGATAAGGAACGCAGTGTTAGTCGCTGAGTAGTGGGTTGACGTGCTATTTCACGTCTTGCTATAACGCGCAGGAATAATTTTCTGGTAATGCAAGCTTGAGAAGTTTTGCAAAATCTTATTCGATAAAAGAAACGTTAAATCGTTGCTGAGGGCTGTTGCTAATCTTGGAACACAAGTTTTGAGTTTTCGCTAGTTGGCGAAAGATTGGCAACGAACGAAGCAACTTTGAAGGAGAGAAAAAGGGATCGCGTCTTTTAGAAGTTGTTCTCGATAGCTTGGTCCAGCAGCACGGAGAGTTTTCTGACCAAAAATCGGTGAAGTTGAGCCAAAAGTCCTTATCTCGTATCGTTAATCGTGATGGAGCAGCCCTAGGTCACCTGTGAGACGCTTGGTGGCCATGCGGCAGCATTGTTGCAGCATGGTAACTTATTTTGACTTGGCGGAATGGACTTGCGGCTTGAAGAGTTATGGCTTGGAGACAAGCAAGCCCTTTATGAAGAAAAACGAAACCTTTGAAATCGATGCACTCATCGAAGCACTACAGTTTACTGCGCGTCCTTTTCTTTACAACACAAAATAAAAATACAAAAAGGGAAAGGAAAAAATCTTGAAACGAAACCTGTAAGTAGAATCAAAGACGTCGCGTTGTTAAGAAAATCCTTTTAATTGCTTTGACTTTGAAGAGGGAAGGGGTGGGGCTTTAATAAAAAAAATAGGAAACGTGCTCAAATTCCCTGGACCGAAAAGCTTGCGCAGGCAGCTTTATGTTATATGCGGAATAAACACGAACTTTTTCTATTCTTCCACTTCTCTTCACACCTTTGTAGGGTATTTCTGATCAAAATGTACTGGCACTCCGAGAACGGAGGGGAGAAATTTAATGCACGGTATAATGGCAGGTATAGAGGGGAAGAAATAAAAATGACTGCCAGGTTCGGGGAATTTATCTTTTCTCTCTAAATGTGTTTTCCCGGGTTTTCTTAGTCTTCCCCAGTAGTATACATTATTTAGCAGTACTTTTGTCGAGCTTTATTCTTTAACCAAGATCTATGGGGAGGTCTATGAGAGGGACTGGTTGGAATGACATATAACATGACGGGGGCGCAAATGCAGCGCGAGTGTAAGGTCTTTCTCTCATTTGCATATGGATGGTGGTCATGCCTTCTTGCTGGGATCTTGGTCGACATAATTGAAGCTAGCTTTGCACCCCCTTTTGCTTCATCAGACTTCCGTCGACGTAATCAAGTTTCTCTCCGCTGCTGTGGCTCGTTTCATCTTCGGGCCATGTGGCCCGGAGAGTGAAGTTTTCGGTGTATTTGCTATAGAATTGGTAACCATGACATGAGGCAAAGGTTCCCAATAGCTATAGAAATCATGTGTGGATGCTATCTCAGGTTATTCTATTCTGGCTTCATTCTGTGTAAGGAAGACTAATTTCTAAGTACGTTAAAACGGGCTCGACAAGATTAATTAAGATTCTCCTCAATTCTTGGGTCAAAAGCGTGGGATAACGTGCTTGATATTACTTGACGTTATGGTTTGATTATATGAAACGTTACTCCCAAGAGGGACCCAGGCAGCTAACAACGTGACCGTTTTGCTTACTAAGGACCCCCCCCCCCCCCCCCTTGCCTAAATTCATATGTCGCCTATTAATATCTGGCTCCAAGATAAGGGGAATCTAGTTAAGCTAAAATTGTGTGTCCGTGTTGTATGCGTTCCTCTTTACTTGCACTCAGTGGTTTCTGGCGGAATCTGGCGGGGTCTTTTAAGCTTGTTTGCGCCCAAGTTGTCGGAACCGTAGCTCGCCTTAGCTTTACGCTTGGTTGGACCGAGCGCGGAAGGAGGTTAAGATTTAATGATTTAATAAGGAGCTAACATTTGAAATTTGAAAATCCAGCCTGGTCCTTGTCGCTCGTCTGTTAACGCGCGAAGACAGCTGCCGCAGCTATAAATTTCTGCCCTAGAAAACATTCTCTAAAACCCCCTGGACGATTGGAGGACTTGGATTTATATCCGCACAAATTGTCCTAGACGAAACCTAATTTGGCTTTCATGATAGGAAATGTAAACTTTCTTTAAAAATCCATCCATTTCCATCACGTACAAGCTTGGCACGAAAATGCGTGGGGGTGAAATGTCTCGAGGTCTTCAAGTCAAAAGGATTTAGACATCTGACAGAGCAGATTTTCAGGTTTATTAGGTAAAAGCGTTTTCCGTACGATTCCGTCAAGCGAGGGTGTGTTAGCTAACGGTCACGCCATGTTGTGGAGTTCTGCTATACAGTAATTTTAGTTTTTCTGGAGCCAGTATATGCTGCAGAGTGCAGAGATGTGTAGGATGGGGAAGGGACGCGTTTAAGGCGCTTCACACGACCCACAGGAGCACTTGTGTCTTTCATTGTTGCGTTGCCCCAGCTGGCGTTTTAGAACATAGTAAAGCTCCGTTACAGTTGCAGGGCACGGAAAATTACTTGGAATCCTTTTATGGATCATTTGGTTGCATATAAATAAGTATTATAGACAAGGGAGGTACATTTCATTCCGTCGTTCGTTTTGAAGTTGAGTGAGCAGCATGTGCTTCTTGACCCAAGAAATATTCCCGGGTCATAAAAAAAGATGTAAATCCGACGGTCATGACTTCGCAACGGTGCAGGATACCACTTGGGGGGAATTTCTTAGATTATGCATTTATTGCTGGAAACTTTGTCGAGCGGGATGGCCAGTGGAATATTTGTCGCCCTGCATAAGTTCAGTGCAACGGAATTTTTTGGATTATGCATTTTAATGGAAATTTCGGGGGAAAATTTGATAACGGTGAGTGGGATCACCAGTGGAATGCATGTTGCCCCGCACCAGTGCAGTGCAACCTGGTGCGCACCGGTTTGTAAGAAAGTGGATTTTTCTCGACCACGATTTTGCACAGCAACGTTTTAGGTTAGAAAAAGGATTTTGGATTGCCTTTGAGCTTGGTTTTGTGAGTTTCGCAAATGGAAAGGCGGAATTTCTTGGGCAGTTTCAAAGGAAGTTTTGTGCCGTGCAGTGTTTTGCTCGGCTGGGTAAGGGAGTACTCCGCGAAGGGTGCGGCATAAATTTTGTGGGCTAAGTATAAAGTGCTAGTGGAAGGATCTTAGCAACGATGGCGAACTTGGAGGGTGTTGTTTAGGACGCGATGTGAGACGTATATAGACTCCCCAATAGAGAACTGGGTCTGTCGTACACAAAAGACAGGAATTCAATTCCAAGGTAACTTGGCAGCCAGTGTTAAATGGAAATTGAGTTGTGGTTCACGCGAGGGTTGGGAATTGACATGCGGACCAGAAGGCGGAGGCAGAAAGACACGCTCTAAACGAGAAAAACCACTGAAGCAGAATTCAGAATTCCCGGAAAGGTAAAGTTTTCAGAATCGAAAGGCTGACTGCCAAAAGCTAAACGCGAGAATGTGGGTGGACAAGGGAAAATTATAGAAGATATAAGCAATAGCAAGCAGTCTGCACACAAAAGAATCTGTAAACATAATCTATCATCGCGAATTCCTTTGTGCGCCAGAGCCCCGGGCTCTCCCCTTCGCTTTGAAAGATATTCCATTATCGCAGACCTGTACACCCTATAGCGAGAATTATTACCGTCTGATGACGTAGGCAAATATAGCATTCATAGAGGCTCTCAAGTTCGCTGTCATTCACGAGCTGATTTATATTATGCCAGTCTAGTCGTATTCTTAAAAGGAAAGAGTCGGTCACGTCTCAAGTTGCAGAAATGCCGTTGCAGACTTTGGATTTACTGCAAACTTTCTTTGACGTGGATTACTTGTGCCCATTTTGTATCTGCCAGTCGTTTATCTACTGATAAGTTCCAAGTCTTGCCTTGCGACAGCTCTAATGTATCGCGTCCGTAGAAATAAATCCCTGGTCTTGAACACTTGCTTTGGAAATCGCATGGCTTTTACGGTCGGGAAATGTCATCTTGGACAGCCTCTTAAAAGTAAAACTAACTTTCGGAATGATCGCGTGTGAGCTTTATAACTCCACATTTTCTTTCCTCCAATGAGCTTTACACATCATCGAACTTTTTTGTTTCGGTATAGATCATAGGTAATTGCTTTTCAATTGCTTGGTGACATCAGAATATGATTTACTACGGGTTTCTGATACCTAACTACAAGGAAATAGAAGATATTTCTAACAAAATCGATCATCCGCGGAATTTCCAACTTGCTCTATGACGTCATCGTATCTTGGGGGGATTTCATCGAAATGTTTGGAATATGAAGCAACATCGAATTTCAGGCCACGGTATACAGCAAGTAGTTAATAATTTTTTGTCACAAGATGGCGCTGATGTCATGCCATTTCTCAATGTAATCGCACACTTTAAACAAGAAATTAAAAGAAACGGAAAGAGATAATATAAAAATTCTTTTTCTACAAATATCTTAATGACAAACTCTACTTTACCTGCTGGTTAAGATTTTGATAAGTGATTTATTTAAAATTTTCATAACTTAAACGCTACGGAAAAAGTTAGTGACACCGATATTAAAAATGAAAATCAGCAGGTAAAGTAGACTTATACATCCCATGCATTACTGTCACAGTACAATTTAATTATATTGCGCAGAGAATGAGAATTTTCGAACCAAAATTTGCCATGCTGTAGTGCCATAGGGTTCCAGTATACCGTGGCCATAATGGGAAATCGGTAATTATTCATGGAAAGTAAACACGTGCTATGTTACTTATCTTTTGGAGTTTAATAAGTGTAACTAATTGTCTGCTTCCGCTCTGTCATTTACCTTTGCAAATTGGTGCCGACCGCCCTTCTGTCTGGACGACAAGTCGCCGGCTGCATAGAGTAAACCGATCCTGATACGATTTGCCAAAAGTCTGGCCGAACTGCAGGGCGACCGGGCACTTACGTATTATTTATTGTTCTAGCAGAAATAGGAAGACAAAGCAGCTTTATCTAAACAAGCGTCATGCATCGGTGGTCTATTATGACAGAATGTCCGTTTTAGGAAGACGAGGTAGTATTTGCCGATAAACGCGTCCGTGAGCACTGTTCATTTACCAGGACAAGACTTGGAGAATGCTCAACGTATAAACAGGAACCCAAAGTGCATTTACCAGTTCCAGCAGCGTTCCTAAGCTTTGGAATTAGACGCTCAGGAAGTTTCTGTTCCTTTTTGTATTTACAAATCGACCTCAGGGTTTCGGGGGCAAAATCGCTAGAAAATCCGACCTCTAGCTTTTGTATAGAAGTTTGGGATGTCGTCTTCTGTTGTTTTATTGTTTCCTTTTAGAATACAGCATTAAAAGAGAGTTGCTGACGGGGGCCGAGTAAACTAAACAACGTTTTGTTAGCTGAATGGGCTGCAATGGGTAAAAGCAAGCTTTCCATCTCCATTCCTTGATCCCAATCGAGCGAAAGGGAGTAGGAAAAGCACAAAATGAAGAAAACTTGGCACTCTCGACTGCAGTTCGAGGTGGCACAAAACCGCTGCTGTGTTGGCCCGAAATACGCACCAAATGATCGCAAAATCGCCGTTTAAAATCCCGGATTTTTAGCACGATTTAACCACGCAAGCACACTTTCAGAACTATAGTGTAGACCAAAACTCAGGTATCGCCTTAGGGCGTGTTTTTGTTAAATATCTATATAAATAAAAAAAAAATAACGTTTAAATATTCTAGACTCAGATAAGCTATCACAAAACCTCACTTTCACGTCGCTACTCGTGTCTTTTTAACAGTTTTTGGTGCCTAAATGACAGGAAAGAGTCGAATTTGACCGAATTATGGTCACTCGTGATGTTGGGGAAACTGAGACTACTCAGGGCGCTGTTAGATATTGTATGTACGAGTTCCTGCTCGCTTTTAGAGGCAAAATGAGTGACAGTCAGACCATTGTGTCCGCAAATTTTACCTTCAGAATAAGAAACTTCAGTTTCCGATTTTGACAGTTTAGCGTTTTGTCCTAAAATTACACGCCATACTATTATCTAAGATTGACTGGTACTTCTAGGTGCTAGAAATGCGAGCCATTTAAGCCTATTTGGATAGGCTAATGACGCACGTTTAATTGCTTTGTGGAGTAAATTACTTGTACAATCATGAGGCGGTTAAGTGCGTTAGTTATTGTGCCTTTTAGAGTAATTGCTTTATGTACTAATAAAAAGGCAATTAGATTAAAGGAATAATGTGCTGTAAGGGTTTTCTCGAATAAGCGCCCTGCAGTGTTGTTCCATGAAAGAAATTATAACAAATTGCACCTTTTAATGCATAAATTTTCTTAAGGAAAAAGCTTCTTGGGCTAACGATCCTCCAAAACGGTTGGACTGTGCGTCGAGAGGCTGTTATTGCCTTCTAGAATTCAAGATAAGTCGCGCAGATGGGATTGTAGCTGCCTATAGCCTATAGCTAGTTCGAAGATCGCTGAAGCGTGGTCGCGAAGGCTACGGAGGATTAGATTAAGGTAGTTAACGAAGCCTGAGACGAGATGCTATCTAATGTGAGGAGTTTTTCTTTTTTTAGAAAAAGAGCTTACGCACCACTTTTGAGAATACTTTTGTTGGTTGTGCCAAACCCCTTTGGCTTGCTTTCAAATAAACCAATGGGATGTACGACATAGCTTTTAGGTATTGGTAATCATAGGGCAGGAAGTCATCGGTCTTTGATATTGAAATGCCTGTCGGTCGTCGCTGTTGCTGCGCGAACTTCACCACGCGAGTCATAATTATCGTTTTTGGCATCGAGGGAACGAAGATGTTTTTTTTTGTTTTTTTAGAAATTCTGTCTCAGAAATCAGATCCAAGATGTTGAGTAGTATCGGTCGTATGAACAGATAGCGGCATACGAACGGTAAATCAATGTACAGTACACATGAAGGTATTGCGACACGAACGGTAAGGGATGATTCTTCAATGATTCTTTGATGAAACTTGGATAATTCTTGGTCATTAAACACTTTATCTTTGCAGTGGAACCTCTGCAAGTTTCTAGAACCCAAACTTTGAGAAAGTTCACAAGCACCGTTGCAGTGCCTTGTTTTATGGACTCTTCCATTGTTATCATTTGATAGCGAATTTATGGGAACCCGGTACTTATCTTACGATAGTCCGCCTCTTAATCGACTCGCTTTTTCTTCTCCCTTCTGGATGGTAGGAGCAATAGGGACGCTTTAGAAAATTCGTAAAAAAAATGTCTCTGATGGGAGGATAGAGAGATGAAAAGTTTAGTGTGCAGCGTACTATAGCAAGTGTATTACTTCAGAAATCTATTGCTGGAAAGGGGGGCTTGGATGGGTCTGGGACCTGGCTTCCAGGACTTAAGTTGTGGAAAGCTCAAAGTGATTTTACATATAATTTCCTTTGGATAAAAAAGAAGTGAAAGGGGAGAACTAACATAGCCAGTGGGAGCGGTCTGGCTGTAGACAGCTATGTTTGGGATGGGCCTGGGGAAAAAGTAACCGAGCAAAAATATGAGTAGCTGTTGTCTTTTGGCGGAACTTTTTAGAAAAGAAAAGAAGATGGGAAGAGAGGCTTGGAAATAGTGATTTGATGGATGCCCTTTCAGCCCAGAGTCTGCCGAAGTTCTTAGCAGGCGATATTTCTTCTCCCCTCCTTGTCCCCAAACAAGTTCAAACCGTCGTAAAAAATAAATTTGAATAAAATGCTGTATCCCTGGGAGAGTGTCTTTCCCAAAGTACTCTTTTATAACAGGCACAGTACCAGCCGTTGTTCTACGGCTTTTTGAGAAGGTACACTCTTATGGAAATGGTATTTCTTACTCCCAAACAGTCATAAAGAGTTTCTTTTAGGCGACTTTTCGTGTAAGTGCAGGCTCCCGTATATCTTAGCTTATTGATGCGAAACAGTCACAGGTGTCACTAATGTGTGTTATTGTTTTGCCGAAACCATGAAGGTACAAAAAGAAATAGATAGCTAATTGCCGGCAAAGTTTCTACGCTTGTTTTGATCCGAATGGTACGACTTGTCACCACAATTTCCTGTGGCAGCAATGTCCCAAATCAAGTCGAAGAATTTCGGAACAAGATTTCTGAAAACGGCTTTGTCAGGTTTGAAAGCTGTCGTGGAACAGTATACCAGGAGAAGGAGACGGGTCAGAATTCCCGCCAGGTATGTCTGATGTACCCGTGAGTGGCGCTGGGCGCGGCTCCGGAGGCTCCTCCTTGCTCGCGGTTATGTGTATGTCAATTAAAGACCGTAACACCGACTCGCATCAAATGCGTTTTAAAACAAGTTAATTCCGTCAAGTTAGAACATCATATATTCACAACCTAGGTAAAACGAATCTTATACTTTGTTTTGTGCTTATAGAGGATTTACAAGCAATCTACAACAAATGTGATAATCTAGTGCACAATCAAGAATCAAGGGACGTATTTTCAGGCAACATATTTCTCGTAGTTGAAAACTTTATTTGCATATTAATAGTTTATTAGTAACTGGAAAGAAATGTGCATTGGTTGTGCACTACCTGTTAGCAACCTTAAGATTACTGTCAAAGAATTTTTTCATGAAATGTACCGGTTTTTTCAAAACGTTGTTCCGAAATTTCCCATGCTAACCGCCTATCCCGAACTAAGGTATACGGGAGCCTCAAGGGGCTAGGGCTTAAGTACGATTTTCTAAGTCGTCAAATTTAAATGTATAGACGATTTAAATAATTTAGCAGCGAATGGAATTTCCAAATAAGTGCACCTGGCATTTCTTTCTAAGATAAATATTTGAATCGTTTGGTAATTACACTTTAAATACATTATTCTAAAAGCAATGCTACTTAATGGCATAAGCAAAGAATTTTACATGTATCAAAATAGCATATTTGAAAACGCACAAAAATTAAAAACATAAAGAACCTCATCCCTTATAAACACAAATAATACTTTAAGAATTTAAATCTGCCATTGCATTTCAAATTGAACTTCTGTGAATGCTTCTATCGGACGTTACATATTTCATGTCCCATTTCGTTTCCGAATGACTTCTACAGTAGTTAGTACCTAAAGTAATCCCTTATTATCTCAAATACTTTGATTTTCTAGCATGGTGGTTGACTTTTATCCAACTGTGTAGGAGTTCTTTTTATTTCTTAATTATATTTGTATTATTCTTTAAAGAAAGACAACTCAGAGGGCTTGTTTTGGTTTCTCGAGGCAATTGGTTGTTTTGTCCCTATAACGTATTGCTGAGACCCCGGTATTCGTGTCAGACAACCCCTGTTTATGGGTTACGTGCTGGTTGCTAATAACGAGATTCTGTAAAGTGCGGTAACTTTGGAGGAAGCTGTGTTGGTTGCAGCCAGAATTGCTTTTGTCTTAAAAAGAAACATAACTAAAGGAAAAGGAGCTTACTTGTAAAAACCAAGCGGGTACAACCTCGGTTGTCTTAGAGAATGTCTTCAGCCTCCTTGGCGTAATTATTGTGTCCTCCTACGCCGTTCGTTAGAGGAAGTAAGGACTTGGTAGCTCCGCAGCGAATTTCGGACTTTTCAATATTCTGTCCGCCTGTACCGTACCCTGTCGTCCCTGCCGTACGGAGTTCGACCACTGCTGCTAACGGTCCGCAATGTACGACTTTCCGGAAGGCTTTTCGAAAGTTCTCCGATAAGAACGCGTACAAAATGGGGTTTACGCACGAGTTCATGTAGGCCAGTACATGCGACGTAATTTGGATCACGACTTTGAGGGTATTGGTATTGGTTTCGTAGAGGCCGAGGCTTTTGAGCACGAGCACGACTTGGATGGGACACCAACAGACGGCGAAAATGACGACCACGATGATAACTAGCCGCGTCACGCGTTTCTTGCCTCGCAAACTCTCGGCGGAAATGTGACCCCCCGGGGCCACCCCGTGCCAGAGGCGTTTCAGCATGAATAAGTAGAGGCCGCAAATGAGCAGCACGGGGATGACATACGACGTGGCGAAAAAGGCGAGTTGAAAGGCAGCATGATTGTAGCCCTCCTTATGAAGAAACGAACAAACCGAGTGGTCTTCGCCGAGAAACATGTAGGTCACTTTGCCGTGTGCCAAGAGGACCGGCACACAGACGACCAGGATGACGCACCACATGATGCCGATGGCGGCCAGGGTGTTGGACTCGTTGCGAATCGACATGGACGTGATAGGGTGCACCACGGCCAAGAACCGGTCCAGCGACATGAGGACCAAGGTGTAGACCGACGCGTACGCCGTGACGATGACCAAGTATTGGACGATCTTGCACCAGATATCGCCAAAGGGCCAGAAGGGCAGTGCGTAGTCGCTCGCCGTGAAAGGCACACAGAAAATAATGAAAAGCAAGTCAGCCACGGCCAAGTTTAAAATGAGCAGATTGGTCGTGTTGCGCATTTGTTGATTGACCGCGACGACCACCACGACTAGCGCGTTGCCGATGAAACCCACCACCACGATGATCCCGAACAAGATCGGGACAATGATAGAAATGTAGTAGGTCATGGAATATCCATAGTTGTTGTCGTTTCCGGGGTCAAAGTCTTTCAGGCGGAGACTGCTTTGATTGCACAGGGGCAAATGTGCGTAACTAGAAAGGTTGCAGAGAGTGTAACCGGGCGGATCGTCGTCCGTCACGTTCACCGAGTCCGCCATGTTCATGCCCGCGTACGGTTTTCTTAGAATGCACTATGGAACCATTCAGCGGATGTAGGCTTGGTTCCCAGAGTTTCTTTTCGAAGGGATACTACGGACAATGTGTGACCTTGTAGACGTGTCGGGAAAAAGCCTTGTCACAACTTGTAGGAAAAGTATTAGCAGGTTCAGGATTTGGAGGGTACATCTGAGATCCGCGCACGGGTAGCAGTCTTTTTCTTGAGCTTGAGTTTGGCCATCACCGGGCGATGCGTTATACACGATGTGTATTGATCATTTGCAGTACCAGCTGTTCCAATTTCCTTTCCGTGAAAAATAAAAGAACTGTTGTTGAAAGGGCCGAGTTGAGAGTCAAGTAAGGTTCCTGGGCAAACCTGTGGGGATAGAGGCAATACTCTGGCATTACTGATGGGCTTTGCAGAGTTAATGGATTTCTAAGAATTTCACAAAATCACAATCGATATACGGTACACAGAACTCAGGTATTCAGATACTTCCAAAACTCAACTAAAGGTGCAGTACTCGTAATTAGTATCGTCATTATGGACGAAAACTGGCCAATGGGCTCGCAAAGTTTCCTTGACGTCGAAAGCCCCTTCACCGTTAAGCTTTGAACTAGAACGATATTTTCAACCCCATTGGCTAGCCTTTCACTGCCATTGTGACGGTACTTCTTTCGAGTACTGTACAGTACTGAGCAAAAAATGTGAGACACAGAAAACCATAGAAGGCTGATTAACCTTCATTAAGTAGTGCAAGAGCTTAAACCAACCAGTTACAAGGTGAAAGGTAGGCCGGGGAATTATATTAGAGCTCTGTGGTTTCAGGTGGCCCGTTTTTTTGCTCAGTATACTGTGCTCAGGCAAAGCACAGGGGGCTAACTCGGCCTCTCTAGGCTGATTTCCCTACATAATAGGTAATAATATATAGGTAGAATAGGACAGGTAATATTATCACAATATTATCTCTTAAGAATGTAGCGTGCTTTTGTCGGTAGTTTTTTTTACGAGGAACTGTAGAAAGTTAAGTATTTGCAGAATTTGATGAACTCTTGTTAAAGTCAAGGGGTTACATGGAAATTTTTCCAATAAGTGGTTAGAGTTGGGTTGGACTAGAGGTTTGTGGAGAATGTATCGTATTTCGAACAGAAATCGAAATAGGTTTCTAGAAATTGTCATGTCATATGACTATTACAGGTCGTGTGAGCGTTGACAGGGTTGACGTGAAGTCGAGCATTTCCCTGACACGTGGAATGAATTTCGAACCTATGAGTATTTAATGATCTCTACCGAGTTCCACGTTTAACCTTTCCGTTGCTATTATTTCGACACGTTCTCTCGGCTTTGTGTGCATTATTACTTGTTTTATGCTTATCCATTCACAAGATATCAAACCAGGATTCACAAAGGAATCAGCAAGTGAACTATCGTTGTGAAGCTGAAACGTCAATTGCGCTAAAAGTATGAGGGAAACAAATGGCAACTCGGGGATGGGCTAAAAACTGATCCCATATTGAGAAATTGGCAGAACGCTCGAATTCTTAGATAAAAAAAGAGGCAAGGAAAGCCTGTCGACTCAGGATAATGTTCGTTATTATGACGGCAACATCTTTTCGAGAACTGTTCTGAGGTTGACTTAAAGTAGGACCGTACAACAGAATCATTGATTGAGGTTAAGGACTTAAGCTGACTAAGGTCGTATGGAAATACAGTCGAAAGTGCGTGATGGTAACGGGGAACTATTTCGTGGAGAAGGCGAATAAAATTTCACTAGTAGGCCTACCCCAGTTCCAAAATTAAGATCTAGTCTTTAAACTGAAATTCCAGAGAATATCCAAGAAACGTTCTTCACCAAGAAAGACAGTGTTGTGGTTTCTTTTTGTCAAAACAAATCAAATAAGAACACAAAATTCATTGTTTACGCTTGACAAATATAGTGCGCTGGCTCCTATATCTTCATGATGTGTGCCCAACAATGCATTGAATACCGAAATAAATGCTTTAGCATTATTCAGTAGCCATTACAGATGTCTAGACCCCCCATTTCAAAACATAAAACCGGCCAATATTAGTACAATTTAGCTAAATTTCTGCTGCCCGAAGCATGTTAAACTTTGTTACCTGGCGGCTAATAGTTTCTTTTTGTTTTGTTATTGAATCTCATTGGTCTGGCAGATCCTGATCCAGCACAGTTGGATTCTCCCTTGGGAAGGGGAATATTGACAAGTTATTCAGGTTAGAGTGGCTGGCGTTTGAAGGGAAATGCAATTAGTAGGAATGCTGGCAAAACACCAACATTTTCTTTGGGACGTTTGGTTAGAGCAAGAAGGAGCGGAAGGGAAGACGGAGCTTTTCGCTTTGAGAAGGAAGACTGCCAGTTAGGAGTCGAAACGGTCTCCATGGCTGCTAGCTTTGGAAAACGGAGAACCAAGTGCTAAAAATAATAAGAATGACAAAGCCCAAACCGCCGTTACCGCCGCCAAACGCCTCAATGACCCAACATCATTTCTCTGTTTGATATTCTTCCGAATCTATTTATTGCTCATTCTAGAAGCCTATCAGCGTCGAACTATACATGTGTCGAGCGAAGATGAAGAATGCACAAACCTTTCTTTAAGAAAAAAATAAAGAAAAAATGGGCAAAAATCTAAGTTTGCTTCGCTATTAAGAATTCCTTGCGCTTTTCCTCTTGGAGGAAAACGCCTCTTTGGCGTGCACAAACGACTAATGCTGATTTTCGCCTCAAGACTCCTTCACCCCCATACACCCTTAAGGTTTGGATTTGGAGGTGTTTGTAATCTTTCCACGTTTATCTCGATCTTAGAACCAGAGCGTAATTACCTTTCCGGGGTTGGCTTGATTGCGTTCGAAAAGCGCTGTGAAGGGAAAAACAAGCTTGGTTCCTCGTATGAAACGCAAAATAAAAAAAACATATGCACAGCAACAGTACGAGAACACGTAGTTTAGAAGAAACCAGAAAGGAGCTTAAAAAACTGCATCAATTAAGGAATTAGGACTAACAAATAAGCTTCATTTTTTGTAGACACAAGTTCTTCATATGGCGGAAATAGCACTGTTTCGCGCTCATTCCAACCCCCTCCCCTTGCCCTTCCTCTTTAAGACTTTGGAGAATAAAGAGGAACCAGCTTAAAGATGCTTAATATAATAACATGTGGCACTGAAAAGCTTTTCTAGATGTATTTTTTTTTATTTTTGGAAATATTCTTTAAGCCTAATGGCCTTCTTCGGAAATTTTAGAATAAAGTCCTTCCTTCTTTGCGGAGTTAGAATTCAGGCTGTCTCATCCCTTCATTCTTGGATAACATCTAGGATTAAACGGTAATGAAGACGGCTTTCCCGTTAAGCAAAAAGCTTAGGATCTCCAGCACTATGAGATCTGTTTAAAAAAGAAAATTGTGTTGCTTCCACTGAGATTTTCTCTATAGGCTGCTGGGTAAAGCCTCGTATCTTAAATTGAAATTCATGCCCATAGCTTGCATAACACGAAACTCGTTACCTGTTCGAAAGGCTTGGGAGGAGCCGAAAACGCAAACTTGAGCAAATTGGGAAAGATCGCACCGTTTTGCTTAAAATACAAATAATTTTAAAAAAATCTCACGTGTTGACACCGGCTCTGCAGATCGTTGATGCGCTTGACAAGTGCCGAAAGGGCAAGTGGAATATGCAATCGCGTTTTCAATTTTTGGCGGGAAGTGTACAGATATACATATTTTTCAAAGTAAATGAAAGCGAGGGGAAAATAAAACACGAATCAACTCAAGAGAAGCACTTGTTGTGACAAATTCTCTTCGCAGATATCGAAAGCTGGGATTCTGGGCCACGACTGACATCCTGAGTCAGGAATACCGAGACTTTTCTGACGCTTCCCGAGGTCTCGCTCCGCAGCTGCGCCGTACCGGCGGACCATTACTGGCGACGCTGAGCCTGCACCATACCTGTCCTCAATGCCAAGCATTGAGAGATAAATTATTGTTGTCCGTTGTCTCATTCTTTTCCCTTACTCGTGACGTTCCTCGGCTATTGGAGCAGTCATCAAGAAACGTCCCGAATTTCCCGAAAATTATTGACTCATGGTATACTCAAGATTGACGGATCTGTTATTTACAAGGAAATTACACTTATAGCAACTTTTTTCCTGGACCCTCAACCGTCAACGAGAGACTACGGAACATATACCGTATCCCAGCTGGCATCTGTCTTTCGTATCGGTCAAGTATTGACTGCTCTGTACCAGCCTACCCACTCGTGTTATACATCATTATAGACACCTCATCCGGCTTAATCATAGCGTCTCCGACGTAATGTTTTCTCCGTTAGCCCTTCCTAAAAAAACAACTAATCATGGACATGGTTTGTTATGATCTTCGTGTATCTTAGGTTCGGGTCGCCTGGGGCGACGGCAACTCTTAGCTACATTTTAAATACCTCTGTTTACAACGTAGCTTAACAATCGCGGGCTTAAGAAAAAAGGGAGGCACAGTGTAATGTTGAATGGAGTGACAGAAAAGGTCGGAAGTGCGGGGAAGCCTCCCGGGATTGAGCCGAATCAAGAGACTCTCTGGAGATTGCATGAGCTCGTTTTACCTTGGCAACAAACAAGTCGCGTGAGTGACGTGGGCGACTCGCGGAGTTATAAGTATGAATGAATCTGCAACTCGTGTTTCCTTTGGACGTGGCTTAGAACCTGACTTTATGGGCTTCAATATTTAAAACGTCGCCTGGGGCGATAGGTCACCGGAAGTGCAGGCAGATTACGTGGTTTAAGGCAACGCAACTACAACAAACCGGAACACTCTTCCTTGGAAACGTGAGCGAGAGACTCGATCGAGACTTTTTTTTTCAAACACAATTAGCTAAGCCGCTCGTCCTGAAAATGTCGAGGGACTCTTGCAACAGTTCTTACAAGATTCAGCATCACATTTCTAGAATGTCTCGCGATTAAGCTCCTGTTTCTAGACTTTTTTTTACGGTGGTTTCGGGGTTTCCTCGAGATACCAATTTCTAGTCCATTTACATGCAGAACACTGCCCTCGTGCTCATCTATCTGTCACAGAGTACGGTCAGGAAAGGGAATAAGATTAAGGAGAGAAGCTTCGGAGAGCGCAGTTCATGGATCATCGCAAACTTTGGTTTACGCGTTTTCAAAAACACGTATTAAAAAAGGGAATCGTTTCTCGTCAAGTTGCTCCGTCATCAGTCATTTTATTTTTGCAAAACCATCCATTTCGACGCGAAGCGCTATTGTTTGGATGTTGCACTTCCCTGGAGGGTACACAAGTAGTAAATACCTGCGGAATATGAGCTGGATATGGGGTTTTATGATTATTCCTTGTTGCGTATCCACGACTGAGTTTCTGGTAATTAAGCGATTCCGCGCTGGAGGTAAACACCCCTCGGGGGTCTCCAGGGTCTTCGGGGTTCGTTATAGAGTTAGGACATTACGGCAATAGGTTTTCCTTCTGTCACCCTGACACCTCTTCGTGCTTCTTTTAATTTGAGCCTGTTGTCCGATACCTAGTTTCCAAGTCCGCAGTTAGTCGTTGCTATAATAGCCGCGTTACGAAGGCCGGAGTACCGAAGCCAAGTCGCAGATTGCTTAAGCAAGGTGATTCAACTCGTGCCCACAGGGTTAATTTAATGGGGAACGTTGTTTAACGAGCTGTTTTGTTACTGTACAGTGTTTAATTGTTTGGCAAAATCGCACGAGCAGCGTACTCATACGAGGAGAGAGAATAAGAGAAGGGTGTCAGTCTTGATGGAATACCCTGAAGCGTCTAATTAGCTGGAACTTTTTTGTTTTTATTTATCAGGGCATTTTGCACGCTACTGCTGTGAGCGCAGTTTATTGTGAACCATGGTTCGTTGAGTTTGGGGAATTTTGGAGCACTTGGGGGGTCGATTTGAACTGAAGTGGCATGCGAGGTGTGTGCAGGACATGGTTTTAGGAAAAAAAGTTATAATAGACCTTTTTCAATGGGATCAGGCAGTCGTGCTGCTGAGGTGCGGTGGCTCTTACTGATCGTTCCGAGTCCGCTAGACTAAATCCACAGGGTATAGTGTTTTACAGAACAGAAAGTTTTGTTTCCTCGTGAGCACTCTTGGAAAACTTGGTTCTATAAGTACTACAAAGCGGAATTTAGTGTAACTTTATCGTCAGCAGACTATTCAGACAGTGATGGATAGTACTGAACTTTGCATGTGCACATTAAAGGCAATTGTAAATAAATCTTAAACAAAGATTGTAAGTAGCCTACTATTTAAAAAAACCAATAGCTAGCGACATATGTGAATTTGTTAGCATAGCAGCTTTAGAATACAATTTCGCTGGACGTAGACGAAAGGACTATGGTGCACCCGACTTAAGGCTCCCGTATACCTTAGCTTATTGCTGGGAAAGGCCACAGATGGCGCGGATGTTTGTTATTGTTTAGGAAAGCCTGACGTAAGCACGTAAGAAAAGAAACCGATAGCTAATTGCCGGCAAAGTTTCTACCTTGTTTTACTTCTGAAACAAGTTCAATTTGTCACCACAGTTTGCTGTAGCAGCAGTGTCCCAAATCAAGGCATCAAACTGGTCAAATATTTTCGTAAAATACTATTTTCTAGTACAGTACTACAAAACAAATCCTCTAAATGTATCGTAGTAGAAATTTGCAAAGAAACACAATTGCAAGCATCTTTTTGTGGCGTAAAAATTAATTAGCAAAAAGAACTGCATACAAAAAAGCGTCGTTTACAAAAGCAATTGTTTAATTATGAAAATACGTTCACTGAAGCGAATTCTTGCGTGACACAAGCGCGAGAGTGATGACAGCATTTAAACTTTAGAAAAAAAAGATATAGCTGTGTCGTCCAAATCCTATCTAAATCACGGCTGTAGTAATTGGACTACGATTTAACCAGGTAATAAACGATATTCCGCTAAACATGCCCAGTTAGAAACGGTTTCCATACCACCGCCAAGTATCGAACTAAGGGCTATTGTTGACGGAAGTATGGTGTCATTATCCAGACCATTATGTGTCTAAAGGATCACAAAGCATAGTCTCGTCTGCCAGTAAGTAAGTAACGAAAGGTCTTATAGCAGCATCTCATGCGGGAAAATGGGATGCTTTGTTTGGCTTCGTGATAGCATCGTAAAAAGTAGAATTGGGTCCTAAGCTGCAGTTGAGTTGGGTAGTGAAAATATAGCCCCATCGTTGCAAAATCGAGTTGTGGGAACAAAAATACTTGTGTAACGAAGCATGCTATAAGAGTAGCAGCAGCTTCAAGTCGGCGGTTGGCGACGCTTGCTTGCGCGGGAAATTTTTACCCTAGTTCCCACTTTTTGTTACAATGTTCTGCTCGTATGGCAATTTATCTTGCAAAAGAAAATAATCTGTAATCGGTTTAACCGTTTCTGTCTCTTTCCTGAGAGAAAACCGTACAGAGAGTGAAGACAACGCTTGTCGCTTCCATTTAGAGAAACCGTATAGCTTCTAAAGCTATTAAAGCCAATTTACTGCTGTGCTAATGCTCTAGGACGCTAAATAAAGCTGTGGAATCAGAAAATCGGCTCTTAGTTATAACTCACGGCGCGGTTTTAAGAAGCATTCCAGTTTTCTACGAAACGGAAGCTCTAACAAGCGCGTTTACGCCCGTTTTGCACTCATGTGTCTTCCAAGAAGTGAATTGTTGAGAGGGGGATAAATGTAAATTCCAAAGGAAAAAGGAAAGTTTTGCAACACATCGTTTTGCACGGGCTGTCTAGTCATTCTCTAATTACAAGCATCGCTTTCTTTGAACACTATTGTTTCGAATTCCAATAGTGTAATATTACAATGTAGTGTTTCGGGATTCCTCCATCTTCTTCATCTGTCGAGCAAAAAGATGGGTTGGTTTGTAGCTAATGTCTCAAGGTGTGCGATGGGAAATCAATACTGGGTTAGGCCGTGGACCTGAGTGAAACTTTGAGCGTCTGCCAATAATGGAAAAACTGAGAAATTGGCCCCGAAGACATGTTTCCCGTTTCGATATTGTATCCGCTCATTCTTCTGCTTCACCTCCTGACGCTGTCAATTTCCAACCTCTCGCTGACGGGAAAGGAGGCTTAATCAAAGAAAAAGGACAGAAGTCGATCTCCCTTCACCGTACAACATAAAAAAAAATGCAAGTCCATCATGTTTCTAGGCATGTAAAACTCTTAAGTTTAAAAAAGTGAAAACACAAAGCAACGTCATCAAAAATATTTTTATCATTTTTATGTGAAACGAAATTCTAAAGCATTTCAATTACAACTCCGTTCCAGATCTTTCCTTTATTTAAGGAAAGGTGTAAAAATTACCAGCATGGATTTTTTTTTTAGTTTGTGTAAGCAAGCGCAAAAGATAAGATAGGAAGGTCTCGGAATGATCTTCAGCAGAAATTACTCTTTTTGCCTCGTGACTGACCCCATTTGTGGAACCCTATTGCGGATACATGGCATTTTTTTCGATGGCTTTTGCGAGAAAAACGTAATTAAAAAAATATGCAAAAGAGTGCATCGTGTACAGGATTAGTGTGCAAGCATTTCAGGAGCTTTTCTTTCCAATTAAAAAGTGCTGCCGTATAGTGCCTTGTTAATCCTTTCCAGCTTGCAGCATGTGGTGCAGAGAATTACAGATAAAAAAACATCCTTTTTATTTTTACGAATTTTTACAAATTACGTTGGCTGACGCTGGCATTTGTAAGGCGCACAGCTGGGAAGGAATTGAACGTGGATGAACTGAAAGAAAGGGCACCGCAATAATTTCAAGATGGTATTCTTGATCTTCCTTGATTTCAAAAATAGAAACAGCACTTGCAAAAAAAAGGAAAAACACGTTTTTAGGCTATTGCGATTTTGTGTCGCGTCCAAACGATTTGCAACTTATTGGGGAACAAGAAACACGAGTAAAACCTCTTTGTTCACGAAGCAGCTGGTTCGATACTTTTTCTTATTGCAATTCCGCGTATTTGCATGTTCTCGCAGCGATGACAAGGACAACTCATCCCTTCTCTCCTTCTTTGGGTAGCAGCAGCAACGTAAGAATCTTCTCAAAATGCAAAATCGTTAATTTCAAGCTTCGCTTTCTGTGGAAAATCTACGACAAAAAGTTTTCCCCGTCCTCGTTGCAGTCTGAATCGTATCTTTTCTTCCATTCTAAAAAAGATAATGAGTAACTAAATGAGATGGGTTTTAATTTGCGAGGCTTTTTTTTCCCTACCAACTTCGGTATTTGATGAGAGAGAAGCGTAGGCTATTGAGAGCTTTTTAAAAGGTTTCGTCGTCCGACATGGTCTTTCTTTTTATCTTGTTTTTACCGCTTAGCCCTTAGAAAGACCCAAGCACCTAAAAGAAAAGACTTACCTTATAAAAACAGCGAAAGACGAACGAAGATGCTCGCTCGTAAAAAAAAGAGGCATTTCAAAGGACATGAGGGGAGTCGTAATAATCCGTGTATTCAATACTGGTAGTATATCAACAGCCCCCAACGCACATTCTGCCAACGACTTCCTAACGACAAAGCCAAGAAATAAAGTAGAGCAAAGCCTTTTGTTGTTTTTCTCAGTCGAACAAAAAGTTCGCACAAGTGACGATTTATTGATGACAAAGAACTCCCCAGGTTCTAAATGCTGCTGTTTTTCTTTTGGTTCTTACGAAGCGGAATATTTCCGAGAACATCTGTCTAGGGATGTTGAAAAGTTGAGTATTGAGTAGAGAAAAGTGCCGAGTTTTCCATTAAGAAAAGTCAATGTGTATTTCCTGACGTTTTCGCAACTTGTTATAAAATCGTGTGTGACAAAAGGGGGTTCTATGTTTCGAAATCCTTCTCAGAATCACCCACGCTTCAAGATACGAGCTCCAAAATACAGCAGGAATGAATCCACGGGAGGGTAAATTAAATCAGCAGTTTCTCGATTTCCGTCTGCAGAGACTGGATTTGTGGCTTGAGTTGAGACCCCTCATGTACTGTGACAGAGCAGGCAATCACCGAACGTGATACTCCACATGCACGTCCCAAAGCTGGGGAAATAAAAAGATTAAAAGTAGTTCAGTTCAATTTTCTTTGTGGTATTGCAGGTATTGGCTGAGGCGCTTATATTACCTTGCTTAGAGCGCACAAACACATAAGGCACATTCTTGTCCTCGCATAGCAAGGGCAAATGAAGTAAAATTTCCAAAGGCTCAGCATCAGCAGCCATGACGATAAACTCAGACAGACCGCGATTCAATGTCTTGGTAGCTAAGGGGGGAAACAAAATTATTCTCATTAAAACTCATTATTCCATTTTCCCACAACTTTTTGTTATATTATTTACCCTCATTAGCGCCTTTTCTTAACTGCTTGTAATTGGCAGCTTGTTGAACTAAGTTTAAAATCTTAGTTGTAAGTACAGCATCCGCTAAAGGATAAGCTTTGGGATTGACTTCAGTTTCTACGTCCTACAACATTGAATGCAGAAACGGATATAAAGTTTAAAGCTTTTTCTTGAGCGATATAATTTACCATTTTCTAACTAAAATGTTGAGATGATCTACGAGAAAGTACGAAAATTGGAATCCAAAACCTCTCGGCGAATAAATCGCTTCACGGAGGATGAAAAAGGAGAAATACCGAGAATTCACCACGTGTTTCAATGCGAACAGGCGACGCTTTAGTTCGCTCCGTTGCCAAATTCCGTTGTGAAAAAGTTCTGGTGTGAAGCTGGCAATGCTGCGCCCGCGAAAATTCGAAACCATGCTTGGACCCTGCCTACACACGTTTGAAAATTCAATTTCTCCGTAAACCAGTTTAAGAATTTAGGGACCTGCTAATTTTTCCTAAATAGGATACAAATGGATATTTTCTTTAGGATATGCATACTGAAGAATTTCTGTTGAAATTTTCCACCTTAATTAGAAGAAAATGCAATTCACATACTTTCGGAAGCATTTTTCGTTTTCTTATTTTAAAAAATGAATATTGCTTGTACGCTTGAGCACATTCCAGATTTGAGCTGCTATTCTGTTGACTCCTTTTCTTGCTCCTCTTCTTCTAATTACGTGCCTCTCCATTTCAGGCTGGTGTACGTACGTCAAGGCAACGAAGATAGAAGACGGTTGGAAAGAGAGCGAACATTTCTCAAATTGGATCCAGTGTTGAGGATCCGTCTATCACTCTGGCTGATGGTGTCGTACAATTCCATTACGGGAAACGAACAGGAGTGGAAGACTGGAGGGGGAGTGTTGAGGATTTGGTACACAGAGTGAGTACAAGACGGCGAAAAGCTGGACCCGCTTTTCCACTCGGTAGTTTATTTAGTCTTGGGCGAGTGCGAATTGACCCGCTCTCAAATAACAAAAAGCGTCCCAGCTCTCTTAGAAAAGATTGGTTTTTTGCCACTAACCCAGTGTCAAACCAAATGTATACCCCATGCTTTCAACTAGATTAACACTTTTTTGTTGCTTTATAATTAGCGCATTCATTCCTGTACGCAACTATTCCGCAAGAAGGTAAACTTGAATTATACAGGTATTTCGCGGCGACTTTATAAAACTGCACCCAACGTTGGCATATATTATGCTCTCTGAATACGAAACGAGCCAGGAAGAAGGCAAGTTGATGTTGGAATAACTTGGTAGTACCTGGAATGTTATTGTGCAACTTTTAACTTTTAACGGGGATATTGGTTTTAGGAAAACTGTTTTGCTCTTGCGTTCTAATAAACTGATGCTTAGGAAGCGAAAAATTGCTTTGGGTTAGTTCTATTTTAGTTGTGCTTAGCGGAACTTGAGTTTTTAAGACGCGGAATCTCTTTCTTTCTGTCGTTTTTCGTAGGAATCATATTTTCCGCTTTCATTTACTTATGCATGGAGGGAGAACCAGTTATCGCAACGCAGAGAAACATTCGCGGACAAATGGGCCCATGCAAATGTTATACGCAGAAATTGGTAAGTAAAACCTCTCAAGTTTTTGACGTTGAGCATTATAATATATAACAGCCTACGTGCTATTCCTGTAGGTATGGAGCTCGCACCTATATTCACCAAACAGAACGACAAGCTTTTATAGGCTGAGTTTGAAGAAGATGAGTGGATCATGAATGCCTCCTTAGCTAGCTAAGGAAAGCGGAAGTTAGCGTGATCAAAGATACAGATCGTTGACTCCAAAAACTTGTCTGCACGCTAGACAACCCACGTGCCACTTCTCTGTCACTGTATCAGATACTTACAAATAATGCCAAGTAGAGAAAAAAATTCTCATTATAATCTCTTCTTTATGAAGTCCTTTCTAATTTCTCTTTTCCCTTTAGCTGGTTCCCTATATAGGGGTGCGGCTAAATCGCAGTCTAATGTAATTGCGTCCTTGAATGGGAAATGCGAAGTTCGTCAGTAAAGCTGCACCTACATGTATACAAACAATCCTTATAGTCCTTTAGGCCTTAGCGGTGTTGCAACTTTTGTTATCGGAAAATAAGTGTGTTGGTTGGCTTTATTTGGGAAAGCATACTCTCTGAAATTTACTATCTTATAAATGAAGACTCTTCATGTTCTACTCTCCTATGCACAAGCAAAACGTCGTGCTTGAAGCTCTTCTATACGCATTCCGGATGATGTTTCCATAAATTCATATAGCTTGAAGCATAATCGAAAGCCGCCCCTCTTCTCCCATGCTATATATCACGAATGTGAAAAGCTACAGTGAACTATTTTTTGGTCGTTTGAGTCTTTAAAACACTGAGACCCTTTTTTATTACACTCCGCTGCAAGGAAGAGGGTCAATATTCTTGCTTGAGGTAATGTGCTGCGGTAAAGGAAGGGTAATTCCGATTCTGTCTTTGATAGAAGGTATATATAGGGAACCCACGCAATGGAAGTGAAGGTGTTTACGCACTACTAGCCATGTATGTAGTTTGTACTACGCCATATGCGTCCATGTTTCCGCCTCTCCTCACCCAGGTCTTAACGTTGCCTTACGTACCAACATCACCGCCTCATTTCGTGACTTTCCTTTAACAAAGGCCGCTACACAAGGATCCATAAGGAAGGTGGGTGAACGAAGTTGGTGCTGGAGTCCCGGACTTGGGTGTTTCTTTTTCACCTGTATTTCTGACCGTACTATAGCGGGTTTAGTTTGGGTGTAAGCTAGCTCAGTGCCGGTCACGAACAGCGTTTTGCTTAAAGTTAGACCGTGTTCTCCTGGAATATGACATAAAACGTTGGAGTTTCTCAAACAAGTAACCTAGCTTTATTTGGAATTCGCTCGTTTCTTTGTGATCTTTTGTTAAGATTAGAAGTGATGCCAGTTTGGTAAAGTAAGGTCCCAGCATATGGAACATATGTTTCTACCACATTTTGGCCAATGTTGACGTCAATGTAATACTGTGTTATGCATGAGAAAGTGGCAACAAGCCGGGGAAGCATTTGAGTTGAGTGCGCTCGATTTCAAGATATAGCTTACTGCTGAGTTAACCAACTGTTACAGGTCGTTACCATAGCAACTAGTCATAAATGTGAAATCGAGAGAAACTGATCAACTATAAGCCTATTCCTTCCATTCTGGCAATGGCTTGACACGGTCAAGGGGTTAGACCAAGCGCAACCGAATTCCGCTACCAAAAATAGTTTATCCTTTTTCGGATAAAAGAGGGTCAAACATAAGCAAAGTAGAAGCCAGATTTGCAAATCCCGTTAAAATTTGCAGTATTGATCACACAGTTGCGAGTTGAAGGTCGTGACCCAGCGTCTATGGTAACGATACATATGATTTAACTTTTGTTGCCCTGCCACGAACGTTCGGTACTGCAACAATCAATATGTGGCTATACCCCTCGTTACAAGTACAACTTACGCGTACATAATTTAACCTAACATACATTTGGTTTCTTTATTTTGGGTTATCGTTTGTTTGTTTTTGGGGGGGGGAGATCACATAATCGCTAGCGTGTGAGTTCGTTAGTTTAGCGGTTAATTTTCTTGTTCGTTTTTTAGGTTGGCAGGTGACAATTGTTACTACCATGACGAAAAATAACGGAACATTGCAAGATTACTCTTGCTCCAGTGGTCTTTTGCTGCCCTTGATTAATGAGTTCACCTGGTCGATCGAAGCACGAGCTTTCCTCTACTTCTTCGCTTTATTATACTGTTTCCTTGGAGTTGCTATTATTGCCGATATATTCATGGGTGCGATTGAAAAGATTACATCCACAACTCGAAAGGTGAGCTAAAGAAATATTACCCTATAGTGTAACGTATCTACCTGGATGCGCCTTTCTGTCTGTGATCGAAAAGGTCACATACACTATGGCGTAGGCACAGCCTGACACCTATGACTCTCACTAGGGAAATCTTAACCTGTGACACGAATTGCTGCCAGAACGAAGAACACTATAGCTTTGTATTGATGGGTTTTTTTCCTTTTGTTATGCAGGTGTATTTGTCAAGGGCTGGACAGGAAGCGGAAGTGGTTGAAGTCAGGCTCTGGAATGACACCGTCGCTAATTTGACGCTTATGGCCTTGGGCTCGTCAGCTCCAGAAATTTTGCTCTCAATTATCGAAATCATTGGAAACAACTTCCAAGCCGGTTCTCTTGGTCCCGGCACAATTATTGGATCGGCAGCCTTTAATTTGCTAGCCATCACTGCCGTATGTATCGTAGGCGTTCCAAAAAACGAAGTACGACTCATTCGTGGGCTGAGTGTCTTCGCCGTAACGACGTTCTTCAGTCTGCTAGCGTACTTATGGCTCCTGGTAATTCTCATGGGCACTAGCAAAGATGAGGTACGGTGAAACCAATCCAATTCAAATGCCTATATTTTACTAATTTCCTTTTCCTTTTTTTATAAGGTGGAGTTGTGGGAAGCTATCGTAACTTTCCTCATGTTTCCATTATTGGTCATTCTGGCGTTCATCGTAGACCGTGGTGGCCTTCCTTGTAGGGTTCCACGAGTTTTCAATGAAGCTGGCAAGCAAATCGAATTAGGAACCATGCAGCCGGGTGAGTGTAAGTTAGACAACTTCTGCACTTTTTTACTTGTTTTCCGCGTTGATCTTCGACTAGGTAAAATGACGGCAAACGAGACGATTTCCTTTGATTATTGAAGCAAATATCGTTTTTCGGTTGTTTAGACTTGTTTGCAAAGCACGCTGCATTGCTAGTTATTATGATGGGTTGGTTTTGAAGTTATGTAAATTTTGTAAGCACATTGACGTAGAATGCTCTTGTGTATTCACCTGGTTTTTGTTTCTTTTCTTTTCTTATTTTTATTTGCATAAATTTGCATGGTCTATTGCGGCTTCTTGCTGTTTCCTCCCCAAAAAAATCGCCGGAAAAACGACACTAATGTAATGTCTACTTGGCAAACCGTGGACGCTACGCTGTTTGCAGCTGAAGCTATGCTAGACGGCGACAAAAACTACGAATTGCTCAAACACGGCGAGCTCGATCGAGACGCGTTGGCGAAATTTGTTCGAAACGCGACCAAAATGGGCCTAACTGGCGAAGATGCCGCGAAACTTGCCGCTTATAGGTACAGTATAGTACTTACACTGTAATTTTCTCCATTTGTACCATGTATATCTTTGTACAATAGACTAGTGGATGCGCAAGAACATTCGCGGATTTGGTACCGCATCGGAGCAGTGCGTGACATCTCGGGTAGCAAGAAAACACGACCGCAATTGAGCATGAAACTCAAGGAGGTAAAAAGCACAGATAATTTCTAACTGGCTTATTTTGTGGGAGTTATACACTGCGTTTATCCCTATCCCTGATAATATCGACTGAAAGTCTAACTCTGGTGTACTCTTTGGGTGATGGTTGTGTTATATCTGTCGGTTCTGGCTAGAATATGCAAAATTTTGGGACATTGGGCGTGAATGCGGAGAAGGTATAAGTTAACCAAAATTTTTACAGCTATAACAAGCCCTCTTTTCTGTATCGGAATGCTTCTTCAACTCGAGCATGCCCAGGCTCTTCTTCTTTCACTGTCCTGTATGTTAGAAATGCAATAACCTTTTCCTTCGTGTTTTATTCCCTTCTACAACTGCATGTTATAATGCTGTCTCTTGGTCTTGTGGCTCCATTTAGTAATACCAGCGAGAAAAAATACGTTTATCCCAAAAAATGTGGGTTTATCCGTTTCAGGTGTACGATGTCATTAATGCTCATCCCGAAGCACCGGATCTTGGTCTATTACCAGAACAAGCAGAATCCAATGGCATTGTAGAATTCCATGCCGTATCAGCGTCGGTACCTGAAAGCGTGGGCAAGTTTTCTGTTACCATTGTTAGGCACGGGCGCTTGGATCATACCGTTTCCGTTAAGTAAAGGCATTGCTTTACCTTCCCTCCCATCCATTATATTGCAGTGAAATTTCATGCTCTGGATATGTTTCGCTTGCTTAAAGGGTGGAGACGATCGATGGAAGCGCAGTCGAAGGGGAGGATTTCGTGGGGATTAATGAGGTGCTCACTTTCGGCCCCAATGAAACCGAGAAACAAGTAATGAGTTTTAAAATTATATTTAAAAAACGTATCTTCTAAAAATAAGATAGCGCCTTTTTAATACCCGTAAAATTGAATTATTTTCGTTCATAGATTGTAGTAGAAGTGATTGACGATAACCAATTCGAGCCGGATGAGCAGTTTTACCTGAAACTGTGTTTACTACCACTTCGACTGACCAGTCCGAACAAATCGTTAAATGCGGCGAGTGATGCAGCTGCTAAGGCGTCAGGGGAGGTTCAGTTGGGCCGAATTTCAATTATGGAAATCACGATTCTAAATGATGATGGCAAGTTAGATGTTTTGCTATCCTTTCGTGTATATTTTCCTTAATCTTATTACATTTTGTTGAGTATAGAACCTGGCGTGGTCACATTTGAAGAACGTGGCATATTAGTAAAAGAGAGTGTGGGCGTGGCCCAGATTCCAGTGGTGCGAAAACACGGAACGGACGGAGATGTAGTAGTGCGATGGCGTACAGTGGACAAAACAGCAATTTCGGGCAAAGATTACAAAGGTGGTGAAGGCGAAATTACCTTTAGACACGCGGAGGTAGGATTCTTTTTAATTTCTTTGTTTGAAAATGACAGAAGAGAGAGGTGGAGTAAAAGTGATTTGGCTCATTTTTCCAGACGAAACGAGTGATAGAAATTCCGATCACCAATGACATGGTGCCGGAGAAAGACGAATGCTTTGAAGTAGAGCTACAGGAGCCTACAGGCGGTTGTAAACTGGGTCCTATTACCAAGATTGCTGTTACGATTACAAATGACGAGGGTATAGATCATATTCTCATATTTCTTTATGGAATGTAAGTTGATCGCAATGTTTCGGATAGAATTCAACTCGGTTTTGGGACGTTTAGCGCAACTTACGAGTGCAAACGTAGATTCGTTGCAAGTGCACCATGAAACATGGATCTCTCAGATTAAAGATGCTATGAACGTCAATGGAGGCGACGTGAAAAACGCAACAGCCGTCGATTATGTTATGCATTTCTTTACGTTTGGCTGGAAGGTACAAAAATTCTGATCGAGAATGACAACAAAGATCCAAGAGCTTTCTTTGCGATAGATTCTCTTCTCATTGGTACCTCCCGCTGGTCTATTGGGCGGCTGGCTTTGCTTTTTCTGTTCCCTGGGGGTTATTGGACTTTTGACGGCAATCGTAGGAGATTTGGCAGGAATTTTTGGGTGTTTAGTTGGTTTGGAGGATGCTGTCACAGGTATAGACCACGGATTATGCTCATTCATGTTTCCAAAAATCTTCTACTCGATTATATATATATATATATATATATATATTTTAGCTATTACGTTTGTTGCCATGGGGACTTCGTTGCCGGATTTGTTCGCCTCCAAATTGGCAGCAGCTCAAGAGAAGTATGCGGATAATGCTATTGGTAATGTGACAGGCAGCAACTCTGTGAATGTCTTCCTCGGGCTAGGCTTACCTTGGTTAATCGCAGCCAGCTATCATAGCTATAAGGTAAATTGTGGGATTAGAGAAAGCGTATAGTATACATAAGCATATTGGGTTATTGAAATAGGGAGACAAATTTTTGGTTAAAGCTGGACCCTTGGCGTTTAGTGTGCTTATTTATTCCATTGCTGCCTTGATGGCTGTTGCGTTATTGCTAGCACGAAGACGTTTCAGCTTTTTTGGAAAAGCAGAATTGGGGGGACCAACCGGCCCTCGCTATGCCTCTGCGATTTTCTTGGTTGGATTATGGATGGCTTACATACTTATCTCATCTCTTCAAACTTACGGGCACATTCCTGCGATTTAAACCAGACGTGCGTGATATTTTTGACAAGCCTATAGGAAAAACTTCCTCTTTTAAAAAGAAATTACTGCATTTCTGTTAACAAATAGTAATTTTGTTAAATATGATCTTGATCTGTTAAAACAAATAACGATAAGTGCAACATACATACGACAGTGCAAATGAGAAGTTTATTGTTGTATTAACACCTGTATTAAGTTACAAAATTTAACTACATATACGTTTCACAGCATTAAGATAAAATTTACAAGAAACCCTATGAAATTAGTTATTTTCAATCTCCCGCGCTAGCCGGGAAAGGCAAAAGCGCTAGTGATCGTAATCGAGTTTGTTATCGATTAGACAAAGCGTCAACGTTGGAATATTTGTGTCGGTGTTTTTGTCGCGTGTTACTGAGAATTCCAAGCTTATTAGTGTTGATTTGGGTGTTAGCAGATGTTTAGCAAAAGTTTTTACTAAGGTATGTATCGTTAATTATGTGGAAGGTTCTGGTTTTGTGAAATTGAGTGGTATTTGTTTTGGCTAGGTTTGCTGGTGCCCTGCCGAGCGGTTTGTATCTGGCAGCCTTTAAAGATATCTTCAAGCGTTCTTAGAGCTTTTACGCTTGATTTCAGCATTGTTAAATGTTCGCAGCACACGCTAATCACCAGGTAAACTGTTTTTTTCTCTTTTTCCCGGCTTGTTGCGTTCGAATCTTCTTAATACTTAAAATTCCTATAAGCCAGGAATTCATAATTTTTGTTACTTGTTTTACTGAAGTATAATAAAGATGTGTTTTATATAGAATGCGGTGGAACCTATGCAAGTAGATGTTCCCCCTGAAGAAAACGAAAATGCAGAGGGTGAACCGTACATAGTGGAGAACCCAAGCTTGGTATAATCCCTGCTCTTTCGCATAAGTCAAATTTATATTTACGTTTTACAAACAGGACTTGGAAGCGTATACGAACAGCTATAATGGGCTTGCCAAATTGTACCGAATTATGTATGTTGCTGACCATTGCCCGTCACTGAGAATAGAGGCTTTGAGAATGGCAATAGCAGCTGTGCAAAACACTCACAATGTTAGCTTGTATCAACAGCTCTTCAGGAAACTGCAAGAAGCAGTCAATAGGTACTGTTGAAGCTCTGTCGTCATTTTCTTGGCAAACTTTCCTTTTTTTAGTCTAGTGGCATCGGCTCAACCACAGCCCCAAGAGCTTCCAATGTTTGACAGCGTTTGGGCTGACTTGAAAACCAAAAAGGCAGCGCTGAAGGTACAAGAATATTGACGTTGAGTATTTCAGTAACAATTTTGAACATCTATTTTTTAGTTGGAGAAGTTGGACACGGACCTCAAGAACTACAAATCCAATTCAATTAAAGAATCTATTCGTCGTGGGCATGATGATCTAGGAGATCATTACCTAGACTGCGGGGACCTCTCTAACGCCCTGAAGTGCTATTCCAGAGCTCGAGATTACTGTACGTCTGGCAAACATGTGGTAAATATGTGCCTCAATGTCATCAAGGTTAGTGTCTACTTGGAGCATTGGTCGCACGTTTTGAGTTACGTGAACAAAGCCGAGTCTACCCCAGACATTCAAGAAGTAATCCCACATAATTATTCATCCTAGTGACTGCGGACTAATGATCGTTTTACTTTTTTAGACTCCTAGCACCAGAGATGGTTCAACTAGAGAAAGTTCCTCTGCTCCTGTGCTGAGCCAGTTGCGAGTAGCAGCAGGCTTGGCTGAATTATGCAGTCGCAAATATAAATCAGCCGCACGGCATTTGCTGCAAGCTCATGTTGATCATGTTGACTGCCCCACTGAGCTTCTGTCACCTTCCAATGTCGCCATATATGGAGGTTTGTGCGCGTTAGCCTCGTTTGATCGGCAGGAGCTTCAGAAGCATGTCATGGCTTCCTCGTCCTTTAAGCTTTTTTTGGAGCTGGAACCGCAACTAAGGGACATTATTTTTAAGTTCTACGAATCCAAATACGCATCTTGTCTCAAGATGCTTAATGAAATGAAGGTAAAGTTTACTGTCTTAATTGTTTCAAGAACTCCAGTGTTGAAGATACATTACTTGTAGGATAACCTATTATTGGATATGTATCTGGCACCTCATGTCACAACCTTATATACGCAAATACGCAATCGAGCCCTTATTCAATACTTTAGGTAAGTTTATTTGTTATAATTTAAGCCAGTTTTCTTTTAAATTTCAATGTTTGTCCTAGTCCTTACATGTCCGCTGATATGAGACGGATGGCAAGCGCCTTTAATACGTCATTGTCCGGATTGGAAGATGAATTAATGCAATTGATCTTAGAAGGCCAGATTCAAGCTCGCATTGACTCACATAATAAAGTAAAACGTAATGCTAGGTGTAGGAAGATTACTTTGTTTTTTTCTGCAGATATTGTACGCCAAGGCTGCAGATGCAAGAAGCACCACGTTTCAGAAGTCCGTTAGCACAGGCCAGGAATTTCAGCGAAGGACACGGATGTTGCTATTGCGAGCAGCAGTTCTTAGAAATCAAATTCACGTCAAGGTACAATAAGCTTTTTCTGAATTGGGTTGTGTATAATGAAATAACTGGTTCTAGAGTGCTCCGCGTGAAAGTAGCAGTGGTCAGTCCGGCGAAGTATCCATGGGAAATTCCTCCAGCTCAGCTTCGCCTAGAAATTGAGACATTCATCAAAGCAAAAATGGGGCTAATGGCTACTTTAGATAATCGTTTAATTTTCGGTCTTTGAAGGAAGTGGAAGAAATTACATTGTAAACTGCGATTTTGGGTGAACAAGAGATTTGTAACTCGTGGTTAAAGAAGGGTTTTTGGAAGGATGAAACGAAAGTATGGTTCGCAGTGTTTTTTGCCTTGTATTTGAAGCTTGCCCACAATAAAAGCCCAGCTGTGACCAAACACATTCGGTTAAGTTATCCTAATCTACTTTGTAAATGGGTGTAACGCACATTATTATATTAAGTTTTCAATGACGGATGTTGACGCATATTTTTGGAAGGGCGATTGTAAGTAACTATTGTGGTTTAGTTGCTGGATTTATTTACCTTGAGAGAAGCGAAGATGAGGCAGACGCTTCCTTGATTGGAATACAAGGCCAAGCTTCCAAGCTTGATTGGAATACAAGGCACTAATACCAAGCTGCTTTGCAGGATTGGCCCGAATTATGGAGTGGGGAACAGTATGAACAAGAATATGATCTGGAGGCCTTATTGCATACATAGAGAAGAAGTTAAATTGCAGTATACCTAGTGTTTTTGGAATACGGTCCATGTGTAAACTTTTAAGAAAAATACATGTAATTTTCTTGCAAATAAGTTTTTGTGATTTGGATGCTTGTGCGGCAGTATTTTTTTGTATTCACTATGATAGTATGACGGTTTCCAGTAAGATGAAAGGAAAAAAGGTCGGGGCGTTCAACGCTGACAGACCGTCACACTTTTGATAAATCAAACAAAAGATGGATCACTAATATGTATTGGACAGTAGACTCATATGTTGCATTTATAGAACTTTCAACGCCATTTATACATGAGCGTATGACCGAGTGGATATGACGCAGGGCTTGTGATCGTAAGGTCTCAGGTTCGATCCCCGGTCGGGGCACTATATTTCGTGAAAATAACGAAAATAAAATGGCTTCCTCTATACTATGCCATCCCGGCGAGGTTCCTATTCCTATATTCGAAATTGTGTTGCTCCGGCAGCATGAGCTCGAATATCAGGAATTGGAAACCGAGCTGGGAAAAGGGGAAGGGGCGAGGCTTTTAATTTTTGACGATTTTTCAAGGGGACCCCCTTGATACAACGTTATTCCTTATGGAGAAAAGCCCTGAAAAAGCTTCCCCAGCTCGAAAAGGAGACACGCCCACTTTTTGGCCGAATCCACCAATAGGATTCGAGATTTTTGGTAGGCCCCACCCCTTTTCCCGGAGGACACACCCTTTTAGCAGATTTTTTGAAAACTCACGCAAATTTTTTTGCAAATTTTCGCTTTTATTTTAAAAATTGCAAATCGTACAAAATAAGAAGCACAATTTTGGAAACCAAGCATTCTACGGGGAACGTTTGGTTACAACAATAACAAATAGGGAATTCCGGGACAAAGCAAAACAATTCATTTGCATAATTTTAGGACCGAATTTTTGGAGCTAAACAAAGTCATAGAACACTCCAACAGATTTTGAAATCTGACCACTAAAACAATGTTCGGAGGGATAAACTTTTACAGAAAAGGCAAAAAATTGCGAAAACAAGCGTTACAATTCGACTCAATTCTCAAAACTTCTAAAAATAACACAGTCGAACTCAAAACCTATTATGTTGAACATCGGGACCCTTCCAATGTGTCTATCTTGCCTTAAAGTACAACAGACGCACTTGGAAGGGTTAGTAATTCAAAAGTGAACACAATTTAAAAACCAATTCTGCAATTTCTTAAATAATTGACGGAAGACTAGTTTGAAGCCGGATTTTTATAAATGGCATATAACCATCAACAGATTCACAGCCAGAAAATCCATTGGTATGTGAACGCAGCAAGAATATTATTCAGGGCCGTTCAATAGTCTTCTCTTTCTGTATACCCAAAACAGAAAGCCTAACGTTAAACAACACCTAAGGTACAAACACATTAGGTCTGAAATCATATGAACATGGCAGATTGTATATTACCAAGAGATTATAGTGCAGCTAAGGAAGTTCTTCCAGCGTTAAAACTGCATAATCCAATAACCACAAACTTGATCGTGGTACAATTTTATAGCCGTAGACACAAGGACATCAATTCGACGGAAGAACGACACGTATCTAACCCTGTCAGGAGCCAGTAACATGTCGAACTGAAGAAATCTAATGCTGTGGTCACTGCCTATAAGCAGTGAGAGATTATCAAATTTTTAAGCCATATTTATAATTACGTAATAAGGACGCGCGACGAACTGCGGCATAAGGTTGACCTCCTGCTGTAGTCCTTTTATTATTACGGATCTTTTATATTCTATTAAACTATTAGATACGTTTTAAACAATCTTTCCTAAATCCAAATCTCTCTTACGTGGTACGCTACGTTTTCCCTTAGCTTCATCTGCATAACAGGCGCACAAGGCTAGGCGGAGAATTAGGGATGTCTCTCCTAAGAAAAATTGGAACTGGAGCAGACAATTATGACAAAGAATAACACCAGCGGCATCTTACTTGGATTTGCACAGCCTAAATTTAACAAAATCGTTCATTTTACACGTAATAAACTGTCTACACGATGAAACAACAGGTCTATATACACAGGTAAACCTAAACGTCCAAAACATCGCACTCAAACCACACCCAAACTCCACACACGAAGCTAAATTAATGCCTATGGATCAACAGGAATTTTGTGCGTAACCACAAACAAGAATATCTTACCTTAAAAACAACTGTTTCAACAGTTAGTCGTGACACCTAACTTTGACCATTCACCCAACACGTTCGGCTGTTCGAGCACGACTGAGGGAGGCGAGGCTGCAAGCTGGTGGGAGCGCCCCTTGCGACTTTTAGTAACGCGCGCTGTTCAAAACCAATAGAACTCTCAAATAAAATATATATTTTTAAGGTTTAACTTAGAGAAACAGACATATTTAAATTAGCCAACATAGTACAGATATATTAGATAGATAGGCATGAACCTACTTCCTCGATCTCGATAGGCTATATTGGGGGCGAAGATACATAGAGGGATAGATTCACAGAATTGTCCACGCCCCCGTAAAGTAGGCATTCCTAAGTATTCACGATTTGTTTAGTAGTCAGCTACTGATTATCGTCCAGTCGTAACTTAAATTCGAAACCAAATCGCAATGGCGCAAGAAAGATCAAAGATTACACACAAGAATGCCGATAAAGCTCGAGACCGCATGGTTGAAAGCAACCGTGAGTACATCAACGCCTTATCAAGGATTCAAGCCACAAACTTTAGCGAGATTCGTTAGGAAGAAGCTGTCAAGCTCCTGCAAGAAGGCTTAGTCACCCTCGGGAAACTGAACGAGCATTGTGCTAGTTTGGCACGCCACTTTAAGGCCGTTCCTAATATCGTCGAAGTGGTCATGAGCAGGAGTTTGGTAGACCTCCAGAATTATGTCAATGAAATCAGCAGCGACCTCAATTTGTTGAATAGTAATTTTCGTTTGGAAATCATTTACGAGTCCGTGCTGAAAGCCAGTCAGGCTTCGTACTTTTTACAATATATGCCTGAAACAAAGTATCCGGTAATAGTCGTACATTATTGTGTGGTGGAGTCCTACTTAATAAACTATTTCCATATGTCGATAACACAATATGACTACCAACATAACTACTCCACATGACGTTTTGGAGTTTACCTATATGACGCTAAAATTGAAACATGAAATAATACGGCAAAATGCGAAACATTTTTATTTCGCATTTTATCACCTCTTATTTCGCATTCCGCGATTCGCATTTCAGCCATTCGCTCGGACAGATGGGCGTACGACGTAAACAGACTCATCTTTATAATAAACAAAATCTTAGAACTCTCGTGAGTAAACTTTAATAAATTATAAATGGGGTTACCTAAAGAAGTCAAGACCATTAATATTGGAAATCTCTCTGATTTCGATTGGAACTTAGGAGGTGCGTAATAAATTTGTTATTCCAAACGGTTTAACTTTTAATCCTGCTCCTTTTGCTTTTTGATCTTTAGTAATTGTTTCCAGCAATGAAGTCCGTAATCTTGGCGAGATGTATGTGCGCTTGGTTCTGTCAGGAACAAGTGGTGCAACCACTGTAGAGCTATCCATACCGAACTTCTACACTCTTTTACATGACTTGGAAAAGGCGTCCAACCAACTCAGCGCTACTTTGTGACTTCTGTCCTATCCTATATATACTGCTATAGCTTTGTAAATTTATTAAAAATACAGGTTGATTACTCTCCAATAGTGCGTCTGCTTTGAAAGTAAAAATAACGGCTTATCGCAGGTTTAAAGAGAATGCATAACTCAATTTGTCAAACATTAACGTATAAAAACAAAGCACGAACATTGATGGTGGCATTGTTGCCAAAAAGATCGGGTGTACACTTTCTTCGACAGAGTATTACAGTAAAAACGAAATGCAGATGAAACTGCATCACGCTGGTCCATTATTTCAACCGGCGTTCAGAGCATAACCTCGTCGTTTTCCCACGGCAGTTATTCAAAAAAGGCATGTTTTTTTTAGCCCCAAACGTTGTGAAAGTATTTGAAATAAGCTCATGCTTCCCATGTTCGGACCTAATTAAGAGTTGGGTCCAAGCGCGTCAAATAACGTTTGCGCACACATATGGATTCCAGCCACAATGAACCAGTTCAAACCAAGCATACAGCGTGACGGAGGAAATGTAAAACGTAAACAGCAACGATTAATAATGTCTTTTCGAAACATTGTGGATTCCTTACGTACGGGACTTTCCCAAAACTTGTGCCCCGACCATTGATATTCTCTCGCCTCCCGCAAATGTACGTCAAACAGATCCGTCCAGCAGCATGTGAAATAGCCATCGACATTTCTTTCAGCCAGCATTCCCAGCTCTTTACTTCGCAAGTGGACACTGCTCAAGAGAACGACAGTTATTCTAGTACATAGGATCTTTGAAGAAAAATTTAAGAGACTTAAAGAGAAATCGTGTGCGTCGTCAGTTTAACGTGAACCATGGCGGATTTTCATGCTGCTATGAGCAGCATCCCGCCGAGCACTATAGCCAGTCAGCACGTCCCCGCTTCCATCATGGAAGAAGAATCAGTTGATAATCCATCCGATTCCAGAAATGGTACTCATCTTTTTACGATAATTAAAGTACCGTCGCCGGAAGTGGTATACAATCGACGTGCATCCGACGTACGGCCTCCATTCCCTTTTACAGAAGAGGCTTCACACGATGAGGCAAGATAATAAAGATTAACCATTACAACATTAAAACGTTTAATACATAATATATCGCACCTACAGGCTCCAGTTTTGGGCCAAAATACGTCTCGTTTGGCAACCCTTGAACAGGTAATCCGAGAAAGTTTTCGACGAAGCAAGAGAACCCTTATGCGACAATTTACTCGCGAAGCCTTGCCTCGAGTGGACAATTATCGTAATATCATGAACTTTCAAGCCACTTCACGTCCAACTTTGGAAGAACTCCATGAATCCACCATTGAAGAAAAGGCAATTTTAACACTTTAATTCTAATCCATATAGACGGAAGTTTATACCTATCTTCCCGGACATTAGGCAGTAGAAGCCGTAAAGGAACCTACCGCGTCAAATGGCCAGAAACTGGGATGGATTGAAGGAGTCTTAATTCGCAATATGTTGAACATTTGGGGTGTCATGCTGTTTTTGCGAATTTCTTGGGTGGTAGCTCAAAGCGGTATTTGTAAGTCGTATATTTTGCAAAGAGAATCATCAGGTTCTCACGGTTTGCTGTTAAATAGGGCAAACCTTGATAATCATCGCGTTGTCCACTTTCATTACGCTCGTCACGGCCCTTTCCCTGTCTGCTATTACTACTAATGGCGAAATCGGAGGAGGTATAGTGTTGCATACTTAAAACATATGTTGAGCCTGCATAATTTCCTTTGGTTTTAAATAGGTGGCACTTACTATGTCATGTCGCGATCTTTGGGGCCTGAATTCGGGGCCTCCATCGGTATAATTTTTGCCGTGGCCAACGCTATCAACGCTTCCCTTAACGTCGTAGGCTTTTGTGAAGCTATTAACGATCTATTAGCAAATTATGCTCCTGGCGCCAAAATTGTCGACGCAGGATACAACGATATTCGCATCATTGGTACAGTGACTATGATCGTTGTCACAGCACTCTGCGGTTTGGGTACCAAATACGAATCCAAAACGCAGGTCGTGATGCTTGTTATTCTGATGGTCGCCTTAATTAATTTCTTCGTTGGGAGCATCATCGGCCCCAAAACCGATCTTGAAATTGCCAAAGGCTACCTTGGTTACAAACGTGAGTCTCCTAAAAGTATGTGAAAATTCTTAGTAATTGTTTTTTTTTTATTTAGTGCATCTCATTACTGAAAATTGGTCCCCGGCTTATTCCATTACAGACGGTGTTAAAAATGACTTTTTTAGCATTTTCTCCGTATTTTTCCCAGCTGCTACAGGAATTTTGGCCGGAGCAAACATCTCCGCCGATCTTCGGGTAAGATTTGGGATGTGTTCGTTGTTTCAATTGTAACTTGGCAAATCTTGTTCATATAGGACCCAAATTTTGCCATTCCTCGAGGAACCATTCTGGCAATCATATTAACAAGCTTATCCTACGCCGCTGTGGCTATCGTTTGCGCTGCTACGATGGAACGAGAAGCTACTGGAGACTTGGCAGACCTCGCAAACGGAACGTGGCTGAACTGTACAGGTCGTAATTGCACAGCAGGAATGTATAATGACTATCAGGTACAACTCTAATTTTTTCCCAAATATTCTCATATATTTGATTGGACTATTTTCCGCTGAATACGAAGGCTATGACGCTCATTTCTGGGTTTGGGCCCTTGAATTACGCGGGCTGTTTTGCAGCTACTTTAAGTACAGCTTTGGCTAGTTACGTCTCCTGTCCAGCTTTGCTGATCGTTATTGCGGAAGACAACTTGTTCCCCTACATGGGTATTTGCAATAAAACCTATGGCAAGATTAAAGAACCGATTTACGCTCATCTCTTCACCATTTTGTTAGCACTCGTGTTCATTTGGATTGGTAAGTCATGATCTAAAACTCATTCAAACCTCGTTTAAAACTCTTTTATGCATATCATAGCGGCTCTTGACCAGATCGCTCTACTTATCTCCAACTTCTTCTTGGTTACTTTTGCTTTGATGAACTTTTGCACCTTCCACGTCTCGCTAGTAAAACCAATTGGTTGGAGACCTACGTTTCGAGTAATCTCGTCTTTTCCAGCTTTGTTAACGTTAACTGACTGGTTTGTTTTAGTTTTACAACATGTGGTTATCACTCTTAGCCGCAGTTTTATGCGTGGCTTGCATGTTCTTAATCAGCTGGCCCACTGCTCTCGTCACTTTTGCTTGTGTCCTTGCTCTGTATTTGGTTGTACAGTATCGCCGACCAGGTATGACATCATAACACAGGGAAAAACCGGTTGACTATACCGGTCCAACTCAAACTACCATTAATGGAAAAATATTGGAAAATACTTATTGTTTTTTGCCTGCTCCAGAGGTGAATTGGGGTTCATCAGCCCAGGCTCAGAGTTACAAAACGGCCTTGTTGACTATGCAGCAATTAAGCAACATAGAGGACCATGTTAAAAACTATCGGCCTCAAATGCTAGTTCTAACTGGTTTGCCGGGGAGTCGCCCGTCCTTAGTCGATTTCGCTTATACCATATGCAAGAAACAGTCTTTAATGATATGCGGTCACATAAATAAGGTAATAATTAAATTGTTCCCTTTTGCTCTTACACGCGCTATATTATAATGTCTCGCGTGCGGAAAAAAATTTCCCAAATTATACTTTTGCACAGACGCAACAAACGACTCGAGGACGATCAATCATGCTCCAGAAAGCCACAGCTTGGTTAAGACGTCATAAGGTCAAAGCTTTCTATACACTAGTCGACAATATGTCATTTTCATCTGGTGCTGCTGCTTTGATGCAAGCCACAGGTGTGGGTAAAATGAAACCGAATCTTTTGCTAATGGGGTACAAAAGCGATTGGCGAACTTGCGAGAAAGACCAGCTCGAGTATTATTTCAACGTCATACAGTACATATTAGCTCTTCCATATTTTCCCTTTGATTTTTTTTTCTACAATTTCCCCCTCTATTTAGCACGGCTTTCGACATGTCTATGGCAGTGCTAATTGTCCGGATGCCTGGAGGCTTGGATTACACTGGAGTGGTGGGAGATTTCGAGGAAATTGTCCAACATGCTAATAACCAAGGCTTGCGCAGAAATGCTTCCAATTTATCAACTGCTTCCTCTAGTAAGAAAAAGTAAAAAAGTAAAAAAAAGATGAAAAACTGACTTGGCCCTTGCAATCTTAGCTAGCGTTAGCGGAGGTGACTCCAACACCATGAGTAAGAAGAAAAAGAAATCGACTATAGTACTCAAGTAGCCTTTTGCAGGAGCTGATGGATTTACATGATCTAAATTGTATTCTTGTATTTTAGGGACCCAGCGGGTAACGATCTTCCTAAAGAGATTGTGAGCAATATCACTGTATTCCAAAGGAAACAATCCAAGGGAAGCATTGATGTTTGGTGGTTGTCTGACGATGGTAAAATCCTTCGTTTCTCATATATAGATTTATTTCGGTTTTCAACTGGTTCCTCTTAGGCGGGCTTACTTTGCTACTTCCCCACATTCTTACCACAAGATCAAATTGGTCTTCGTGTAAATTAAGGGTGTTTTGCCTCGCAAGCAGTCACGATGAGCTCAGCCAGGAACAACAAAAGTAAAATTTTGACCTCGTGTTTCCATATCTTAGCTCCTATATCAACCTACGCTCTGTTGTTTACCAGTATGGCCGCACTGCTAGCAAAGTTTCGTATCGACTTTTCGGATGTCGTGGCCGTCCCCGACGTGGAAATCCCACCCCAGCAATCCACCGAAGACTGGTTCAGTTCGCAAGTTACAGCTTTCACCAACAGCAACGGCCAAAGTACGATAGAATTCTGGTTTACGAGATCAAAGACAGATAAACTGTATCCTTTTTCCCAGCAATGACGGCTCTAATTTCTGAAGCCGAGATTATTTCGCTAAAAAAGAAATCGCAACGTCACATGAGGCTAAGAGAGTTGCTATTGCAGCACTCCAAAACGTCCAATATCGTTTTTATGTAAGTTAAATGTCCCATTGGGAAAAACTCCCTTTTCCGGATCGGAAGTAAGAGCTTAATTTTGAAATCCTAGGACACTGCCTATGCCTCGAAAGGGTACCGTTTCCGCCCCCATGTATATGGCCTGGATGGAGACGCTTACCAACGATTTACCTCCGTTTGTCCTGGTTCGAGGAAATCAAACGTCTGTCCTTACATTCTATTCATAAGTTCAGTGCATGTGTCCATTTAAAAAGCTATCCCTTCTTTATATTTTAGAGAGAACATATGTATATACCTAGGTGACGGGTTGTAATGTTCTTGTACTGAAATGGATGTTTAGATAGTCAGAGATTACATGAAGAGTTACAGAAGAAAATTATTTTTTGCTGACCAAAGTTTAACTACTGTTCTGGTGTCCCCCGAGCGTTCCAAATGAGACATTTTAAAGATAACAGCTTTTTGTTCTAGATAACATTTAAATTAGGCTACTGAAAAACTTAAATCACTCACAAATTGGTCAGTATTATATAGACTACTAAATGACGTTGAAAGTTGAGAGGGAAACTTAATCAAATGAATTATAAGCAACAGATTAGATGAGATTAGGCACCAATGGCTAGCACCTTTAAACCTTGTTCTCAAACCTTTTACAAGTACGGTGATCCTACTTGATTCCAATACCAGAACTGGTTTGTATTAGAACAAACTAACGTAAAGCTCTTTTTGTTCACTGTGAAGTTATCTATCAACACAAGTTCTGCCGCGGCAGTGCAGGAACCTACAAGGATATATAAACCCCGTCTGCCTCGTTCTTTCATCCCATTAGAAGAAACACAGCTACCCAAGAGATTTTTATGGAGCTCAGACTAAACGAAGCGAGCAGTGAAGGTGCTGGAGGTATTGACAATCCTTCCTTTGTATCGTGTGAAGGCGATCAATTACCAGGGCTACATTTTGCCAATACCGGTGCAAATAAAGATGCTAGAACGCGAAAAATTTCCGCTTTTTTGCCACCTATGCCTCCCCCTGCACCACCGCAAGATACAAATCCGGTAAGCTTTTCTTCACATAATTGGAAAAAAATACATTAACTTATTGATTTGCAGTTGAAACGATCCTAATTTTTGTTTTACTTTTTAAGATTGACAACGATGCCAACAGCCTAGCTACAACAACACGTGTTACTTGGAATCTGGACCCTATCCAAAACAATCGAGTAGTCGGAAACCATGTTACGCGCGAATCACTACCGCACTTGGATAATTACCGCAACAGGAAAAACGCGGTGTCTCGCATACCAACTTTAGAGGAATTACACGATTCTATTGTGGATGATACGGTACGGTATTTTTGAAAGTTTTTCAATATCATTCTTTACCAATGGGTATTTCCGAAACTTGCAGGTAGAGGCAGAACCAGACAAAACAGATGAAGGCCAAAGTGAAGGGACCAAATTTGGTTGGATTGAAGGCGTCTTGATACGAAACATGCTTAATATTTGGGGTGTAATGCTCTTTCTACGGATTTCTTGGGTCGTTGGACAGGCAGGCATATGTAAGTCTGTTTTTAATCACAACTTTCCAATCTGATAAGTTCTTTCCTTCTTTAAAAAACAACAGGGCAAACCCTATTGATAATCGGGCTGTCCACATTTATAACGCTGGTGACTGCAATTTCTGTGTCAGCGATAGCGACTAATGGAGAAATCGGAGGAGGTAAACAAATATGATTGCTGTTTTTAAATCTTACAGATAAAAACGAGCTAGCATGGATTTCTAAACTCGCTGCCTTTTTTCCTTTCTTCAGGCGGGACGTATTACGTCATGTCACGATCTATCGGACCCGAGTTTGGCGCGTCCATCGGCATAATCTTCGCTATTGCCAACGCGATTAACGCCTCACTGAATGTGGTCGGATTCTGCGAAACGCTCAATAACTTATTAGCGGACTGCGGCGTTAAAATAGTCGACGGCGGAGTAACGGATATTCGCATAACTGGCACTATTACCATGGTAGCTGTCAGTCTGCTTTGCGGACTCGGTGCTAAATACGAATCCAAAGTACAACATAAACCTGCTATACTATTATAGAAACCCTACTTGGTCACTAACAACTATATTTTTTAGACACAAATAGTACTTTTCATGGTTTTGCTGGTGGCGTTATGTAATTTCGTCGTCGGCACGGGTCTCGGGCCTCAAAGCGATTTAGATAAAGCGAAAGGATTTATCGGATTCAATCGTAATACTATCTCTTTCTTGTTGTTAACAATCTAGTCATCTTTCTTTCTTTCCTTCTTGGGTGGACAGTCGATGTCATAACAGAAAATTGGCAACCTGCCTACGAAGTTAGTGACGGACTAACTCAAAACTTCTTTTCTGTCTTCAGCGTTTACTTCCCTGCAGGTAAAACCCAGACTTGTGTTAATTTTTTCCTAAAAAAGTAACGTGATGTTGTTCTTAGCTACTGGCATCTTAGCTGGGGCTAATATCTCCGGAGATTTGAAAGTAACCCGAAAGTTAACGTTTTTCTAGACTCGTCATAACACGTTTTCTTTGTGGAAAAGTAGGATCCGAGTCGCGCCATTCCCAAGGGTACCATTTGGGCAATTTTTGTCACCAGTTTAACGTACGCCGTAGTGGCTATACTTTGCAGTGCTACAGCCGCTCGCGAAGCATCGGGGAACGTTCTAGATCTTATGAATGGGACTTGGCTGGACTGCCTTGAAGGAGATTGTCAATATGGACTCTACAATGACTATCAAGTATTTTCGGCGACTACGCAGCATCTACAAGCAAAAGAGAATAATATTGACAAACTTCGTTTCTACTTTTTTTTTAGATTATAACGCTGATCTCCGCATTTGGGCCGTTGACATACGCTGGTTGCTTCGCCGCTACTTTAAGTTCGTCTTTGGCTAGCTACGTCTCGTGTCCGAAACTACTGCAAGTTATTGCGCAAGACAACTTGTTCCCTTGTTTGGGCGGTTGTGGAAAAGGCTATGGAAAAAGCAACGAACCTATTCTTGCTTACGTCTTCACCTTTTTACTGGCCCTCGTCTTTGTTCTCATTGGTAACCAAACTGACCTAAAATCTTACAAATATTTTATGAACCTTTTTATTTATCATTTATTATTTTTCTATGTATGTCTATTTATTATATGAATTATTTTTCGTTCTTTTCCCTTTATAGCTGAGCTCAATCAAATTGCGCTCCTTATCTCCAACTTTTTTCTCCTCACCTTCGCTCTACTCAACTTCTGTACCTTCCACGTTTCCCTGGTTAAACCCATTGGCTGGCGACCAACGTTTAAGGTAAGCTATATACACTTATTGGCTAAACGAATCGAGAAGAATCTGACAGACTTTTTGTTGAATAGTATTACAATATGTGGTTGTCACTGGGAGCAGCCTTTTTCTGCTTGGTGTGTATGTTCCTGATCAGCTGGATTACTGCGCTCATTACCATTGTGTGTGCAGTTGCTCTCTATCTAATTGTTCTCTATCGAAAATCAAGTAAATTCATCTTGATTAATGTTAGCAAAATTTGAACATTTAATAATTTTGTACATTAACAGGTGACGTCAACTGGGGCTCCTCTGGCCAAGCGCAAGCTTACAAAACAGCACTAATTACTGTTCAGCAGTTAAGTTATACGGAAGATCACGTCAAGAATTACCGTCCGCAGATTCTAGTCCTAACGGGTTTTCCGGGCTCTCGTCCTTCACTTGTTGACTTTGCTTATTCCATATGCAAGAACCATTCACTCATGCTCTGCGGCCATGTCCTCCAGGTAAGGAAACTTGTTTCTATACGAACGTTAAAAATAAACCCGTTATCTTGCATTTCTTTTCGGCAGTCACAGCAATCATCACGAAGTAGATTGTCCACGATCCAGAAAGCTCTTTCATGGCTACGACGTCATAAAACCAAAGCGTTCTATTACTTGGTGGACAATCTAAGCTACCAAGCTGGTACAGTAGCACTGCTGCAAACTACTGGTATCGGGAAAATGCGGCCTAATGTTCTTCTACTCGGTTACAAAAGCGATTGGCGAACTTGCAGTAAGACCGAACTCGACCAGTATTTCGGTGCCATACAGTAAGAATTTTCGTCTTGAATCTTTACTCTTATTTCTTTCACTGTTCTTTTTTAATTTTCCTTTTTTTCACCTTTTAGTGACAGTTTCGACATTAACGTATCTGTGACTATATTGAGAGTGCCAGGAGGTCTTGATTTCACTGGAGTGGTAAGAGAAATTGAAGAACCTTTACCTATTTTCTCAAGATCCCAGTCTGCGCTATCCACCACGTCAATTGGTAAGTTTGCTTTGTCACCGCCAGGGGTATCAGCAACTAACTTTCGCTGTTATTGTGTAGGAAGTGAAAGCAGCGTACCTTCAACGTCCTATGTGCAGTTTCAGGTACGTGAAGACATTGAGAGTCCTGGTCTAAATCGCAAAGATCCCACAGAAGCCAAAAAGAAGGGGAAAACCATACTAAGGTAAGATGGTTCCGCTAATTTAATTATAGGCACTTAAATAGAGAATACGTATAGGGATCCTGCAGGAAACCCCTTACCAGAAGACGTGGTTTACAACATCACACGTTTCCAGCAAAAGCAAACCAAAGGAACGATAGACGTTTACTGGTTGTACGAAGACGGAGGTAAAAAATTTCCTAAACAACATTTTTTTTACCTATATATATTCACGTAAATTATAAAACATAATAGGTTTAACTCTGCTTCTACCTCACATACTGAGCACCCGTTCGGAATGGTCTGGCTGCAAACTACGGGTATTTTGCCTCGCCCACAATCATGAAGAACTCGAGAAGGAGCAGAAGCAGTGAGTTTGCCCTCTTTTAAACGATACAAAGTATCTCTAAGTTTGTTTTCGTAGAATGGCGGCATTGTTGGCAAAATTCCGTATTCACTTCTCGGACGTTATAGCTATTCCACACATCAATAAACCACCAGAGGACACTACACAACAATGGTTCAAGCAGCTCTTCGGCGAATTCAATAACGGCAACCCGTCTAGTAAGAAATCGGGATCACAATTCAAGACTGATTCCCTTAACACTTGCTTCTTCTCTTAAAGATATCCTTTCGGAATCCGAGTTGGCTGCCGCGTCAGCCAAGTCAGAGCGCCATATGCGACTTCGAGAAATCCTTTTTCAACACTCCCATGCAGCTAAGCTTATTGTGATGTAAGTTCATAACAAGCCAAAGATAACGCATTTCATTTTTTTCAATACCAAACCTAGTAAAAATGTGGATCAACTTTAATATTTTCTCATTCATAGGACCCTACCCATGCCTCGAAAAGGTACCATTTCAGCTCCACTGTATCTGGCCTGGCTGGAGACACTGACTCAGGGGATGCCCCCGTTTTTGCTTGTTCGGGGCAACCAAACCTCCGTTCTCACCTTTTATTCCTAAAAAAGTGTTCCCTAGTTATCCTCTATTATAAATACGAACAATGTAAATAAATCGCTAGAAGATGCTGTAGCTTGTTGTCTTCTTTTGAAACAAACTAAGAGTATTGGCTTCTTTATAGTCTATAAAGTTTAACTTATCAATCTAAAAAGTTTCCTAGCTCCCACTCTAACAAAGTAATCAGCCAAAAGTAAAGCCATTCACATTCCAATGCTCCTATCAGTACCCTGAGATTTCACGACACGCCATATTTGTTCGAACAAAAAACAAATCAACAACAAAAAAGTGCAGAGCGCAACCTGTCGAATACACTTGACCTCCGATGCGGATCTTACATGGGACTGGGCGTACTTAAGTAGGCCCTGATCACGATGCTCGCATGCTGTTGACATTCCGTTGACTGTTGTCGAATTGTATGCCATGATTATCCCCTGTACGTGTTGCTGTCTTACGTAGTGGGAATACCTAGCACGTGAATGATAAAATGCTATCAATCGGGAACTTGAGAGCAGGCACACATGCCAAGCTAACTGTTTATGTTCTTTGACAATCTTAGAAAAAGCCCCCAAATATACCATTATCTCTTGCGAAAGATCCAGACATGCTGGCAGGATCCCGCCATATCAAAATCCGTACCAGAAAGTCTAGAAAATTAGCTCCGCTCTTACCTCTTAAAGACGTGTTTTGTATAGTCACTCCGCCTAAAGGATGAACCTTTCAGTTTTTTTGGATGCCGTTACTAGAAAATGCAACTTCGCATGATGCTAACTGGATGAAACCAGTGTCGAGCTAAGAATATAAGGAATGCACTGTTCAAATCCGTCGATAAATTGAGAAAGGTTTTGGCATACCTTTCAGCAACAGCAAAGGGCGCACGTGAAGACCTTGCACAAAGCTTCTTAGTCTTCAAGTTATCCAGGTTACACATCCAATAAAACGGTAAAGGAACAGGGTGACCCTGGCCACTCTTCGTCTTAGTTTCTCATTACTAGGTCAAGTTCAAACGCGAAAACTGACCGCTTTTCCTTAAACTGCCCTCACATAGTAGAAACCTGTCCGTCAGTTTCAGCCTTGTATCCCTCGCCCACGGGAGCCGAATCTCACGTAAGTACCAGATCCCAGGAATGCCCGGCGGTTAGGCGAAAACTACTTACGCTTTGTAAGTTGCCGAGACGTCTTACTCTTAAAGCACTAAAGTACTTCAAAACTGTTTGAAAACAATGCATCATGTAAAGTAGCCAATCGGCAAGGTTACTAATGATTGATGGATTGTTCTACCATAACACATACGTTTTTCCCCGCCTCCTCTCAGACTCCGCTTCAACAACTGTGTTTAAACGTTTTCTTGGCAAGTAACCGAGGCGCGGCTTAGGGGATTTGGGAAGAGAAGAGAACGGGTGGCCTTTGGGAGGTATTCGAAAATTAGGATTTAAACGAGTCAACGGAACGAGTAAATGTGCCCTTTCCTTCGACCAGTTTGCTTCTAGCTCTCGTTTTTTAACGTTTTCCAACGTCCTTAACACAGTATCTCGTCCACCTTGGATCCGACCCGTACGAGTCTCTCCGATCGCCATGTAAATATCTCAGCAGTCCTTTTGGATTTCTAATGGATTCGTGTTACGTGTGCCAATGGGTACACTTGACCTCCGAATGGTAAACCAAAGAATATAGTCCAAACACAAACCCTGAACAACTCCACTACTTTTACCAGCCTATATAAACTGAAAGGGAACGCAAAGCGAACGCGCGAGGTGCTGACTTATAAACGAACCAGCTCCAACAAAAGTCGACTATTACTTAGCTCCTTTCGCTTCACCGATTGATTTGCAGTAGAACGACGTAGGAACTCAAAAGTGTGGCTAAATACCTTGACAACCCATTTCATTTTAATGGTACAACAAACAGTGGTTATCCAGAACTTTATTTACTCTACAAACCATGGCGGGATACGGTTACTTTGGTTCGAGACACCCTAATGTCCCTGATCCTGTGCAACATCAAACCTCGCGGTTCCATGTTTCGCGCGTTTTTTCGAAAAATACTTTCGCAGCAGGCGACCCAATAGCCTCCGGCGGTCCGCGCAGACGCTCTTCGGTGCCTAACCAGAACGCCAACCCCGCGGCGATACCTTCGCACCCTCGCTTGAACGCTCACGGCAAAAGTTGCTATGTCAACGCTCGCGCTATGAATGGCGGTTCGGCCTTTTATCCTTCCGCGACTGATTACTCCTCCCCAGCAGGTACTGCGTCTACCTTGTCGCCTTCCTATTCTCCATGGAATCCTCCATCCCAGCACTCACAAGCTCCACAGTCGTCGTACACCATGGACCCACAAGGCCTCAGTGAAATTTCTTTTGCGCATTTGCCAGTGACCGGCAACGGCGTAGGTTCGCAACAATCCGCATCACAATCGGGTTCACGTACCAGCAGCGTACGCGGTCGTCCCGTGTCTCTTCGCGTCCGTGACTTACCGGAACAGCAATGGGGAGGCAGTTTACGGGTGTTTCGAGAAACGGGGCCCTTTGCTAAAAGTTTGCAGCATCATCTCAGTCGCGAAACGCTGCCACACATCGACCATTACAGTTTAGGGCTCCATTACAACAATGCCAAAATGCGACCAAGTATGGATGAACTACTGGATGTCGACGGTGTACCTCCCGTGCAATTTTCTCAGGTAAAAAATTCCCCCCTATCCAACGAATTGCACAAACAAGCTCGAACTTTCTTGTTTGCTAACCACATTTCGCAAGCGACGAATTGTTGCATACATGTATACAACCAGTCTACAAAGAATGACTTGGGGAAAATTACTCGGGCTCTCATTCCCATATCTCTATGTGTCGGCATATTTAGCTTCTCTCTTTGTTTTCCGGGATTCAAAAAACAGCAGTGATACTGTCGTCTACTTTTATCGGCAAGAATCAGCTGAACTACTTGCATAAGACGGGGAAGTTCAATAGTTTTTTTTATCTCTTTGGTTAGCTTGACGAAAGAACAAGAAATGACGTTCATCCACAATAATTAGAGCCACGCCCTGTTATTTTTTTTTAAGAATGTAAATTAGACTAGCGATGTATAATTTCACCTAAAGGAGAATATGGAAGTCAAGTAATCTCAAGGTAAAGCCTTGCTCTTGTCAGAAAAATCGAAGGTAATTCGCCGCCTGCGGAGCTACTTAACGATCTTTTCTTAAAAGATTAGCTCGCCAGTTCCTTTAACTCACTCTTGATTTATTCATCTTCTAATAATCCTACATGACGTCCTTTCTCTTATTAGGAAGCAAGTTCCAAAGACGGCCACCCTTACGAAAGTGTCAAATTTGGATGGATCCAGGGAGTCTTGATCCGATGTCTCCTCAACATTTGGGGCGTGATGCTTTTCCTGCGTTTATCTTGGGTCGTCGCCGAAGCAGGCATTGGTAAGCGATATTTCTCGCACAAATGCCTGGAATCAGTGTCAGGAATTCATGTTTGATCTGTGGACATATCAAAGCGAGAAAAACGCTAACGATAGCAATAACGAGATGTTGTCTATAGGCCCGATAGTACGCTATCGGGCCGGTTAATCTTGCACCTTTCGCTCACCTTTGGCACACACACATTAGTTTTCCTTTAACAAAACAATAAAATTCAATCGCAGTGCAGTTGTAAACATTTTTAAATCACTTTCCGTTATCTACTTTTTGTTTCCGGAGTAGTCAAAAGCGAAGCAACCAGGAGAAAATCTCTCGTCGACCTTGAATAGGCGATCCACTTCCAATAATTATATTCAAATGAAAGTTTCAAAGCGAAATCAACGTTTCAATTCTTCTCTCTACAGGTCAAGCCATCTTGGTCGTCTTGCTGGCCACCGCTGTGACTTCCTTGACCACTTTGTCCATGTCCGCTATTAGCACGAATGGGCAAATTAAAGCTGGTAAGTTTAAAGCAGGTTACGAGAAGCCGTGTTCTTGTCTTAAGCTTTTTTTAAACGAAAAAATTTACATAAGTTTCTCGGAAAGGAGATTGACCTTCCTTGTCACTTCATATCTATGTGCTCCAAAACAATTTCAACTCCCTAACACATTCTAACGGCCTTTGAAGAACAATTGTCGGTTGGAAACTGGGATTTTCCTTGGCAATTGCAGGCTCAGGGCGGTTCGGTCTCGATAAAACTTGTTTTAGTCGGATAACGCAAGTTTCCTTACTGTTTTCTAAATGAAACACACCTGCTTGTTGCCTGAGCGGTGTTTTATACATTTTTATGGAGCTTCGAGGTGAAGTGGTCCTCCGGCGAAGTAATAACCATGCATAAGAAAACCATAATCGACCTAAATGGTCCTTTCTCATGTACCCAACAACTCTGCGTTTATAATTACGATGATGTAATCCTATCACCCTTTTTACCCATAGGTGGGACTTACTATATGATATCGCGGTCACTGGGACCCGAATTCGGTGCAGCCATTGGTATCATTTTCGCTCTGGCCAACGCAGTTGCCGTGTCCCTTCACACGGTGGGCTTCTCTGAATCGCTCAACGACTTATTGAAATCCATGGACCTCAAAATCATCGACAACGCCGAAAACGATATTCGCATAACCGGTTCTATCACCCTGATAGTTCTCACTATGATCGTCAGTATTGGCATGGAATGGGAAGCCAAGGTACATTTCCGCTACTTGGCAAACTTACAACGGGAGAAACTTGAAGAATATTCTATTTTCCCCCATTTTTAAACAAATTTAGGCACAAATATTGCTCATGGCTATCTTATCCGTTTCGTTGGCTAATTTCTTTGCTGGGAGTATCATGGGACCTCAGGAAGGCGAGTATGGCAAAGGATACCTGGGAATTAGCAGTAAGATTTTTAAAAAATCGCTCTAGTCATGACTACTTTCTAATGCGGAGTTTTTTTTAACTTTTAGCTGAACTATTCCGCGAAAATTTCTACCCGGATTACAGATCGATGAACGGGGTCCAGTACAACTTTTTTAGCGTTTTTGCTGTGTTTTTCCCAGCAGCTACCGGTAAGATATAGGGCGGGGATCTCAACAGGAACAAGTTATTTTTTTAAACACTTCTTTGCTTTCAGGAATCTTGGCTGGAGCTAACATATCCGGAGATCTCAAGGTAACCCACTTCGGTCTTGTTATTCCTAGTTTTTTTTTACTAAGCTAAGTTAAAGCTAGTTTCCAACAATTCGTTTATTCATCTTTTTCTCTCCTATTATTCGCATTTACGGCATTTACGACAAGTGTAGGATCCATCCAAAGCTATTCCGAAGGGCACAATGCTGGCTATTATAATAACTTCTACATCGTACATCATCTTCGCAGTCATTGCGGGCGCTTCTGTTCTTCGCGACGCAAGCGGCAATGCAACCGATATTATTGACGGAGTACTAATGTCTAACTGCACTGTGGATAATACGTGTGAATGGGGCTTACACAACAGCTTCCAAGTACGTTATTCATTGCACCATTAAAGATATCAAAATTTCTACAATTTGGGGTTCAGGTTATGGAGCTGGTGTCCGCCTTTGGTCCCTTGAACTACGCTGGCTGTTTTGCAGCTACTTTGAGCTCTGCGTTGGCCTGTTTTGTATCGGCACCCAAAGTCCTTCAAGCGTTATGCAATGACCGCCTTTTCCCCTATTTGCATGTTTTCGGTAAAGGGTATGGGAAAAACAACGAACCCTTGCGTGCCTACGCCCTCACTTTCGTTATTGCCCTGTGTTTCGTCTTGGTCGGTAAGATTTCCTTTTTAAAAAAAAATCCTGGGAAAACCTGACTCTGTTATGCAAATCTAGCCAAGTTGGATATCATTGCACCCCTCATTTCCAGCTTCTTTCTGTCATCTTATGCGCTGGTCAACTTTTCAACTTTCCATATCGATTTGGTTCAACCCGTAAGCTGGCGCCCGACCTTCAAAGTAAATTGTTAATCGTTAAATCAAGAAGTCAAATCGTAACCTTATGTAAATTGTTTCTGCAGTACTATAATCGATGGTTAAGCTTACTAGGGTGCTTTCTGTCGGTCATTTCCATGTTCCTTTGCAGCTGGCCTACAGCTTTGATCACGCTAATATTAGTCGTCAGCTTAGTTTTGGTCGTCAAATATCGCCGTCCAGGTAAATCGTCCCAAACTTCTCTTTGCAAATAAACTAATTCCAAACATATTAAAAGATGTAAATTGGGGTTCTTCGCCACAAGTCCAAGCCTACAAAACTGCCCTGACCACCGTCTACCAACTCAACCATGCCGAAGACCACGTTAAGACATACACGCCCCAAATCCTAGTTATGACGGGACCCCCTCATACCCGTCCATCTTTGGTCGACTTTGGTTATTTGCTATGCAAGAAAAACTCGATGTTAATGTGCGGCGACATCCTCGAAGTAAACTTCAATAAGAAATTGCAATGTGACAACATTCAAACTTACAATTTAATTCAAATTAGTCGCGACGAACGCATAAGGAGCGCGCTGCACAATCACAAAGAGCGAATCGGTGGTTAAAAGCCCACAAAGTCAAAGCGTTTTACAACAGCATTGACAACATCAGCTTCCCGGATGGTTCTGCAGCATTGCTGCAAGCTAGTGGTATCGGCAAGATGAAACCTAACATCGTTCTTTTCGGTTACAAAGCGACGTGGCGAACATCCGACAGAAATACTCTGGACCAGTACTTCAGTGCCATTCAGTAAGAAAACAAATCTGCTCCAAGCTCTCTTTAAAACTTGTTCTTTAAAAAAACTTTTAGTTCTGCTTTCGATATGCACGTAGCAGTTACCATGCTTCGAGTACCAGAAGGACTGAACTATACTGGCGTAATTGCGGAGTACGACCCACCCGAGTGTTCTGCTGACAGTAATACCATGCGAGGTGCATACAACAAAGGGTTCGATAAATCAGAGGAAGATTTACGAGCGGCTCACGTAATATTAGAGAAACAGATGTCTCAAAGTAAGTTGTTGGAATTATATGACTTCTTATTGCGGCATTATGTAAACCAAATTGGTTGCTAAAATAGGCAGCAGTACTGCAAGTATAGCTGACACCTATGTCAGTAAACCTACCAAGAGCACGAGCGAGTTGAGCAAAATGCAGAAGAAAATGAAACAATCCAAGATTATTTTCAAGTAATTTTAGCTAGGAATTATGTGCATAATAACTAAATGATTTCATTAGGGATCCAGTTGGTAATGAACTCAACAAAGAGGTTCTTGATAGCATTTACAGATTCCGTATGAAACAAAAAAGAGGCACAATTGACGTATGGTGGTTATATGACGACGGAGGTAAAAAGAATCATTATTTTAATAGTAATGAAAACGAATGACGGCATGATTGTTTGTGCTCAGGATTGACTATGCTACTGCCCCAAGTCATAAGCACTCGATCTAACTGGGCTAACTCCAAATTGAGAGTGTTTTGCTTGGCAGAGAAGGATGACTCAAATAAGGAAAGATCCAGGTAAGATTTAGCTGGTTTTAATACCAGGAAGTAACCAAATACGTGTCTTTCTTAGTATGCGAGCCTTATTGGCCAAATTCCGCATTCCAGTTTCGGATGTGGTAGTAGTTTCTGATATCACTAGTTCACCATCAGCTGCTACTAAAGCGTGGTTTGAAGCAATGGTGAAAGAGTTCCTTCCAAAGGAAGACGATGGTGGAACAAGTATAAACTTGAACTTTGTCAACTTTGTCACTAATATATAAATTATAACAGAACCGGTCATTCAAGAATCTGAACTGATCGCCTCAAAAGAGAAGTCCTATCGACACATGCGCCTTAGAGAACTATTGCTGGAGCATTCCACCGACGCCAACTTGGTCGTCATGTAAGTATCTTAAAATAGAAGTCAAAGAATTAACACTATTAGATTTGTTTTTTTAGGACGTTGCCTTTTCCACGAAAAAACAGCGTTCCATCTCCCTTGTATATGGCCTGGTTAGAAACGTTAACAGCTAACATGCCTCCTTTCTTGCTTGTCAGGGGCAATCAGACATCAGTTTTAACGTTTTATTCTTAAAACTTGAAATTTTAGAGATAAAAATAATATAGTTGAATAAGAATTATATACTTGAATTCTAATTATCCTTAAAAGAAAAGCATTGTCATCTTCCATTTTCGTGTACAGATCCTAAAGGAGACCTCGTAGTGAAAACAGGAGTATTAGTTTTTCCTTAAAATGTATAAGCTCTTAATATTTAAATTTAAATGAGGATAGAAGTCCAGGTTTGATTTGATGCATGAACTGGAATCATGCCTTCTTTGTATGAAAACATTCCTTGTAGGAGTAATAGAATAAACGCACTTTTTGTCTGAACAAGTCCCAAGTTTCCATAAAATTAGCCCAAGACTAGCTTCACTGCTATGACTATGGTGTTGACAAAGATCAAGGGAACTGGAACGAAAAAGTCGCGAAGCAAATTAAATCTCTACACTTGTGTTTTAAAAAACAACTTACTCCTCATGACAGTTCGGATAGATCGTACCAGATTTAAAATCTGAGATTTCATACTAGGACCATCCTCAAATCCACGGACTTGATCTCGTCCCCAGCCAACTAAACACAGAACTGTTGATTTAAGTGCAAAGCCTTGAAAAGCCGCTTAACATGTAACTTATAAGCACATGTCTGCAAACACAAACAATGTTCCACATTTCAATTCAATTTCATTCCATTTAGTCATCAAAGTATACTATACTTGCAACTTTGACAGAACTCTCAAAACAGAGCCGTTTGCGAATACAATTAAAATTTTAACTCATGTTACCTTTAGCTAAGAAGCGTTCTTCATGAAGTACACACACGGCATTAATTACCAATAGAGCTGACTCCAAAAGATTCCACAATGTAAAAGCCATCTCTTCCTTGTTAACTTACACTGCACCACGGCTACATTACAAGGGGTGTATTCAACAGAGAAGCTTGCCTACTCGCTCCAATGGTTATTGGCGCCACCTACTGACGCTCTGGGAATCACGCCTAAAGAGTGGATACAAATTTAAAAATCACCTAACAAATGAAACGGATAGCTTTCATATAACTCGTTTTATATCATTTCTACGCAATGTCATTTAGTTTCAATTTTCTGTTATGTCTGTCAAAGTGCCCAAGCCGTACATCGGCAAGTGGGATGAATCATTGCCTTGCGGCGCCAAATTCTGATCGAATAATGCAACCTATTTCAAAACGCCAAACGATGGGGGCCAGACTATGACTAAGAGTGTCGAAAATGACCCCCAGCTTCGCACGATGAAGGCACGTGTTACTTGATTACTCTCGTGTACTACCTGGCAGAGACTGGCATCGCTGGGGAGAGCCCAAAGGTTTTCCCCCACCTAACACTGTAACCTAATCCAATTTTTCGCTTCTTTCCCTTTTTTTGACAACTTTCTTACGAAGGCTCACAGGAATTCCGAACTCTTTTCCTTTTATTATTTAGCTTCGTTTTACTTCATAGTAATCGCACTATCTTAATTAAGGCGTCTCCTACTTGGCTTTTCGCGGGCTTAATTGATAACGTCATCAGGGTACACCCACTTTCCTTCATTTCCCGAAATCTCATCTCCGGCTACCAGAAATGCAAAAAAAAAAAACGAATGTTCATTTAGCCCCGACTTCCGTTTGAAAATTGCCTACAAATTCCAAGATCAGCATCCTCCAATTCCTCTTCTTTGTTGCTCGTTTTGAACCCCAACCCGAAACCGAACCCAGGCGGAGCCATGTGTGCGAAGTGTGACGTCATCTGGCCGTAATCCAACAAACCGGGGCTAATTTAGCCTTCCTGTCTCGCCAGTTGCAATAGAATACTCTTCACTAGAGCTCCCCCCCAACCCCCTCTCTCTTCTCACTGACTTGGGTTTTCTTTGCGTTGCTCCGAAACCTTACGCCCAACCTCCTGTCAAACCGAGGTTTAAAAAGCCAGTTGTGTGCCATAAGCGTCGACAAAGTTGCGCAGCTCGGCCATCGTTACTGAACAGCAGTAGTCTTCGTTCACTCGCAAGACTAGTCTCTGTATTGTATAAAAAGCTTGTGCGGCGAAGGGAAGTTTGCCCGCAGCTGCCCTTCCCACGAGAGTTTTATCCTATTTCGGTGGAAGACTACTTCCCCGCTTAGAGCATACTTTGCCCTCGACGTAGACAAACGAAAGCCGCACAGACCCGCTCATTCCCCTTCCCTTTTTGGTGTGTGCCACGTGAATTCCCTGCGATAATTTAATAAACAAAAGAGCTAAACAACCCCATTGAGACTCGCTAAAAAGTCCGCAATGGAGGACGCGAACCAAAGCCGTTTTCGTGTTCGGCGAGTCGATTCCAGCAATGAAGAATACGAGATGGAACCCGGTGCAAGTGGTGGAGTGGCCGAGCACGTGGCGAACGACAACGACCGAGCCGCGTCTCCTACGGCCTTACTGGCCCCCTCCTACCACACGGTCCAAGACACGAAATACGGCAAGAGTTTGCGGCATTTCACTCGCGAAGCCTTGCCCCGTTTAGACAATTATCGCAACATCTTGTCTATCCAGGCCGGGCACAGGCCAACCCTCGACGAATTACATAACGCTACCCTCACCGAAAAGGTAACTTTTGAACGTAGAATGATTCGGAAAACGCAACAGAGCGCAGCTCCCTGATTTGCAATTCGCTTGCAATAGCTTTTTTAGTATTCTTTCTTCACTAACCAAAAAATAAAAAACAGTAGCATCATTCTAGGGCAGTATAAAAGAAGGGCCCTGAAGGTTTCTAAAATTTTCAAGGGCGAAAGGTCCTTAAAAACCAACAGTTACGAACGCAAACTTTTTGGCGCGATATGCTGACACTAGAGCTCCTTTGCTTTACGTACGACGTGCTTAACTTCCTCCCAGTAAGAAGCCACGACGTTAACATTTTTCTTTTTAAATGAAATGAAATAAAATAATCCTTTTTTGGAGAAAAAACCCTCTTGGCCAAAGGTGTACGCGATGGTCAATGGCTACCGCTGGTAAAACCTTCACGTTTGCCCGCCGCAGACACGGCAACAGGTCGATGGCCTTCTTCTTCTTCTTCGGTGTTGGAACAAATTGCGATACTCTACTTCCTAGTTCGTGGCTTGACGTGTCTAATTTCCCCTACTATTAACGATACCCGTTTAGTATGTAGGCGATTGTTTAACGTTCCCTATCCCAGGGCCTATAGCCACTCTTACCGAGAAGCTCAGGAATTTCCCTTCATGGTCCCAGAATTCTTGCATCTAATAGTGTGGTATTTTTACCCCGACTGGCACGAAAGGCCAATTTTAGGTCAAGTACACGAAAGTGTAATCGGAGCCTGTTACCTTGGTAAATCCAAACCTTAGAACTTATTTGACTTATCTCGACCAGTTGAAAGTAAATGCATGGTCACGAAAGAAAGCTCCACAATCTCTAGAACAATGCGACGTTTAACCTCAATTACCATTAACAGACCTTAACTGGATTACTGTCTTCCTTTTCATCTCTCCCAATGCAGCGCTCCAAATTATTGGCAACGAAAGACGATAAGACAAAAGAACCGGCAAGCGTCCATCACTTCGTTCGATTCTTTTGACACCCAACAGGAAAAACGTCTCGTGAAATGCGAACAATAGATTATTGTTTATCCATAAATAAACAAAAACAAAAGATTCGTGCCAACTACACCGTCCGCATTCAAAACACACCTTACTTATTAATGTATTACAAATCTTTCCACTGTTCCAGCAGATAAACACGATAAAAACTGAGACGCAAGGAAAATCCCTCAAAAAAAGGGACATGAATTAGAACGAACTAGGAAATGACCCAACGACCATCCCTTTATTGGCCCACCAACTTATCTTAATCTCACACAGTAAAAACGTAACGTGTGCTTTCTAAAATCCGGGTTTTTGCTTCCGTCACAGCTCTGGATAATGTCTTGTTTGCTAAAGGATCTATTGCGCCTAAATTTTCGACACTGTTTCATGTTTACTGCGTCTTAGAGCGTCGCAACATAAGCCCAGAATAGCTAAACTTGTAACATGTAAATCCTGCCCATCTCCGCTCTCGCCAAAATCGAACGTTTTCAAGAAAAGATTCGATTTTCAAACATTTTCAAGAAAACGTTTTTTCCCGAACCTTTTCAATAAAAGTTCAGGAAACAAAAAACGACATGATTCATTCTTCTCCTTTCTAGTCGCCAGAGAAGCCCTTGGGAGAAACCTTAATGGAAAATGCTGTCAAATTCGGCTGGATTAAAGGGGTTTTGGTGCGCTGTTTGCTCAACATTTGGGGTGTCATGCTTTTCTTACGTCTGTCGTGGGTTGTGGGACAGGCCGGCATACGTAAGTGACTTTCACATCATGAAAAAGACCCCAAAAAAGTCTAAAAAATAATCGATTTAAATGCTCGAAATGATTTAGTTGAAGGAGTAATTATTATCGGTTTGGCTTGCGTTGTTACTACCATCACCGGCCTTTCCATGAGCGCCATCAGTACGAACGGCAACATCAAAGGAGGTTTGGTCCTTAAATCTTCTGTTAAGCTGTGTCTGCCACTTAAGAGATTGTTTGTCTTCATCTAGGTGGCACGTACTACATGATATCAAGGTCCTTGGGTCCCGAATTTGGCGCTGCCATTGGCGTTATTTTCGCGGTAGCCAACGCGGTAGCTGTAGCTATGTACACAATCGGCTTTTGCGAATCGCTCAACGATTTGCTGAGGACCTACGACATGAAAATCTTAGATAACGGCCTTAATGACATCCGCATTATCGGCACCATCACTATTATAGCGTTGACGGGCGTGGTAGTGATTGGCTTGGAATGGGAAGCTAAAGTATATTCAATATGAACCCTTTTAAATCATTTTCTGAAAATTTTACTCGTTTTTCCCTCGGACGAATAGGCCCAAGTCGTGCTGCTCTTCATTCTCGTGGTTGCTCAAATAGACTTCGTGATCGGAAGCATCCTCGGACCCACGGATGTCGAGGAATCTGCCAAAGGTTTCCTGGGATATAGCTGTAATCTTCTTTAGCTTAAAAAAACAAGCTGGCTTATAACCTAATCTATCTATGTAACCTAGCGGAGCTATTTGTGGAGAATTTTGGACCGGATTATCGCTGGAGCGAAGGCACTCAACACGGCTTTTTCACTGTGTTCGCCGTGTTCTTCCCAGCTGCTACTGGAATCTTGGCGGGAGCCAACATTTCCGGCGATCTTAAAGTAAAGTCTTGAACTGAATCCTTCCTTGATGATGTTTTAATCGCGGCCTGCATTTTTCAGGATCCCCAAGAAGCCATCCCTAAAGGCACCCTGCTCGCTATCGTCATTACGTCATTAACTTACGTGGCGTTTGCCATCATTTGCGGCTGCACCGTTGTACGACAAGCTTCGGGTAATGTTATGGATTTCCTTAACGGCACTTCCACCAATTGCAGCGAGATTGAGTGCCAATGGGGCATGCACAACAGCTTCCAAGTAAACAACAATGAAAAACTGCTCTACTTCTACAAGAGTATTGCTCTCAAATTCGGGGTCTTCAATTCAAATTCTAGGTCATTGAATTGGTATCAGCTTTTGGTCCCCTAATCTACGCTGGCTGTTTTGCGGCCACGTTGAGTTCCGCTCTGGCCAGCTTAGTTTCCGCCCCTAAAGTGTTCCAAGCCCTTTGCAAGGACAATATCTACCCGTACATCGGCTTCTTTGGCAAAGGCTACGGCAAAAATAACGAACCTGTCCGAGGCTATGTTCTTACTTTCATTATTGCGTTGGGATGCATCCTTATCGGTAACTTTCATATGGTTTTGTCAATTTTCATTCATATATAAAGTACTTTAGCCGAGTTGAATGCAATTGCGCCCTTGATTTCCAACTTTTTCTTGGCTGCATACGCTCTCGTCAACTTCTCCACGTTCCATGCTTCAGTTGTAAAGCCTGTGGGTTGGCGACCCACTTTCCGAGTAAAAAAAACACCGTTTATTAAGCCTATATAAACAACACTTAAAATCCTTTTCAAACTTTCCCTCAACTCTAGTACTACAATGCCTGGATTAGTTTGGTTGGGACTGTCCTATGCGTCGTCGTCATGTTTCTAATGAATTGGCCCACAGCCTTGGTCACTTTTGCTTGTTTATTCGCTCTATATCTCGTGGTGGTTTACCGCAAACCAGGTAAGCCCTTCGACCCTTCGACACGTATCTTCGAAGGCTAATCAATTTTACCCGAGCAGAAGTGAACTGGGGCTCGTCCACTCAAGCTTCAACCTACAAAGCTGCTTTGAGTAATATTCAGCACTTGGTAAACATTGACGACCACGTCAAGAACTACCGGCCACAGATTTTGGTTCTATCCGGATTGCCCAGCGTTCGCCCACCCTTGGTTGACTTTGCTAATCTGATTTGCAAAAACCTATCGCTCATGGTCTGTGGGCACATTATGACAGTAAGTTGTCCGTAAAAACGAGAATCTAATAAGCAAGAAAATCTTCCATATTCCGCCAAAAATTTCCTTTTTTTCTGAATGTTTCCCCTAGACTCCTCAGTCACAAAGAGTGCGTTCAGCGCTGAATCAGCGCATGTACCAATGGCTGCGAAATCACCGCATTAAAGCTTTCTATTCATTGGTGGACAACGTGTCATTCCGCGAAGGTGCTGTGGCTTTAATGCAAGCGTCTGGTATTGGCAAAATGAAACCTAACCTTTTGCTCATTGGGTACAAATCCGACTGGGATAAATGTTCCGAAATTGAGATCAACGACTACTTTAGCGTAATTCAGTACGTGCCAACAAATCTATTTTCATTCAAATCCTAACCAAGCTATTTTTTATCGCAGTTCGGCGTTTGATAGGCATTTGTCAGTCGCCATTTTACGCATTGCAGAAGGATTTGATTACTCCCATGTTTTGGGTGACATCACTGCAATGCAAAGCGCAAACGACGCAAACACAGCAACTACGCCAAGCGGAGAAACACGTGCTACCACGCCTCTGCCCACAAACGAGAAAGAAATGCCTGCCTTGGCTGGATCACGGGAATCTTTGCAATCCCAAAGTACGTTTACGAACGCTTCTCATGTATTTTTAAGCAAAAATTCTTACTATTTAAAAACAAAATGAAATTTTTGAGAAATTCCGAGTTGAGTTAAATTTTTACATGTGAATTAGAGACTTTTCGTATGCGAGTTTCATCTCTGCTCTCCCCGCGAGGTAAACCTGCAAGGTCCTGCATTTTGTCATGCACTTCGAGAAAAGCATCCAAACTTGAGTAGTTTTGTTAACTGTTAATCAGTGAAGTGGCATGTTGACTAGAAAACCGAGCTCTAATCCTTGGATAACTGAGCCAAACGTTTAACACAAAACAGTCTGCTAGCTGAATGGCACGACACGGCCTGCAACTCAGAACATGACCCCAAATGTGGCGTTTTTCACAAACTTTGTTGTCCACCCGTTATCGCACATAGGTAGTGACTCCGAGCACACGCCCCCTGGCACACCCATTCTGAAACGTTCTGCTTCTTCCGACCCTTCAGGACAAAGCAGTGAACCATCCACTTTGAAAAAGAACAAGAAAAAAGGATCAGCAGAGCAGCTTTACAAGTGAGTTAACTCCTCAATTGCCTTAAATCCTTAACATAAACGAAAAAATTTCTTCTTTCTAGGGATGCTAATGGTCAAGAACTGCCCAAGACGATACTAAACAATCTGACGCAATTCCAGCAGAAGCACAAGAAGGCTATAATTGACGTTTACTGGATCTTCGATGACGGTAATATTCGAAGAGAAAATAAAGAAAGGAAAGGGGGAAGAGGATTCGTACCATCCACGCATTTCTTTAGGTGGCTTGACGCTATTGATGCCTTACATCATTACCACCAGATCGAACTGGGCTGGGTGCAAGATGAGAGTGTTCTGCCTGGCAAACCGTAAAGAAGAATTGGACGGTGAGCAGCGCAGGTAAAACAACTTTTACTTAATGCATACAGCTAAATGCTGATCAATTCATTTTTTTCTAGAATGGCCGCTATGTTGTCTAAATTCAGGATTGACTACTCAGATGTGATTGTAATTACAGACATCGTTAAGAAACCACAGCCGTCTACAATGACATGGTTTGAAGATCTGATCCGCCCCTTTGTTAAAAGCGAGAACGGTGAAAGTAATTGTACCCAAGTTCAAAGTATTCCAACGAAGATCTAATTCTTTTCACTGACCTCCTTCCAGACGCTCGCATTACCGAATCAGAGTTGATTGCTCTGAAGCAAAAGACTTATCGTCACTTGCGTTTACGTGAATTGCTACGCGATCATTCAAAGACTTCGGATTTGGTCGTTATGTACGTACCCATTCTTTCTTTTCACCTTTCTGATAACAATTTATCAATGAACTATTCATTCCTAGGACTCTGCCGATGCCCCGTAGAGGGACAGTATCAGCTCCGTTATATATGGCCTGGTTAGAAGCATTAACACAAGGAATGCCACCCTTTTTGCTTGTCCGTGGCAACCAAACATCCGTCCTTACGTTTTACTCATAAACCCGGCATTCCTCATTGGCTAAAAAAAAATGCAATATTTGAAAGAAAAAAATGAAGCAGAAAATTTACATTCAGCCTTACATTTAGAACTGCATTTTTGGTATATTGTACTAGATTTACGTAATGGGCGATGAATATTTCACTGCCGTCCTTTCCCAGCGACGTTAGGCCTTATTCTACATTATATGTAGCATTGTATAATTTTTGCTTAGTAAGACTAGAGCATACCTTTTTCCCCTACCGATGGAATGAATCTACGAGAATGGAAGAATGGAATCATGTATACCACATTCCAATGCATTTTTTTAAACTTTCTTACTTAATGCCTTAGAGTACTACACCTAGTGACCAGCTGTTAGCTCCTAACTTAGTTGCCTTTGTAATGTTATTTACAATCAACTACGGGAATTAATAAACCGTACGCCTTGGATTTCTCAATTTGCAACACATTATTCTATTATATAGTTCCCCCACAGACATATATATTTAAAATCACAAATATTGTCGGAGAGGAGAACGTGCATTTCTTTTCATGATAAAATGGAGATAATGGAAAGGAGCGTCCATTTCTTTTAATGATCAACATCCGGAAAAAGCTGCTGGAAGACAGAAGGAAGTTGCTCAATCATATGCGAAGTTAGCGTTCCACGTTTGTGCTGCGTATATCCAGCTTGGCTAGCGGTTTTGGCCAAAACACAGGCCACATACGCCGCGCTCAAGGTTGGGTTTACTGGACGATAAGTCGGCTTTTCAACGTTGATGGTCCAGTTTAACAAGGTAGCCAAGATTCCGGAGAGCATATCGCCTTGGCCTCCACAACGGCGAGGGGACCCAGGTACTTTACAGAGTACAATATCTCGACCATCGCTAATTACGTCCACTTGACCCTTGCACAAGATAGTTACGTGACCTAATTGGGCGGCTAACTGCTTAACAATATTTGGATCAGCATTGCTTTTGTTAGGTAACTCTTGTTTCGTAAGCTGCTGGTACAAGCGAGCAAATTCGATCGCGTTAGGGGTAAGAATAGCACGAGGGTAGTTTGTAATAAGTTCAGGATGTTCGTTGATATAGAACAAGCCATCTGCATCAATGATAATGGGGAGATTACGAAACATGCATTGCTTAACCACGTCACCGAACGTGTGGAGAATAGACTCTTCGCGGCCTAAACCTGGACCCAAAACAACTGCATGGAGTCTGGGTAACCATTTATCGATTTCCAGCACAGCATTGGGCTTGTTGAGCAACGGATGAACGATTAGTTCAGGCGAATAGGTTTTAATGACTAATGCAGCTTCCTCCATGCAAAAGACATGGGCCAGATCTGCTCCCAACTTCATGGCTGAAATAGCAGCAAAATAGGGTGCACCTGTATACTCCAAACTGCCTCCCACTACACCTACTCGGCCAGCTTGCCCTTTATACCGCTCCGCAGTCATGGGAGGTATGGCTCGGCGTACTTGCTCATTTAAAATGGAGGGGTCAATCGTAGAAATACCCAAGCCCATACTGGTGCTTACGAGTCGAACGTATTTCAACAGAGATGGATGAAATAGCGAAGAGCGACAGCTAAACAGAGCCACCGAAGCCAAAATCATATGGAAACTCAACCAACTTGGACCATACAAATGGTGACCGCCTGACGTACAGGAGTTCAAAAGTTATGATAACATTAAACGACAAATAGATCTTACCTTATAATGCAGTCAGCGATTTAAATTAAGGGGATTACAAACTAGAGAACAATGTCACGGTTTCACAATAACAAATTTGCCAACGTCACAACAGCAGGACAACAAGAACAACCACATCTGGCACCAGTGAGCCTCATGGCCAGGTTTTGATAGGCTTCCCAATAGGTGCTGCTATCTTGTGCATTAGTTGTAGTTACAGCCTAGGCGGGAAATACAAAACTAAACGTATACTTATCTTTCGATACACTGGACTTGTGTTTAGATAGTTTTTTTTAATCAAATTTACCTTGAAAATGTGTCTGATCATTGATTAGAATGCATTTTTTAAAGACCTGATTAGGGACTTTGATGATAAATTTGATGATAACTATGACCTTGAATCTATGGTTTAAAGAAAATCGGCTTATTTACGCCGTTCTGTTATTTTTGTGGGATCATTATATATTTCCTGTTTGAAAAGTCGGGCTCAAGAAGTGCGGGAACTCAAATTCAACAAGCACACAGAAGCGAACAACAAAATCGAGTGTAAAGCTAGCATGCAAAGGCGGTTGTACAATTTCCGTGGCCTGGGGCGAGCGGGAATTGGAGAGTTGTTCCTTCAGTCTGTCCCGGATGTGGTGGTCGTTACAAGTCCTTTAGGCGGGAAACGGAAAAAGCCACCAGACGTTCTTTTCTTTGGAAGCGCCTAATTAAGCTACCCTCTACATCTTTAGTATGTGGGTAGGAAGCATATGTCTTGTTTCCCTCAATTCACCCTAACGAAAAAGATCCAGTTTGTCAGAATCCACGTATAAAAAGGCAGTCGTCCTTTTTCAGTTTCTCACGGTTTATTTAAGCCCATCAGTTTAGCGCTCTATTAGGGATCGAAGATGGAGAATAACAATATAACTCCATTCATCAAAAGCGCAGTCGCAGACAATTTTTTGCTCCATTTTAAAAGAGGAAAATACGGGTGAACTAGTTGTATAGTAGGAGGGGGTTGGTTGGCTGATGGGTGTTTTCTGGATCCTTGGGGTGTCTAGACAGTAAAGTTCTGAAAAGAAACGCAAAAGAAAAATAGAGAGGAAGCAGGGGTCCATAGAGTGGTACTGGGGGATGAAAAAGGAGAAGACCGGCTGGGTAGGCTTTTGCGTTCGATTTTACACCCCTCGATCCAACGTGAAACTGGAGATCACGTTTTCTGCGGCTGAACCCAGCGCTTCGCTCTCGTTGTAAGAGCATCGACGTGGCTGCCGGCGTTGACGTCGAGGACGTCTAGACGCCGAAGGTTGCGCGGGACACGCAACCCCGTCCAATGTCTATACGGGGTGGGGGAAAAACCTAACAGATATGGTAGAGAAATAGGTATACGGCTCTAGCATGCTACAGAACTGCACGACGATATACCCACCATCGTTTCCATGCTCTAGTAACAGCCTTGAAGCGTTTGGAGCACGAATGGCTCTCACGTTGAAAATATCACCAGTAGTATTAGTACATAGTTTTGCTTCCTACGATTAATGGAAATAGCAGGTTGCACAGACCATGATCCTCATGCAAGGCAAACAGAACAACTTTCGAGTCCTAGGTCACACGCTACTTTATCCGGTCAGAAAACTTGTGTACCCACCATTATTTTCTTTATCCCCCACTTAAAACGACACGTGGGTAGTTTATTTCTGCCATTTTTGCATGATATCGTCTTCTTGTTAATAGAATAAAGAAGCGGGCAAATAATTGCCTGTTCTGGCTAGCCAAACTCAAGACGTAATGCGGTATTAACCAAAAACAGGGATAAAAAGTGACGTATATTTATACAACGAAAAAGGAGCGTTTTCGTTTTGTCCATTTTTTTTATCAGGGAGTCTGCCCGACTGGCGGTGCCGCGCTACTTGTCTGAAAAGAACATACCCACCACGAGACACACACAAAAAATATAGAAAAAAAGAGAGATCGACTGTGGGCGTCTGTAAGGCGTCTGGTGTGGGCCTTTTCCGTCTCAATATTCCTACGTTTAATATCGCTAGTACCCTTAAAGAGACACCACTAGCACAGACAGGACCAGTTGACAACGTCGTTGTTGCAATCTTTATATACATTATTTACTTATTTATTATTATTATTTTTTCTTTTTGCTGGCGTAAAAAGCTTCCCAGCAACCCTTGCCCTTTTTGAAAAGACCAAGCGTTCGATGCGTGGCGCCCACAGGACTAGAAGATCAAAGATCGCGCGCCCTTAACACTCTCTTATTCGCATTAACCGCTTACCCAGGCAAAAAAGTTTGACTCGTGGGAAAAGCAGACATTCTCAGGACGCATTGAATAGCGTTACTCTCGGCGTCGCGACGCCTTTCGACACCCTTGGTAGAACCCCTGAACAATTCCTACTCGTTTCGCGCGTTACACGGATGCCCTGGCCTGGGTAAAGCCACCAATAATAAACACGTGACTCAGCCAGCTTAAAAGCAAAAGACTTTTCCAAAAAGCGCGGAACGCGGAAGAACTGACCGACCACTTTTCTTTTCTTGTTCTCTTGCTTCGTTACGCTAGGACTCCCCAGTTAAATGAGACAGAGAAGGGTGTCTTCTAGGAAGCACAAGGAAGCAGGCAGATGCTATTTCTAGCACCCAGGTTTCTATTTGTGTCTGGTAGAGGAGCCCAAACTTTGCCTTACTGTCTCCATCCTTGAAAAAAAGAAAAGGAAAAGGAAAAAGCGCGGGCTTTCCGATTGTTTCCTTTTTTGCGTGTTTTATGCCTTCATGCAAAGTTAGATAACAGAAAAGGCAGGATGCATATATAGGAGGCAGATGGTGTGTTTAAAGTGCCCATCGACTCGGGCTTTTACCTCTGCAGCCACCTTTTCTCCACACAACAGCCCAATACTTAAAACTTGTCCGATTTCGAAATTCCTGTCCAAAAGCCTATGGTCTGCAGGAGCAGGTGTTGGCCATAGTCGAAACAGACGCTTGGACTGCATTGTCGACTTTAATAGGCCGCATTGTGACGCGGCTCTATACCTGCAAAGGTTAGGAAAAATATCTAACCCATGATCTTGGGCAAGAGAAGAATTAGGTAGGAAGACCAAGATGGCCGCCCTAGACGTACACAACGCGTACACGCTTCTGTCGAAAGAGAGGGGAAGAAAATTGAGACCTTTTTCTGATTACGAACAAGGCCCAAGAGCAGCTGTCTTAGATCCCAGACTGCAGTCAGAAAATCAGAATCTACTGGCGTTGAGAAGAGTGCACGTGGCACACTGTGTATAACACGTACCTTTAAAAGTAAACCCGTAGGAGACCCGTAGGAGACGAGCACCAAACAGCTGTCGGACGGGGCCCAACGTTGCCCAGCATGCGTATTTCTTATAAGTACCTTTAAATTATCCTACAGCCGCCATGTGTTTCGGTTACGTCTAGCTCCAAAAGTTTTGGCGCGCTGAAAAAAGTAGAAAAACACAGAGGGCCATACGGCCCAATGCTTGAAAATAAATAATAATAAAAACAAGCAACACAAAATAAAATAGATGCCGCTTATTGTGATCACTGATGGTTATTAGAATCATTTGGATACTAGATCTTTCGAATATTATATATACAATATTATATAATATTATATATACAATTTCAAAAGAATCTTCGTACGTACTCACTGAATTACATAGTACAGTAACGAAAGTCGTTCACAGTACACAAATCTTCCCATTAGAATCAATTTCAAAAGAATATTCATATGTACTCACTTCATTACATAGTACAGTAACGAAAGTCGTTCATAGTATAGTAACGAAACTACAGTTGTGATCGCTACATGGACTTTGCACATTGACCAATGATATTGCTTTTACGTCGTTTTGACCAATCTGTCATTTCCAGCCTACTACCACGCTTCAGGGAAATTCCTTCTAAACTTCCCAGTCAAGTAAATGAGCAGGTTATATTCAATTGAATGACCAGTTCCTTTAATTGCTGACTAGGAAAATTAGAAGGGATATCCTGTTGAGAACCCTATAAAGCGTATTAGGAGTATGCTTTAAAGGCAAAGTGTTAATTGTGTTTTAAACGTGTGGTTATATAAAAATGGCGACGAACAAGTCGTAGTTTGCTGCTGTTGTTAATTTTGTAGACAATAAACAAATTTTGTTCTTAATATCATTGTTTTATTTGTCTTATTTACATCATAAACCACATCATTTTCATTATTTACATCAAGTACGCATGTCGGTACAGAATTTCCTATTTTCGGCTATTAGAATCTCCGCTTAATATAATCAATATTCACTTGACGAACGTGATCACAACAAGCGTCATCTATAGCCTACTGTAATCCGAATAAAAATAAAGACTACACAAGCGAAAATAATAGTATAATAAGCAACGGGAAATTAAGCGCTGCATGATTTCAAAATAAAACAGATGCGAGTAACTCGAACGTGACATTTCGCGTGTTTAAACAATATGCTAGTACTGTAGTACGCCACGTGTAATTGCGTTATGCTGGCCATGCGTACCCAGGCACCTTTTCTCTTCTTTCATACTTCCCATTCAGCTGATTTTTTTCTCTAAGAATAACCTTGACTGAAATTGCACACCTTGTATGCTCCCCACTGTATACGAGTTTATGACTTGGGATACTTAAAATCGAGAGCCCCAAATGAAACGACACTCTTGGCGCCCACCCAGCTTACCCCCCTTCACCTTATCGATCCACGACCCATCGGTCACTTGGTTTTTTCTGGCTGCGTTTTATGCCCGGGTAATCGAAAATGTCGAGACGCTCTTCTGTCCGACGAAATGAACCCGGGCTTTTCTCTGCCCTTTTGCCATTTGATGCGCTGTACAGCAGTGTTGCAATGCGCCCAACGCAGCACAATCCAGGCGCACGAGTTGCTTGGCGTACAGAAAAACATCAGAGATCTAATTTCTCCACGTTTGCATTTGCTCCGGAAGTTTTTCATTTTTCCTCCTCGAGTAGCCAAGACCACGCTGATCACTCTTAATTATTTCGACCTCATTGGCTGGAGGTGAAGGGGTACGCTTGACCTCGCTTGCAGTCTTTCCGTTAGACGCCGCTCGCACGCCGAAACGAGGCCACCGTTATATGGACTTCTCCCAGTAAAAGCGGTACAAGTACGTAAAAACCCGGGGAAAAGAGAAGAAAACAAGAGGAATTACGGATTCAAGTACTTTTACTATAGAGTACGCCATGCATGCGCGAGTAAACACCCCTCCTTATCTGCCCTCCAGGCTGAGAACGTGAGAAGGGTAGGGCTTTGCAGGGTAGGGCTTCACTAAGGGGGTGGAAGAACAGGCTAGAGAGTAGGTCACCTTCTCAGCTTCACTCGGTTCTAACCAGCACCAAGGGGTGTTGCCATGGCAACGACGTCGCGTACGATACGTCGTAGGCCGTCGAGGACGTCTGGTTTCAGTTCACGTGTACTCTAAAAACTTGGCGCGTCGCGACCGTCCCTATATACCTTCATTGACTTGTCTCTTTATCCCCCCTGCCCCCTTGGCCCACCCTTCACCCAGAAAAGTTTCGAATCCCGTTTGCCTCATATCCGCCTTCTCATCCCTCCACACACATGCACCCTCCCCAGCGACGCCCAAGACGCGGGAGCGAGAACTTTCCTGGGGGCTTGCAGCAGCCTTGCTTTATCGATCTTGTTCTATGCCACTCTTGAACTCAATATTACGAGGCGAAAATTTACAACCAGGACATTTGGGAAAACCCACTAAGAGTCTACGTTTCAGACAGACAAGCCTTGCTATAATTAGTATGAAAAGGGAAATAAGTGAAAAGGATTTCAAAGGGAGTCAGGAAAATGAGACGGGACATGACCTTTAACTTGTTTATCTAGATGGGAGGGTGGGGTGGTGGGAAGGGATAGTACCAGAGCTACGCTAGAGCTATAGTACAATTTGTACGGCATCTTTTGCTTTTGGAAAGAAGACTTCCGCGGACGGTGCAGGTGCGCGCGGGAACAATTTGGCCAGTACACGGAAACGAGAGCGCACTAGCGCACACAGCTTTACGTGTGACGCAGGTTATAACCTGTTCGCCCCCACGCTCAAGGCGCCTTTGACGTCAATTCCGCCCACTTGGGCTCCAACAGAAAGTGCCCTATTCATGCCACATGTGTTTTCCGTACAGGTAATGTTTACTCGATAATCCCACGCCAGCCCTGCTGCACGTTCTGTTTTCCGTAAACGACGAAAATAAAAACAAGAAAAAAATACTATATGCCATTCAACCTAATCTTTACTTGCATGCAACGTTTGTAAAGGGAACAAACTTTTGGTTCCCTTACTACGAGGAGGAAATCAGTCATTTATTTACTCCCAAGCCTATGAAAAACAAGGGGAAATACCGTCTGTTTCTTTTCCATTTTTTAGGGGAAGGAAAAGCCAGACATAAAAAGGACGCTCTACGGAAAGAAAAAGGCTAAAACTGGCTAGATTGAATCGATCGGAGGAGAGATTCTCCTCCCGCCAAGCTGTCCCCGCACACACATGGGCATAGTACCAGCCAAGCCTGGAGGGTGAACCGGGGAATTTATATGTAACGCTTGCTTGCTCACACCCAAATAACACAGTCTATGCATCATCTATCATTGAGATCATTGAGCCAGTATCTCTATAGGGGGCCTATGATGATTTGGCCGGAAAATTGGGGCTCAGGCCCGAGTGACTTACACGAAGGGTGAAAAAAAGGCAACTTAAATCTTATTTTATATAACCGCGAGTTACATAAGCTGATCAGGGGAATCTAGCCCAGCTACTGTTCACGTGCTAATAAATAAAAGTTGCAAAAGACTTTGCCTAATCACCTTTTCCCAAGCCATTCGCATCGCAGTCTAATCCTGCCATCTTGGACTCCCCCCCCCCCCGCCCCCCTTTCCTTATAGAAAGTACTGTACATTTCCGTTGCAGATGTAACGGAAAGTCCTGTTCTCTGTCTTTAAATCTCTAGAAAGTTCACTACCGTCTTAATCCTCTTTTGAGTACACTATCGACATCCATCATTTGGTAATTTATCCACTCGACACGTTGGTCCTCTTAATTGCCGTTCGGTTACGGTAGGGGGGTACTACAACAGAGTTTATGTGGACTTTGAGACTTCTTTAAATGCTGCTAGCACATATCTTAACTTCGACCTTTACTTTCTTTATGGTCTGGTTTCACCTTGGGGCATTTCAAAGTAGAGATTATATAGAGACCGACGTGGTAGATTTTTCTCCTTGAACGTCTCATAATTATGGGTCAGCCATTGGCACCGCCAGCTGGCAAGACAGACGTTCTTGGATAGGTCGGTAAACAAGCGCAGATAAGACGAAACATCTACATCACCCCTGGAATACTGATCGACTTAAATTCTGGCGGCTAAATTCCGGATAAAAAAACTCGAAAAAGCTGGAGAACATGGTGACGAGGCAAATTGGCATCACGTGGAGGCCTTATGGTCCTGGCGCAATCAGCTTCCCGTCCCAATATCCTACAGGGACTATACAGCTTGCTATACAGAGTCTGTGCAGACCAGAGAGGAGAAAGGTCGCCATGACGTTCCTATATCGTTATCGGGTTTGAGAGGGAAGCCGCGGAAATTCATTGTTGTATAACACGCAGCGTTCCCACATGGAATAACCCAAGGGAAAACAAAACGTAAGGGGAGGGACGTACGGAATTCACGATCCAGGCTACGCAGTATTTAAAAATACGAGGAAATGATCCAAGCGTCTAGCAACGCACTGATAAGATTGATAACGATTCCTAGTATAGATCAGGTGGGGTCTATTTGCTGGGATAAACGAACTTGGGCAAGCTAAACGGACTGCTGAACTAAATAGCGAGGATGGGGCATGATTGATCTTTTTTGGCTCAATGTTTATGTCTGTCATTCTAACAGAAAAATAACGAGGCTATCGGTTACAGTCGTCCAAAGGTCCTGTTCCGGACTGCTGAACTACAGACGGCAAGGTATTGTGCTAGGGCAAGCAGAAAGAGGCATAGAATTGCACTGTATTACCTAAGTGGGCAATGCGCCAAAAGATGGCAACTGACCTTTGCAGTGACTTTGTGTCCTACACTGGTGCAACCGAATGCGATTGAGAGAGGGAAATGGCATGACAACCGTGTTGATCGGTAATGGAACCGATGTCCATTGGTGACAAGCTGAGCAAGTTTGCGACACACCAAGTGTCCTACCTGCCACAAATATGCTAACGAGATCAGTTCTCAGAAATCTAACTTTGCTCACAGCGACAACGCCCAAAATGCTCTATTTCCTTCCCAATGCTTGTCGCTGTGAACGGAACAGAAGGCAGAAGGTATATTTTCCGACTCTTGAATACTGTACTAACGATATAACATTGTGCAGCATAATCACGTGCAGAATATAGAGCAACCTTGACCTTTGATATTAAAAAGTTATGGACCATCGTCAGGCGGAGGGAGGCTCCATTCTATACGCATACGACTGTCACCTCACACGCGAACGAAAGTCGGGCCGTTTGCAGTGACGCTTGTAATAAGGTAAACACTGGCGCAATGATTATACGCTATATGTACCGTTTTGTAAGGAAAAGGTCAAATAAAGCAAACTTGTGTCTTCTTACAGACTCCTGTTATTTCATGGCGTTTTTTTTCCTTTCCGTTTTGAAAGAAACACATTTCAACTTTTAATTCAGTTATTCTTTTATTTTTCCTCTCGATTCTTGTTAGCTGATTCCATGCCAAAGTTGTTGCAAAATTGGGCACAAATGAAGACTTGTAGAGGAAGTGTTTTCGAATGGGCTTTCAACTGCTTTTTTTTTAGAAAAATATTAGCTGCTAAAAAGGTGGCGACTTGTAAAAACTGACGCAATCAACACTAATTGCAATATGTCAGAGTCACTTATGTATACGCCCACCATTATGAACGTGTTACTTTTTTTGTACAGAGTTGCACGTATGCAGCATTACATCCGGCTAAACTCATTCAGAGGTTTCAGCCTATCTACTACGCCTTTGATTCATTCACGAAAACGATAAATGTCTCTTTGGAATGGTGGACGTTTGAAAGCAACAGAACCCAACTTCGCTACCTTATGCATAAATCTGTTTCCCAGCAGGCCCTAAACTTTTCAAACATTTTCAAAGCCATACTATACTAGGCCTCCACAAGGAATGGGGGGTTGGAATGTTGTCTTCTGTTTGTTTTGCCTCTTTTCGGTGCATTTCCCTGGGCTACTTCAGTCAAGGTGAGTCCAAACTCTGTGATTATCAGCGAGCGAGCAAAGTCAGACAACGAAGTCAAGAACCGAACGCATTTGACCACGAAGAAAAAAAGTCAAAAATGCGGTCTGAAATTCCGGGAAAATAAAGTGTTTCCGTTATTCGGAAAGACAGGGGGCGGTTAGCATAAACTAGCTCGAGTCCGTTCTCGTATTACCCAGTAATAACCCAATATTATCAGCGGCAGTTTTCGCAACTCATTAGCAGCCAGTATGCACTGGAACTTTACCAACACGAAAAAGTCGGGAAAAGCCAAATTTTCCGTATCCCTGAATTTCATTATAACATCTAGTCAACACAGGAAAAATGTAACGCGCAAAAAACCCCGAAAAAAGTCCTTTGATAAGAACGCAGTTATCTTTATACTCCCCCGTAACTTGAATTATCAGTTAATAACGACCTCACCGTAGTAAACAAAGTACTTGGCTAATTCTGACAGGATCTGCAACCCTGCAGTAATAGAAGAAATGATATAATTAACCAAGAATGAAATATGCAGCACAAATCTATTTTTATTATTACTGGTGTATTACCATGAGCTCCAGGCAAGCTTAGTTGATTTTTTTCTTTTTTTCCACGTAAGTTTTACTGCAAAAATATAACGGATCTTATGGCGTCTCGTCTGCCAGCGGAAACAAACTCCAAAACAGGGGAACCAGAAACAGGTGGAGAATCGGAAGGGAAGGGTTATTTGCTTTACATCGGGTTTCTTGATCATTTTTTTTACTTTTTTTGCACTGACGACAACCTATCATAGGAAAGCAAACACGTTGTTCACGAAAACAGGGGGTTGTTTTACATAAGTTTTGACGATGACCGCCCTAACCGGGATGCAATTGTTGTTTACACCTGACTTTCCTTCCGTCAAATCCCAGTTTCCAATTCCCACAGGCTTGGAACACTGTTGCCACTTGCAAGTATGATCGAGCCTAAGTACCCAGGGAGCTCACAGCATACATATTGCGTCAATCAAGAACTGTTACCACATTCTGCCCGAGGAAGAGACTTTTTAACAAATGTCAGGAGAGAACAAAAACAAAGGATGACAGTATCCTTTCTTTGCATATGCACAGTATACAACGTTGTAGGTATGTCTAGATTTATATAATACAGTAGTGACTTGTCACTGACATCTTGTTGAGATGGTGGTTATTATTGTTAGCTTGGATCATGTCGATTTTTTGCCTGCGTCAGAAAGATAACAATGGCATGAATAATTGGGCTTACATCGTTACATGGACAATAATTTAAACGTTAGCTACATAAATAAATTAGGGCGAGATTAGCGACAAGGCGAGGCAGTCGTGTCCAATGGCTCTTTTCTGTTGCATGTCTTGTAACGAGGAACGCGGTACGTCAAATAAAAAAACAAAATAAATCGCACCAATCAGAGGCAAATTTTTTGCAACGGGTTTTTCCTACCAGGAAATTTTTTTAAAAAAATCATGTCGGAACAGGAAACCACATCTTACTCTGCCCAGCCGAGAAAAAAATCACCACAAATCTTGGGAAATAATACCGTGTTTGGGATCAAAGAAAATGAAACCGTTACAGTTAAAAAAAAGTCCTTTTTCGAAGATAATTTTTTTTCGAACAATGCGTAAGGAGGGGGGGGGGAGAAAGTAGGACTATAACAAAAGGAACGCAAAGCTTCAAGAACATGTCTCCATCTTTTCCCGAAGCGAAAGGAGTTGTCTAGTTGGCAAACGATTTTTACCCCCACCCCCCCCAAAAAAAAAATATATATAGATTTTTTGGATATGTAAATTTGTCTTTGCCCGTTAGTTAGCTTGTGTGCAGCGAAATCATCATCATTTTTTGGTTTAGCGTGGCAATTTGACTATAGATGAGAGCTCTGGGACGAGCCCTCTCGACCCACTTTGGCTTGCGACGTCAAGTCCTTTTCCCCGCCCCCTTTGTAAGGCAGAGAAAAGTAACCACGCGTATTCCCCATCCCACCCGAAGTTAGCCGAACACACAACCACGATGACCACACTACAAATACACACAGCAACATAGGCCCCACCGAAAATTCAAGTCCAGGAACCCCACTCCTCACTCTTTTTGCTATATACAGTATACAACAAGGCCCCACCCTGTCAGGCTAGGCGTCAGAAGGCAAAGTCTGGCGTACTAGAAGGCGTGGCTACCGTGACGGTACTAGCACTATGGCTATGGTGCAGGAACTCGAAGGCTTCGACCACATCGTCATCCGTCTCTAGATGCACCGCCAGCTCGTCTCTACTACACGAAGAAGCTGCCGACGACGCGGAGGAGGACGGACCGGACGAAGGTAAAGACTCTGAAAACGGTGCTTTCCCACCACAGTGATGATGTGAGCCGGGAACGGGAATGCCTGTCGCGGCCCCTCCGTGTTCCTTGACAACCAACGTGGGGTCGGGTTGCTGGTGCTGGGAGGCTTTGCTGCTGTTGTCGTTACTACAACTGTCCATGGCAGCTGCGGCTGTCGCCGAGAGGTCAGCGGCTGAAAAGTCGGGTTGTATCCATGGATGGAGTAAAATGTGCTCCAGGCTGGGTCGATCAGCCGGTCGGTAGGCCAGACAGCGTAAGATGAGGTCTTGGCATTCGGGCGAGAGCCGGACTTGCGGCCGAAACGTGACTTTGCCACGAATGATTTGTTCGTCTTGTTCAAAAGGAATGTCACCGCACACCATATCGTAAAGTAGAACGCCCAAAGACCACACCGTGGCTGGCCGTCCTTGGTAACGCCGATGTCGGATCCATTCGGGCGGAGAATAGACTCGCGTGCCTGCATACCAAAAAGAAATTGGAAAAAAATAAAGAAAATCAGTCATCAAAGTAATATTAACGACTCAAGCGTGACAGATTGCTAACCGTCAAAGCTAGACGCAAGAAAAGAGGTTATGGGGTACATTCTGTCAACAAATCAGGCATTCCCATCTTTATACGAAAACCTGTCCTCTCTCTTCTCACTCTTGTTTTTTGTTTCTTTTGGCGTTGAGCCGCCCTTCTGAGAGAAATTCAAAAACAAGGCCTGGAATTTTTTTTTCAGTTTTTTTTCCTGAGTTGCTTGGGTACGTCTTAAAAACACCACAGGTGCTTGTACGTGCGACTGGCTATGATAATGAGGTCGAGTTCTAGGAAAACCCTCTTCGAAGAATCTTTCCAAAAAAAAAACAAAAAAAAACTTGTCAATCAAGTTATTCTGGTCATTGGACTGTCGTATTGTCACGTCAACTGCTTCAATAAATGTGTCTTAACTGGTTATAATACTGGGCAAGGATTTCCGAGAACAAGTACCGGGGAAGATTTCTAATATAAAAAAAGTGGTCACCTGCCAGTTGCAGGATACATTCGCCAAGGCCGGTCAAGCGCGACCGTCCTTGGTAAGGTTTGGCCGGGTGGGTCTAACAAGGTTCCGTTCCTGCTAAGTCCTGCTAAAAAACTCCATACAGCCAAAGCCAACGGCACTCGATTTTTTACTATTTTTTCTTTTTTTATCCCAAGCGCTAGACGGTGGAGACGACCTGGAAAAACCCCTTCCTTTCCTGCCATCCTACTGCGCAGCTCCTTCATCGTTAACCGACCGCAACAGCCCGAGTTCCTTTCAACAATAGCTTCAATACCAGAATTGCCACTTGCATTAGCGCATCTGGCCCATTACCATTACTAACCACGAGTCTATCTATAAATACAGCATACGTCAAAAAGACTGTTCGACAGAAAACGTGTGCGTCTGTTACTGTTGCGCACAGTTGGCTAGTACTAGTACTGTACATATGAGGGTTGCCGGTCCATAGGGGGTACAACTAAAAATATAAAAAAATATGCCCGACGGACCCAGCTGTACCCACATGTTTGGAGTTTTACAGTACCCCAAAAATGCACCCAAATTCCCAAAGGAGATACTCTGGGCTAGCCCATATAGATTCCTAACTTAAGCAATATGTTCACTGGGAGGTCCATGGTGTGCAGCGGGTGAGTCGGGTCGTTTTCTGTCCATTATATTAAAAAAAAATCTGTCTTTTTCTTATCTCCTTTGGTCTAACCCTCTTCGCCAGGGATCGGCGCTGACAAGCAATTGGAATAACCTGACGGTGACGGGCACTTATACCCTACCGCATGCAAAAAAACGTGGGCCATAGAAAAAAATATACGTTTTTCCCACACGAACGTTTTGAAGCTTGCCCTACGTCATCCTGTACACCTGTGTACACCCTATCGTTACGCGTGATTACGGTTCAACTTGAGGGAACTCGGTTGCGTCCGTTTTTATTTTTTTCTTAAACTGCTATGGGAAAAAAGAAAAATTACGAAATGTATGTTACGGTGATGTAGCTCCCCAATTCTAATGTATCCTAGACTTGAGTTTAGGCAAGATCTTATCTGCATTGCTCTGTTTCTCTGTAACGACTCGAGCGTGCTGGTTCCAAGAATCGCATACGGCTGGCCACACGTAATGACGTTCACTTCCTTTTCACGTGAACACTTCTGTCGTCTGTCGACGCGGTAAATATGACATGTACTAGTTTCATCAACTTTCCTGAATTTTCCTGATTTTGCAAATTTCTTAAATTAGAAACGACTTTCTTAAATTAGAAACGCGGCTAGTCAATAACTATAAGCACACGGTGTACAGGGGAAACGCCCCTTTTGACTCACTCACGCAAGAAAAATGTGGAGCTTTGAGAAAGAATTGTTTATCCTGTTCGAGGACGATTGAAAAAAAAAGGATAAAAAAAAGGAATGCAGACGAAATCCTTTCCGAGTTCAGGACCGTGCTTGGCACCGTGCAGTAAAACGTACAAGGCAAAACGGGGGCAGCGACCCGGCCTTGCCCACGGTGACTCCAGCTTATTTAGCTTGGATGCTATGGCATACCTGAGTATGCAAATCACATCCTCCTAGCTAGTTTGATACACGATGCATGGAATTCCTCAAAACAAGAGTCTGGGTGGGTTAGGATTTCCCACGGAAGGTGGGAAAGAAAAGTAAGCGGTCCAAAACAGGGTATACAGGTAAAAAGGGTTGAGGAGGAACGAAATAAACAAAAAAAGGCCTCTTACCGTCAAATTCCGTGTAAATGGAGTCTTTGAGATAGTCGCCCGAGCCGAAATCGATAAGTCGTAGGTTATGTGACGACAGGTCAACAAGGATATTCTCGTCTTTTATGTCCCGATGGATTACACCCGCACGATGACAGCCTTGTACGGAGTCGACGATCTGACGAAAGAAATTGCGGGCCAGGTTCTCGCTCAACGGACCATGGTCGGAGATGAAATCAAACAAATCCATGCAAGATTCCCATCGTTCCATAACCAGGACGAACACTTCGCCCAAATCGCAGGCGTCTAGAAGCCGGACGATTCCTTTGACGTCTCGGACTTGCTTTAGTAAGCAAACTTCCAAAGGAACGGGCACTCGGTTCAGCTAAGAAGATAAACATTTCCATCAGTAACAGTAACACTTCCCATCTTTACACCATTCCAATTGAGACGTTAGTAAGGATAATAATAAAAGATCATACTAATAAAAATACAAAATAAAAATTCACAATAAAAAAATAAAAGTAATAAAAGAAGATCTTTACCTGTCCCCACGCTGAAACGTTCGACTTGTGAATGTGCTTGATGGCCACAGGAAGTCCATCCCGAAGCCGCACTCCGGCGTAAACTGTCCCAAAGCCGCCCTTACCGAGTACATTTTCGACTCGATATGATGCGGCAAATGTGTCGCGCGGAGTTAGAAACTCCGGCCAGGCGCTTCCGCAATTGTCAGAGAACGGCATGGCACCTGCAAATGCAAGCGAAAAGGTAAAAATTTTAGTACACATCTTTGCAAGGTTGTGGCCAGAAATTTGACATTTAACATCAGAACGCAAGTTAAGCAAGCTTTACACTGCCCCTGTCAACTGTCAGCTGTCTGTCTGGTGGGCAAGTCGCATGTGCAGTACCGTTGACATGACTAGAACTCCCTGTCAGAAAACTACGTAGAGTTCAGCCAAAATGTCTACCATGCCAGGCTGACAGGAGCAGTGTAAAGCAGGCTTTAAAGAGTCGTCCCCGTTCTCTTTTCTCCACGTTGCCATGAACGCAACGTACCATGTGGGCCAAGGCAAAGGACTTGCCTCAACTGTTCCCATTTCCTTCCCGACTCTAGTTTTCTCGATGCAACAACCCGCGTTTACTGCGGAATTTCAGGCCCCGTAATTCGTGCGCAGCGTGACTGGCTTCGAACGCCAACAAACTTGACAAACCTTCTCCTCCCTTTGCTTTCGTCAGAAGCTCAGAGCCCAAAAGCCCCGTCAGGCCTGGCACGTTTAGAAAGTTGTAAAATTCCGTCTCTCTCAAATTCTCTCTCAAAGGTCTCTCTCTCTTTTTCTTATTGTTTGTTATGCCCGATATCCCATAGCCACTATTGCACCCTCGGTTATAAAATACCTGCGACTTTTACACGCTTGAAAAACAAGGTGGTTAGGGCTTTAAACTAACCCAGGGGCGTTCTTAGTCCTAAGATTCCGTTGTGTGACTTCATCTGCCCTTCCTTACATGGCGAGTTGGTAAACAGCTCCCTACCCAAGCACCAAGCAACCCCCTCAAAAGTCCATAAAAGCACATGGAAGGGAAGGATTTCGGCAAAACCAAGGGAAAGACAGGGATGGATATGGTTACAGCAAACGCCACCCCATTTCGGGTCTTGTTGTGACGGCGAGACTGGCACACTGAAAAGGGGGTGAAGAACGTAAGCAAAAGAAGGGATAGCGAGCAGCCCATGAAGAATGAATTGGGTGAACGCTCTTTACGTCAGAGTGTGACCTACTCTTGAAGCTTTCCAGGGCAGATAAACATACACATGGGGACCCATTGATGAAAAAAAAACGAATGGCAGGCGCAATCGAGGGGTCTTTTACTTTTTAAAACAACTTTGCGGAAAATTTAATAGGTGTATCGTATGAAATGTTAATACAGTTTCCTGTCAACAAGGTCGTGGCGGTGCGCAATACGCTGACCGACTTGGTGACGTCACAGACTCCCGACAATGGATTGTTGAGGTTCGTAAGCATGACAAAACAAGAGAGCGCGTAGCCTTCCAAGGCTTTCACTCAGCAAGAGACTTCAAGACTTCACATTGTGCTGAATACGCCATTCTTCATACGGCATTATGACTGGATATTTTTTTGTCTAGCTATTTTTGGGATTCTAATACGCCAAAAATAACTTTTGATCTGCTTAAGGTTAGAAAGGCTAACATATTTTTTTTGCTTCCTTTGGCAACACAGTACATTGTTTTACTAGCTAACTCGTACTACCCACTATTTAATGGACTAACCAGAATATTCGAGAAGAATTACGTAAAGGAAAACAAATTCTCTTTCGTAAGTTAAAGAGGATTTGTCTCCATCCCTTCCAGGGAATTCCATTCTAGAAAGTCGATTAATCAACTAGTAAATTTTAAGCTTATACACATTCCATACTTAGCCCATGACCCGAGGGGGGATTTATTGAACAAACAGAAAAGGGAAGTGAAAGAAAATGTACAGAAAAGAGAGCGTTCAACCTGCTTGATCGCCCACACGAAGCCAATACAATCGCAAAACAACCCAAGATGCGGGGTAAACGCCCTCCCGCCAACCCCTAGCCGTAACGTGTTATTTTGGCTCGCAGGAAAACTAGCTCAAACATGGAATGCAATAATCACGGGGTTATTTACCTGTGGGTTGAGATTTATTTTCTATAGAATCAGTCGAGATTGTATCCATAACGTTTGTCAGGGTGCGAGTACGGTCATCGGTCGACCCACGTTTTTCACGCTATCCACAAACAGTAACACTAGGCTGCAAACAACAAGTTCGCCCTTAGTTTAAGCACTGTGAAAACGTTTGAAACTGCGGACACATGAACACGAGAAGCTGCACTAGATTCGCGCAAACGTGCCACGTTGTGTTACGTTTTCAAAGCGTTCCGTTGCACACAGGGAATATGCAGCTGAATGATCAACTGAACCATTCAACGAGACGCTCGTTGCTAACTGAACTGACACTGCCTCTGCCTCTGGCAACCCTGCTTCAGAGTTTCAGACTGGGACTATCGACCATATGACAAGCCCGCCGCCTACCTTCGTAGCCTACTAGCCTTGTTGTATTTGTCGCCCGCGTCCAGCCCGTAGCGCCTGCTTGGCTAGTGTATTCCTGCGCTACGAGGGGGCGGACGACCTTTACCCAGCTTTTCTTAATTTTCAGACATTTTTTGCGTAGTACCTTTGGAAATTTTCCTGTTAAACTCTTTCTCTAAGCTCATCAATAAAAATTGAACTTCCGAGAAAACGCGAGCCTCTGTACTAGTAAAAGAGCTAATGAAATGGAACTGCATAACGTCCGCGGACGCTACTCGTCTGTGTAACGGAGTCACGCGGCCACGGAGCTTGTACTATTATATATTGGGTCTTATGACGTAAGAGATCCCGACATTCCTCGCCGCACAACGTGCGCGAGGGCAAGGGAAAAGAAGGGAAAAAGGAATAAAGTCGGGAGGAAGTGAGAAAAGAAGGGGAGGTATTATGGAGGCGCCAAGAATGGGGCAACTTTTCGCGCCAAACTTGGGCCTGGTTGTCCTCATCTCGTCTCTTTCCGTCTGTACTAATCTTTTGCTCGGGTACCGAGCAAGACAACCAACTCGGAACCGAGATAGCTAACGCCCTTCCGGCCGGCTACAGGACCTCGTCGTAAGTCTTCCCGACATTTATAAACAAGGCATACCGAAATGCTCAAACTTGGGAAAAGCCTATTTACTAGTCAAATGTGGCGGTCCAGGCGCTCTTCCACCCTGGCGTGAGGGTAATTTGGTTGCCTTTGCCCATGCTTGGCGGCGGTTTTCTCTGTCTGCATTCCATCGAGACCTACTCACACTTCTACCATAACCACCTTCCATCGCCATTGCCTTGCCTTACAAGGCCATCGACGCCCACCAACAAGAGCGGGAAAAAGGGAGGGGATTACTCAAGCAACGCAAAGGCCAGCAAACTCACGAGGTCGTCGAATTCTGGCGAAGGATGGCGTCTTTGCCTTGGACTTGCTCATCCTTCCATTCCAAGTACGGGAAATCCCACGCTTAAGTTACGCGAAAACGTCGACCTATAGTGGCTGCGCATTTCTGCTGAATTTTGGATGCTACACCTACAACATCGGATTATTCTGAGGGCCCTGCAGAATTGCTCATTATTACTTCCAAGAATGCAATTAGTCCATTTGTATATTGACATTCTTAATCCGTAATTGGCTACACAAGAAGGGCGAGGTGGACTGAAAACGTTTGTTGGGGTGAAAGGAAAACTACGCAGTGGCCTTTGCTTTGTTGGTAAGGTAACCATGGTATTGTATGAGGGCTTTTGCGTGCCCGTGCCACACTGCGAAGTGCAAAAAGCCTCTGGCGGCCAGGTTTGGCAGCGCAGCCATGTGGTTGAGATTAGGAAATGAAACGACTGCCACATGCACGGCGCGTCGAAAGGGCAATGAATTTTGCAAGCGGTGCATTTTATATTATTTCCATAAACGCCAACAACCTTGAGATGCAAAACATGACCACGATGATACCAAATGGCGAAGAAAATCAGCAACAAGAAAACACCCTCTTATGCTTCTCGTTTTCCCGCCAGCTAACACTTGCGCCCTCCATGCATCCACGGTTGCACGACCATCACGGTCCGTGTCCATGTCCGGAGTTCACCAACATCCTGGCCACTTGGTTTTCACGCGAGCAGTAACGCTTAAAAAATCCTTGTCTTATCTGGCTGCCAATTAGGAAAGTTGCAGTAGTCATTACCATAAAAAGTTGCCTAAAAAATTCACAAGAATTTCACCTGACTCTCCGTTTATCGCATTGGCTAGGCAACAAGGAGGATTTTCCGACATGACGCACGGTTTCACGGAATCTGGGGGAAATAAAACATGGCATGTAGACCGATTAGAGAGCCAGCGTTCTCAAGAGAGCGGCTTTGGACCCTTTCCCAGATTCGTGGGTTCTCAGAAAACTCGAAATATTATGGAAAGAGAGGCTGCTTAAGTTGCCTTGCATGCTGGTACGGGGCTGAACTTGTCAACCGGGTTTTGCGTTCTTTCTCTTTCTAGGAAACGTTATATTGCCCAAGCAAGCACGCATAATTCATATCATTGCATAACGTGAAAAAGAGGTTTATCATATCTTTCTCCAAGCAAACAAAGCGAAAAGGCTTCAAAATGGTTTTTCCCCTTTTGGATCTCCCACTTGTACCATCTCGGAGGCTCCATGGGATTGGGAATTTCGTGTGACATGCAGCAGAAGGCAAATATAGCAAGTTCTCAGTGTGGCCGGTTTCACGGGTAAGGTGCTCGGAAATACCTCCTATTTGCACCTGCTCTGTGACTATAAGTAGAAAAGCTCCTTGTTTGAACTCCGTTATCATGAACTTAAAAAACAAAAAAATAGGCGTGGTTGCGTTCTTTATTTTGGATATCAGCCCGTGAGTCCCAGATTGCCGGGAAAATCCGGCCAGCGTTCCGCATTCTCCCGTGCCAATGCCACCGCGTGGCGAAGCATGACTTGGCACATGCATTGTATAGCGGTAGCTTGTTCACCATTACTACGCAGCGACGTAGTAAGTGTGCATATACGCTAAGCGGTAAGTGACCACGCCCATACCTGTACTTGGATCCGGATTGCTTTTTGAACCAGCAACCTCTACCAACAGACGTTGCTTTCTTCACCTACTCCTTATCCTTCACACTTTCGGCACGACAGTAAAAAAAAACTGTCTAATACCTCACAGAGTTCAGGAATGGGGCCCAGGCGATAATTTTATCTACCGCGGAGTCCAACAGGCCTCTTTTAGGTGTGTACAAGTGTGTCGACGAACCCCCAAATTGGCAGGGGCGTAGAATTAGGCCGTAAAAAAGAGGAACAAGCAAGGGTTAACTCACATAATATGATGGTCCCACCCCCAACACGTAAACGGGTTCCGAACCAACCCCCTTAGCCCATCAAACGGAGGCCGCGTAAAACTATAAAAGGTGAAGGGGCAAGTTTGGGCGGGAGAATTTTTATTGCGTTTTCACCCTGGGTATTTTTTTATGGGGACGTAAAAAAAGGTAAAAAAGGGGGTAAAATAGAGATAGACCGTATAAGCTTAATTTAGGACGAAAAGTTATTACACGGACAGTCTATATTATAGTATCTAGTGTAGTATCGCGTACGGCGATGGTTTGCTGGTAGTAAAGTATGCCATCGAGGTACTGGAACAGGGAAAAGAGAAAGAGCGAGCAAAAGAGCAAAGCAAGAGTGAGAGGGGGAGAGCGAGAGACCAGACGGATCAATGTCGCGCACAAAAGCCTTCCCACGTCCACGTTACACGAACCCTAAGTCGCTCATTTGCATACATACGGGGGCGAGAGAATCTAAGCTCTCGGGGACCAGCCAAAGAGAGAGAGAAGAGGAGAAACATAGGAATACTAGACAATAGGAATACAAGTAAGCCCATGCCAGACCACTACGATGCGCTCCTTCCAGGTCCACCCCTTCCAAGGGCCCACCCCAAGAAAAAGAGGGTAACTAAAGGGTTGCATAGCGTGTGATAAGTGTATAGTATAGTATACGTTGAGATCAAGGTATTGATTTGGTGACGTAAGCGCTTCTGGGTCCGGGGGCTCAGTCGGCTGTTTTTATGTCTATACTTCTGCAACTGAATTTCGAACTTTTATGACTGTAATACTGCTGCCGCTGTCTCTATTCCATTGCCTGCCGTTTTCTCACCCCTGATATTGCTCCCCAACGCTCTGCCCCAATTAATAGGACTTCCATAAGTCTACGTAATGTTGCCCTGGAAGGGCTTCTTCTGAAACGAGTGTCAATCTCTCGACGAGTAGGTCACGACGCCAAGAACTGCACAAGGCAGGCCTAGCAACACACGCATAGCAACACCGGCCGGTTACCGGCCAGACGAAGCAAGGGAGAATTATCCGACTGTAAAACCACTCCGAGGGTAGGTCCAGGGTAACCTCAGGCCTCTTTGAAAAAGCCTAGAAAATTGAAAAAAAAGGAGGGGGGAGAGTACACCTTTTACCTTTGAGAAAACTTCCGAAACCCACGGGAAGTCAAGCCATGCCATCTCTTGGACTTCCATAACTCACCGTTGCAAAGTTGCCGCTTTCTTAATCGCCGTTAGCGGGTTTTATTTCATTCTATTTATAAAGATAAAAGCTAGTAAAAAAAGGCGAATGAAACTAACTTTAGGAAGAATCTCGTACGTTTCAGGGACGGGCGTTAATGCGTACGTGATATGAACGGAGCCAGCCTGCCAAACGATCCTATTTTCTCCAGCAGAGGTAATACCACTTTTTTGTCATGGCTGGGGAATTACGAGGAGATAGCTGTCGTCGTGTGTTGCCAAGGAAAGGCCGTGAACTCGGTCCACTCGGTCCCGGGCGCTATGGCAAGCCAGCCAGCGGGTTATCATTGAGGGAAACACAAAAACAGATCTTGTATGATGGTAGCTGCCTAAGAAACAAGATCCAATTACTAGATACACAGAAAAAATAGGAGCTCTATCTAAGTTACTCGTTACGCGGACGTGCGTCTAGGCACACGCACTGTTTGTTGACCACGTATTCGCGCGTCCAGCATCCTTATTGGGGGACTTTGTCATCCCCCTTCTCCGTAAGTCTGCAAGTTTTTGCACGCCATCCCTTTAATTAAAAGGCTTTTCCAAGTCCATGCTTTCATTTGCCCGGATACGCCGCAGTGTGCAAGCAAGGAGGGGGAGCGAAAAACAGACTTGTTTGTGCGCCCAAGCTGTTTTGCACAGCGAAATCAGGCTCCCAGTGCGTGGCTGACCCGGTTCGGGGCCTTTTTAAAGAGGCAGCCGAGGGAATATTTGCCCTTATTCCACATTCTTCGCCCACGTGTTGCAGCCCCAAGCTGGCCAAATCGGCTCCCGCGGCCTTCAAAACCTAAGCCATACAAAATATCTTATTATTCAGTCCGGGAAAGTTTGAACCTGGCTAGCAGCACAGGTCGGGTTTCCCTGCCTCCCAGTATAGACACATCGAGGAAATCCGCATACATTCTTTCTTTGCATACATCCGAAACGCACGTACACGCACATGCCCCCCAACGTGATGTACACCAGCATCGACAGGTGGTCAAGATTGTTTGGGAGGCGCAGTATCCCTGAATGCCTCCTGCAGCCTCCTTTCCCCACCACCTGCCTGTTGTCATTGCCTTGCAGCATAATCTCCATAGCGGGCTTGGGTATACAGTACTTGCCAGGTTCAATAAAAAGGCCAAAAGAATGACTTGGTCTTGAAAGAAGCAAAAGCAGCAGGTCGTTATCGTGGTCTGCTACATTTTCAGGATTTCAGTTTCACCTGGCTTGAGCAAGCACGCTGGCTGGCCGGCCGGTTGGTCGACCGGACTATTGGCCTGGAAACAAGGAGGCTAAGGAATGGAATGTCGGGATCTATCCGCGAGTCCCAAGTCTAGACTACAAAGAGCATAGCGACAAGAGAAGCCTTTCGCGCTTGGGAAGCCTTGTCCCATTTTTCCATTGTGGTCAGTCTGAACTGAATCGTGAGAGACCTTAGAGCCTGGACTGAAGGCTTTGCTTTTACTTCTTTAGATGTTAGATCCAGTACCGGTCAGTTAGGCTGAAATAGGGGAATAAATGGCGGGGCTGAGCAGGTACTAGTTATACCTCCGTGAACCGCGATCTCGACCCCCCATTCCAAAGAGCCATCGTAATTACAAGATCCACAGCAGTAGAACCGACAGTGGCCTTCTCTCAGGTCTTTTACATTAGCAGGGCCGTGTCTGTAGCTTGCATCGCATTCATATTTCAAGCTTCGCTTCTTCTGGAGATCGGCTCCTTTTCGAAAACACATTTTTTTCCCCCAAGATTCCGAAATCGCTTCTCCATCTCTGCACATTGTTTACTTCCAAAATGCTCATTCGGGCTGGAAAACATCAATGACTAAAAATAGAGACTAACGGAAAATAACTTTTCAGGATTTCAGGTTACCTTGTGAAATTCAGGAAAGTGAAACTAGAAGGACATACCCAAGCGTTCAAAGACCCGAAATAAGTTAAGGAAACGAGAACGACTATTCCTAGGCTATTTCTTCAGGCCCAAAGTGAACCTGGCCGCGTTTTCAAACATGCCTCGTTTCGGCTAGTTGACCCTTCGTTTGGACTGAAACCCAGTATGCTTAAAAGTCCTGCCAATTTCCGGCAGCCAGCCCTCAGTAAACCAAAACCGACATTCTAACATATCAGGTTGGGGTGAACTGCCTCCCTCTAGCAAGCCAATGCCACATGTACGGACATACTTGCGCAAGTTACAACAGCTTTCAGGGGTAAAATAGGCTTTTAGCTCTATTTTCGCGCCGGGAGGGCGCGCTGTACACCAGGGGGAAGTATATGCATGCGACCGAGTACACAGAGGACGGCCATCTATGAATCCTACGTCGTGGGTTTCCCAACGTTTACAAGCTACATAACAATACGTTCACCTCCCCAACCCTCCTCACTATTTTCGTCCATCAGTGTGACAGTTTTACCCCTTTACCCCCAAGCATGCAAGTACGACGTTCATGGCTCAAAGGAGTCGTTTGGTAGTAATCTGGTTCCCTTGGTATTATTGCGGCAGTGCAGATGAAAGGAGACGCAGCAAATACGTTGTTTACTCCACATTCTTGCTCTCGTCTGCAAGCGTCTAGGTTACGCATGACAGTCGTCTGCAAGCTCCAACTACCCTAACATACAAACCCCAATGGCCAGGCCTGAGCATTGCGAAATCCCAACCTTTGATTTTTTCCCTAAAGGGAAGAAACTGGGTAAGGCCTTCCCCACGGCAAAGGCGATTTATATATTTATACTGCATAGACGCCAACGAGGAAAAATGCCCAACAATAACACGGTGACGTAACACGAGTCTTTCTATGTACAAATGCAAAGTGTGTATATCACGTCAACTTTTATGACAGTGCATAAAGGTTATTTACAGGAACAGACGGAAGTCACACAAGGACTGCACTTGTGGGGATTCCCCGTTACCCACTAGCTTTAATTTTATCTGATTATTCCAAAACCACTCATACGGGAAAACGGATGCAGACGTTAAAACGGCGAGGAAGTGTAAAAGCGACTCGGGGATTGTAAAATAGTATAAAGCTTGGGAAGGAAAACAGTCTGAAACGTGGCTATATGGTAAAAAACAAAAAAATCCAACTCAATATCGCACGTTATCATTTTAAACACAACAAGAAATTACCACATCCTATCCTCTTTTAAGCGGTCGAAGAACTTACTCATTGGGACGCGAATTCAAAATCCGTTGGCATTTCCTGATAGGGGGAATTTCCGAATTTCTTCCTATAAAGGTCATTCAGCTGGAGAGCGCCACACCCTTCCCCAACTTCAACGGTTTGCAAGTATGCGGGAACCGAGGTCATAACCCTCTGAACCCTACGCCGCTATAATTGTAAAAGGAAGAAGGCGGACTAAACATAGCATATTCCAAGAGGTCAGCGTACTGTTGGTCATCTTGGTTTAGCAAGTCACTGACGCTTTTTCGTTTTGAACCTTTTCCAAGCGCCGTGGTTGAACCTTTTGGTCTAAAAAGAGGTCAACGCAGGTCAGTCACGTGATCAGATCAAGGGTGTTTGGTTCATTGCACCAAGTCCTGCACGGTAAACGGCTGTTCTGGGGTATTTCAAATCTTACCCCCCTGCAAAACCTTTCGGATGCTGCCTCTTGTTTCCATGTTCGCGTACCAGGTCAATGGACCACAACCTTGCCGGAGCGAGTGCTTTGGCCTCGCCTGGTCACGCTGTAGCCCCCCCCCCCCACACTGTTCTGGAAGATCACCAATTCATACGCAATCTACCTGACGGGCCCCTAATAGTTTCATACAGTACAATAGGGACTTAAGAGATTAGGAGAAGATCCGATGGACTGGATATGCACGCCTTTTAATTACCTCGTTCTATAAGTTTATTGTTCTTTACAAACAATACTTGTACCGTAGATGGAGTATAGTCACTTAATTTTTTGGTAATCTTCCCGCCGTAGGCTTCCAGCCTGTTGACATTTCCTTTTATTGAAGAATAGTTTCTAGTTCTTTCACTGCTTTCGCGGATTGCCAGCTTATATAAGCACGTTAAAAGAGTATAGACAATTCTTTCGTGGATTGCCAGCTTATTTAACCACGTTACAAAATGTGGAAATGTAGGTGATCCGAAATCTCATTGATCTGATCTACCTTCCCATAACTAAGGAACCTACCCCCACACTAGTAGGCTACTATGATGAATAATACTCTCTTGTGAACTGTACGATTAAAGTTTCGAAACCGGTGGCCGATGACCCTGACCCAAGTTTTTTCATCTCTCTTTTGGTGACTACTTTAGTAACTGGGGAATTTCCTTCTGGAAAATACGATTCCCGAGTTCAACCAAGTTCAAGGAAAATATTCCAAAGACCCATATTTGGTACTGTGCATTCCACGTTGAAGCCACGCTTTGCATCTCCTTTTCTTTCAACAACGTAAGTTGCCCGTTTTCAAAGGTCCTCGGGGGATTGGTCTTTCCTAGGCTAAAGACCTACGTAGGGTCAGGGTTTTTTGACCTGTGTTTTCGACCTGGCTTAACCGCATGTCTCATGCCGACTAGCCCGAACTGGTAAACGTTGGCTAAAATGTTTCGTGTCATTTTTGTTGCCAAGTCATCCAGATTGCAACAGAAAGCGCCCACTGGGACTTTCTTATTCTTATATAAACTACGATTGTCTAAATGCAAGCAGCTTCCCTCCCTTTATGTTGTACATACACAATCCTTCTTGGGCTGCTTTTAACCTGATGTTTTGACGTCACAAGCAAAGGCAGACGGATCGCACGCTCAATTTCTCAATTCAAGTGGAGATGAGCTCTAGTCGCAACACGCTGGAATGCACTGCCTTGGACCAGACCGCTTCTTTCCCGAATTCTTTTTCGTTTCCTTTCTCTACACAAGGAAGGAGGAAAACTTCAGGCTGCTTTTACGCTTACAGTATATACAAAAGCTTGCAACTTAGCTAGGATTCCCCTTAATGCCTTAATATCTGCCTATGAAGGTACTAGTTTTTTTTCCGCTCGTAAACACCTTCATAATAGGGGCATACATGATCTTCAAAGGCCCCTTTCGCCAATTCAGTCGTGTTAAATACGGTAGTAGTAAGCCCTTCCAGTTTGCTGGAAGTTTGTTTACACATTGCTGGGCCTCTACTGTCTGCAGACACATTCTAGAACATACTGCTTGACCTGTTAGGCGGAGTTACCCTCAATCGCACCCTCTCTAACGCACACTTCTTATGCAGCATCGCACGACGCTTTCCCTCCTTTTGGGTCTGGGCCGGGTGCAAACAGATTTACACAAGTCTGTCGCAAACAAGAAACAACCAACCGACCGACGCGTATCCCTCCCTCTCACACGAGAGGAGGATTGCGCCATGTTGGGCAACGGCGCAGGCTTCACGTGTGACCTTTCCAAGGTATGAGTCGCCACAACCCAGCAAGAAAAGGAAAATAACCAAAATGGAGGTCAAGTTGAAGGATGCTATTGCACATTTTTACGGGATTCCCGACCGATTTCACTACAAAATAGACAGAAAGCAGAAAAGGAGGACATCGGGTAACGCCCACGTGGCTTAACAAGATCACTAAAATTTGGGGTGCGTATGTACCGTACGGCGGTAAACAACAATCGATACAACCCACCTTTTGGGTCACGGTTAGGAGGTAACAGGAGGGAGACGGGAGCCTAGAGGAGGGTAGGGAGAAAGTCTGCGTGTGTTGTGTTTGGGTTCTAAAATGTTAATTCTTGGTTCTGTAAGATCTGCTAATGCTTTCACAAAATATATATACGGTTTTCCCATGTAAATAATTATTCTTCGATGCGCGTCAGAACATAGATTGCGGGGAAAAAAACGAACTGTCAAACGTTGAACTGCAGAGGCGAACAGAATGGCAATGATTCGGATGACTGCGCGCAGTGGAGCGTTTGCTAAGACTCCCAATTCTTATTATAGGTATTGCTTCAATTTGAGGTAAAGCAGCAAGAGATGCGGACACAATTATGTCACTATCCATCACGTTTCCGTGCAAATTTAAACCCCCGAGACACAAGTATACGTAAAACGACTGTGGGGAGAATCCCTATCTCTAATTTCGACTAACATTTCAACCTGGCATACACTTGGGCCTATTTCTATGAAGACACATTTCATTATTACGAGATTCTCTGAAAGGTCATTAGCAGAGTGCGGACTACAGGAGTTTCAAAAACCCAATAGTTGCGATACCGCAAGGCTACGGCCTTGCTCCGATCCACATCAGAGGTGTATTCTGGCACTATCGTTGACTTGAACCTTACGCAAGCTTTTCCCAGCAGTCCTGCAGCTTCGCCAGCAAAACCCACGCTGGAAACGACGGTAAGGATGTCGGTATTCCCGTATTATTGCTACCTTCCAGCCCACCTAGCTTACCTATCAAGGGACTAGAAAAGAAAAAAAGCTATTGTCCGGTTTTTCTTGCCTTGGACTCAACGGAATGTCGAAATGGCTCGAATGAACGGATGAAAGCCCCTACTCCTAGCCATCCATTCTCCTCCAAGTTGGGGAATCACGAGGGGAACGGGGAACGTGAGGGGAAATTGTTAGGGAAAGGGGATTTTGATTCCACCACGACCACGTCAAGGAAAGGCTCTCGGCCACAGATGGGATGAAAGAGCGCGGGGCCACGGGAAGCCCCATTCGAATAGCGTAGGCAGTGAGGTTCACTACGCGACGTTAGTTAGTACGTCTTTCTACAGGTTAAAAACTGGCAATACATACCCAAAGCGCATTCGCAATTTGGAATTAGCATTCCGGCATGTACATAGATAAATCTAGGTCAACTGAACACTCGACAGCTGTGCAAGTTGCAAACATTCTTCGCGTAGCAGACATTGTTTTGCGGTACCCTAAAAAGTTTTGGCGTCATGGCCTCGCATTTTGGAAACGCATGCGCGGAGTAGGCCCTTGCGCGCATGTTACTACGGTTCCAGCTACGGTACGTTCCCCGGCGTAGCAATACAAGGATCAAGGGGCCTCTCCTACTCATATAGCGGGCTTGCTAGGCCACGAGGGAGCCAAACGGTCGCCAAGAAGCAAAGAGACGTGAAGTGGGAAAGTAAGAAGAGTTGAAAAGTTGTTTGAAAGTCTTGGTTGGTTCGGCCCATAAGCCAGTAAAAAGCCGTTTACTCACTATTTACAAATTACCAACCTGTGGTGGAAATTCGAGAACCCAAGTTTTATTATTCGTGTACTTTGAGTACTATGTTCACTCGCAAAATGTGCAACGCATTCATCAATAAACGTGCGGATACTTCCTCCAGGAACGGTAAGTTGAAAAGAGTTCTTTTTTACGCAAAAAGAACACTGCTGACTTATTCCTTCGTTGCGCAGTTGTCGTGGAAGAGCAATTTAAGCTGACAGACCCTACGCAATTCGCCTCGTCCTACCGCGTAGGCCAAGTTTTGGGCAAAGGCGGCTTCGGGACCGTCTACGCCGGAGTTCGCCTTCGTGACGGGCTTACCGTAGCCATTAAACACATCCACAAATCCAACGTCTCATCATGGGGCCAGGTAAATTTACCATCTTTTTCTAACGTTTTTATGCTTCCGCATTTTTGTCCGCATTTTTGTCTACGTTGCTTGTATAAGGAAGCCTGTCGTGAGGGGAACGGGCGGGTGTCCGTGCATGCATTAATGATCATGGGAGACATTATCACGTGGGAGTGTGACGCCAGTACTGTGCTGACGTTCGCGGAATGCATACTGGTCCACTATCCCTTTTTATGAATGGCTCGGTATTACGTTTCAGCCGCGTGGGCTTTACTTCGTTAAAACTGAGCAGCGCGGGAGACTAAAAAGCTTAACATCTGACTGTGTGGGAGATTGTTGCTAAGGTCGTAAGGGAAACTTTGTTTGAATGAGCAGCATTTCCTGTCTTCGCGACAAAGAAGACTAATGTCCCGTTTTCCCCCCCAACAGTTGAATGGAGTTCGCGTTCCATTAGAAGTTTGCCTATTGAGACAAGTAAAAGATGTCGTCGGGATCGTTCGCCTTCTAGACGTCTGCGACTTGGGTGACGTGTTTGTTTTGGTCATGGAGCGCTGGGAGTCGTGTGTGGATTTGTTCGATTTTATCACCGAGCGCGGACCCCTAGATGAACACCTAGCACGCGCATTCTTCCGTCAGGTCGTTGAATCCGTACAAGGCTGCCAACGAGCCGGCGTTATTCATCGCGATATTAAAGATGAAAACATACTCGTCGACCTCGCATCGTTCGATTTACGACTTATTGATTTCGGATCGGGCGACTACGTCAAAGACTCTGTCTACACGGAATTTGACGGTAAGCACCATTTCCCAGTTTCATTTTTTATGTACCCGATCCCCTCCCCAACGCCATCCCTCGGCTAAAAATACGGACTGGCTACACACCGCCTGGGAGCGCAACTATTTCTGTATATAAACAAAAATATGAAAAAAGGCATTAGCTTTTTTTTCTCCACCTTATCTCAGCCGCCGTTCGTTTGTTTTCTTAGTTTTTTTTCTGTACAATGACTTCAATGTGTCATGTCGGGCCTCTCCCATTAGGTAAAGGACACGATAACTAAAATTCCACGCATGAATAATAGGAAATATTTCACTGTCATTGCCACGTGCTGGACCAAGTTAAAAACTCCCACGAGAGCTTCCTTAAACAAATAAAAAACAGAAAAAAGCAAGATGTTGTATGCGGAACCACGGATTTTAAAAAGAAACGCCTGGGATTCTATTTCTTGCCCGAGACGCGAAACGGGATCTCGGGCGCCAGTCTAGCTTCGCCCGTCGAACCTTATTCGGCTATGCTTACCACGTGTATACCCTCGACTGTCCGGCCGATACTTTCCCATTTTTTTAAAATTACCTTGCTGCCCCAGTTATCTAATACCCCTCCGTACTTTATCTAAAACTTTCGTCTTACATTATGACAAAAAGAAAAACAGTTTCTTATGTTTTCTTTTCTTTATTTTCCAGGAACTCGAGTATACGCACCACCTGAGTGGATTCGCAATCGACGTTATCACGGATGCCCCGCCACTGTCTGGTCCATGGGTATCTTGCTGTACGACATGGTTTGCGGCGACATTCCTTTCGAGCAAGACGAGCAGATCCTCCGTGCTCGCGTTGCATTCCGTCCGCAACTGGGGATTTCCGCGCTTTGCCAAGACCTCGTCCTTCGTTGCTTGTCCTACCGACCAGGTGACCGACCCAGTTTGGAAAATATTCTCGCCCACCCTTGGATGCAGACCGCATTCCCTGCAGACAAGAATCTCGCTAGCAGCGGCCCCAATGCAGCCCAGCAACAGCAGCCAGAATCCGTGCCCATGCCAGTACCGTCCGCCATTGCTACTCGCAGCGCTCAGGCTAACCACCATCACGTCGCCCATTCCTTGCAGCATTCTTTACCTTCCTCAATCAGTTCGGGTTCCTCATGTTCCAACAGCCTGTCAATACCCTTTGCAGCACCCTTTTCAGCCCTCTTCCACGCACCCAACGTTTCCAAAGTAGTGGCTTGTTAGCTACCCAACCTCATTTTACTCCTTAACTAAAGGAAAACCTTTACCTATAAAAACAAATCCCGGTATTCCTCCTCCCTCCCATAATCTACTCAACTGCCAAGGAAATCATGGGCGTAGAGCGTGATGTGGTAACAAGAGAGAGAGGAGGATGAAAACTCCGCCTCTAGTCAGATCCCCAAAAAGGCCAAACAAGGATTCGCGTTTGTAATAAGGGAAAGCACCGGCACTCTGGCGAAGGATTTGCTGCTGCCAGCTGACGAGCCGATTTGGTTTGCCTCGCTGCGATGACCAAAAATAAGAAGAAAAAGATGGCGCGATCCGCGTCTTACAGTATTGCAAAAAAAGATGGCGGCGTGTTGTGTATATACAGTCAGGGTGGCAACCGACACGTTGCCAATGTCCTCTTTTGCTAGGTTTAAATTTGTGATATGTTCGTCATTTTGGCGTGTAAATGCTGTGCTGTGGCAAAGTTTTTACGTTCGCTAAAATTTCCTCCCTATGTTCCAATGTAAATGAATCCTATAAATTGCTATGCACCGTTGTATTATAAAGAAAGTTGGCGCTTGGTCTACAAGCCAAACCCCAATTGAAGCTATCCAACGTGCCAAGCGTCTATTTTTATAGAAAAAACAACTAGCCCTTCTTTGAAATAAATACAAAGAATCAGAATAATAAAACCTGCATTTCAGGCTTAATGCTTCTTATTGATACAATCCCAAGCATGGCATTAGGCAAGGACTATTAACAGCTTTAAAATCACACTATTAAGCTGAATTTTGAGATCACCGATAAACTTTAGCCCTGGCTACCGCAATGCCTCAATAAAATCCCCCTATGCAATCGGACCTGCCAGGCGTGTCGTTTGGCACAAGACGTACCATTACATCCTGCACGACTTCTATGAATTTACTACACAATTCGGACAATTAGCTTGAGGTGTAATCAGGCCCGTACCCAGGATTTTTTTTTCGGGAGGGGGGGTTTTAACCCGAGAACTTGAAATCCTATATTTGTCGTATACCTCTTTCCGGGAAGGAAAGGGGGATATGAAAAGCTATCGCATTGTTCGAGCTTCAAAACGGTCACAAAACCAAAGCTCAATTTGAAATAACCTTCTCAAGTACCAAATATGGTAGAAAGCGTATATTTTTAATTTGCGGAATCTTTCGATGGGGGTTTAAACTCCCCCTCCCCCTCCCCACTGGGTACGGGCCTGGGTGTAATACTTCATACTAGGAGACTTTTACATTGCAAAAGGATTGAATGAGTCGACCGGAGAATACCTGAAGAACCTTCTATACTCCATTTAGTTTGTATATTGCGCGCTTTTCCATGTGGCCATTAGGAACGTGGAAATTCGCGAGAAGTGTCTACGAGTTCCTTGGGTACGCACTTTATACGTTTCATAGTGCACACACGAGCTGTGCAATAATAATACCCCAATGACGAAGGTTCTAACGTGACTCTAAGCGTTATGGTTATGGAAAGTCATAATTGGTCATGGTTTCCTTTCGCCATGTTGGCAAATGTTGAGCAAGAGCTGTATGCACTCAAGTCAAACAACAAAAGAGCGCTCTCATAACGTCTCGGGCTACTTTCCTCAGCTATTGTCTATCTTTATAGCCTGGTCGGCATCTCTTCTAAGATTTGCATGCACAGACTCTGAATTACAAGTACGAAAAACGACGTTTGCCGTGTGGCGTAATTCGACGATAGACTTCCTCTCAATGGCGCCTGCTTGTCCGGCTCCCCGAACGTTTCGCCAGCATCAGGAGAAATTCAAAGCCAAAAATCTTGGCTCAGCAACATTCCGACATGTTCCCAGCCCAGTAAGCTAAACATTCACGCACAAGTAATCAAAAATAGCAATCAGGCCCTTTCTCCGTGAAGCAACAACTCATTTTCTTCTTTTCCTTACGAAAAATGATACGAAACTGTAAACTACTGACGCTTTCATTACATAAAGTAAGTTGTGTGCTCCACTTTTGATAATCCCAGGGTTATCTTCCCAGTATTTAGGCAAGACATTTATTTGCATAACCGGATGAGGTGGCTTATGCTTAAGAAATAATTCTTCGATTTTTTGGATCTAGGGTGGGTTTTCGACTTGTTGGCATGAGTCAAGCGTGGGCGTGGTGCCAGAGGACGTCCCGCGTGACACAGTAAGGAGCCAACTTAAATATCCACGTGAAGAAGTCGCCGACGTCAATGCGCAAATGAAACCGAGACAAGAGGCACTAATTACTGCTCAGCTTTATTTCCAGCTTTTACGACCTTGGCCAACCCCTTGCCCCACACACACGTTGTTATCCCATTCCAAAAAAGGACCTTCAAGTGTATACTCTTTTCTGTTTACAGGCGACAAAAAAGCGTGCGATTGCAAGTTTGTCACTCCATATGTGTAGGAAACTTATTTGTCATAGGGAACATTTTCCAAATAATATCGCCTAATGATGTGTGCTGGGTTATATACAGTACTATTGCGAACAACAGCTGTCCCACTTGAGGCTGTAGGCAGAAGCACCTGTCTTTTTCATGCCCACAAAGTCGGCTATCCCGCAGCGGTATAAGAGGAAAAGTATAGAAGACAGGAAAGAAAGTGAGTTATACACAGAGGCCTATCTCTATCACCTGCTCCATTGTGAGCCGGGGTAAATTATAGAAAAATCACAATGCCATAAACAACCAATTTTTCACTTACCGGTCCAGACTCCATCGGTGACTATTCCCAAGTCTGCCTCACTCTTTCCAGGTACAACTAAAGAACGTTTAAAGGTTGCGTCAGCCAGAACGATTGTAGCATTAGCATCGGGTAGGACAGTCCATAAGGTACCATCCCGGGACGCCAACCATACCCGTTGCTGGAAATCCTGGGCAATCACTCGTTTATTAGTGGCATCGTAGCCGGCAATGTAGTTGACGAATGCTGGGGCGGCTGGGATAATAATGAAGTTTTAGTTAAATTAAAATCAACAGCAAAAACTAGTACCTTTCCAGAGCAAGCCGTCAGGCGTGACCCAACACTGCAATAAGCTATCAGCGCGATTAATATCGCAAACATACAAAAAGCTGGTACTACCGTCTACCACAAAATGGCGCCACTCAGTATTTCTAGTCGAGACGCGCGTCACCAGATCGCTCGTACAAGGGGCCGCGGTAGACGGTGGGACAGTTAGGGTACCGGCCGAAGTGGTACTGGCAGATAAGCGGCAGCCGTACCACTCCATACGCACGCCCAGATATGGACTGCTAGTAGAGGAGACATTCAACGTGTTCAAGACAACCAAACGCACAGCTCGTACTTGCAAACGATTAGTTAATGCAAAGGTACGGTTTGACGCTGATAAACTACCCTGTAAAGCATAGGAGAAGTTAGTACAATTACAAACTTGACGACTCAGATTTGTACCGTTTCGCCCTGAGCGAAATTAACGCCGTCGTAGCTATAATCTATTCGAAAATCTTTGACGATCTGATTGGTAGTAAGGAGCTCGTCTTCAAAACCCATGATAACCACTGCGTCCACAAAATCAACCTGAAGGTAGGGTTGAGCCCAAAAGCTTCCTGTACGCAACGCAGGTGTCCACACTAAATAGTGATGAAAACAAAGTAAAAGAAATAAGTTTCACAGAAAATAACGATTTTTTTAAATGTAAAAATTGAAGTCGAACAATGAACAGTCTAGCAAAACGCAGTTGCCTACGCTGGTTAAGAAACAAAACAAAAAACTTTCTTATAAAAGAACGAAAAGCATCGAAAAATTCAAGCAAACTTACTGCCAGAACCTCCTAATCTGCCCATAGCAGGCATGGTGGTCGAATCCAAAGCACTGGAGGCAGTAATTTGACAATCGGACACTGTAGTGGCTGAACTCATTCCCAAAGCCGACCAACATCCTTTGGGAAGAAATAAAATGTGTAAGAATCCTATACAAGCGTACACAATTAGCGTATAATACCTGAGCCTTCGACCATGAAGGATAGAGCGGCAACATTACCACAATATAGCATAGTAGTCGTAGAGACTGGCCAGGAACTAAACGGCTGTTGAGCGCAGATTACCCGTGCTACCAAAGAGGCCGGTGTTTCTGGCGAGCCGGGTGGACGTGAGTTTGTGGGGTCGACGCTGAGGGTGAAGTTGACGGATACAATATCGGCGAAAAGGAACTCGGGAAACGTGATATCTAAGTAAGAGTTGGCGGCTGTAGTTGTAGCGACAGCGGAAAAGCTTTTATTAGTAACAACGGTGTCTGTGTTAGTAATAAAGATGACGAAAGGTGGGTAGAACACCCGGATCGTGGTACTCAAACCTTCCGCTAAACTGTCCGACATATGCTTTACAAGCATTGACACACTCACTTGAGACCTACAGGAAAAAAATATGACAAAAAAAGACAAATTAAGAGATGCTTTCTTTGCTTTTCGAAAGAAAATATAGGAATAATTTGCAAAGCTAAACTACTTACGTTGGGGCATACATGGTTGTAGTATTGTCCGTCAGCCACATGGTAACGCCAATATCAGCAGTTTCAGTTTCCCGAGTAACTGCGCGTCCCACCAAAGCTACAGTCTGGCCCGGGACGGAGTTGACTTTAACAGCATTTACTAGCACGTCAGCCGTAGCCGTAACATTAATTCCAGCAGTATTAGCAAGTTCATCAGTCATCAAAACTTGCACGTCCACCCAGAGAATATCGTCCTCAATGTTATAATTAGGCTGACGGAAGGTAAAGCCTGAAATATTAATGAAACAGTTAACCTTCCCCAAAACTAGGGCAAAAGACGAAGGCAAACAATACCAGTATTGGTGACGTTCTTTAGATCAATCTTAGCGTTAGAAATCTGCTGAGGAAATAATGCCGTGCCGCTGTAAATAACATTGGTGTCCACAATATCCCCAACGCCTACGACATTCACGCCCGTCAGAGACCGATTAATCCTCGCTCCTACGATTGTCATCAAGGCACGGTTGCTAGTGGTACTGACTGGCATTTGAACATCCAACTAAACAAAGGAAAGATGGTTTGTAAAATACAACCTTGTTCAGCTTCAAATCTTTTCCGTTTCATATGAATAAGTTGGAACAAGTGAGAAGGTCTAAACTTACAATCATATCTGCTGTTAAGCCAGGAAGAATCTTGATTCCAAAAGAAACCCATCCTGTGGATCCTACGTTGACAGTAGGTGCAGTAAAAAGCAAAGGCGAGAACGCAATCGTGCCTGCAGCTGGGACAGGAGGAGCTGTTCCAGTAACAGACAATGAGGCAGTTGCGCTTGTAGACGTGATTTCAGGAGCTCCGGCTACAGTAACGTCCACAGACAATGACGTTGTACTCGAGTCTGGTACAGAACGAAGTGCAATTTCCAGCCGGAACTAGAGTTGGACATACAAAACAAAACAATTAATATGTAGGGTAAGGAGAAGCTTAACATAGCAGCTGAAGCTTAACGTTAACACGTGTCTTGTCATGTCATTGTGTGTGCAATTACCTGATTATCTTCCACTGTCTTCGAATATTCATATCTGCAGACATCAAAATTAATGTTATACTCTGCGTAGAATCCAGCACTGTTAAATAAAAGGATAATTAGTTTATTTTTAGCTTGGAAATATTATTTGATCTTGTACCTAGCAGTCAACGTAGAATTAACAATGGTGCCCAAAGCAACAGCTGATGCATTCAAACAAGGGTAATTGCGTCCAACAGATGTCACCTGCACGCTGATAATCTCGAGTGCAGAAACAGACCCCGCGCTAGGTTTTACGTTCACCGTCATGTTGGCTGTAGCCGTACCCGTGTACGATACATTGTACCCGATCACAGAAACATAGCTGGGGGCGATAACGACAGGACTAGCCGGGTTCATGGTGAATACGTCAAACGGCCCAGTCAATACAGGTGCGGCGGTCTGTTAATATTAGATTAAGTTGAATTATTTAGAGAAACTCTAAAATGAAAGACCTACTCACCGCAGGCGTGGGAACTGTACTGGATATATTGTATGTTAAAGTTGCCCCGCTGGTTGTCACATGCGTGAAGGTAAGTTGCGAGGTACCAGCAACTGCACCTTTGACATACACGCCGAGTACAATGGCATTGGAATCCGGACGAGTATCTTGGACAAAAGGCTCGGTACCTATACACGCAAAGTCATGACAAAATACTACAACTCAAACGCAATCTCTACTGGTATCTGTGATAATGCCGAAATTGAGGAAAGCTGAGGTGCGAGTAGGGTAATCAGCAGTATTGACGTAACCAAATCCGCGTTTAATGGGAGAGTTGGGGTCCACGCAGCCGAAGCCATGACCCACGAAAATGAGGTCCACTTTGCAGATAACCATGTTAGCGTTGTTAAGGTTAATAGCGACCGTGTATTGTTGTCGAGATTGTGGGGCAAATTTCAAGAAGACGGGGATAAGCCCCACTTGGCCAATTCCTAAGGAACCCGAGGGCGCCGTCTGGTTGAGCATAACACCTGAAAACAGCATATTCCCCAAGTTGACGTACGGAAGAATAGTAGCAGGTAACCCGGTAGTGGCTATAGTGTATGCTAAAGTTGTCGTAGTCGGCGCTCCGTTAGCTGTGATTTTGGCTTGTAAATTATATGTTCCTAGCATACATAAACAAATTAAATCTATATTATTCCACAATCAAGTAGTTTGGATATTTTTACCTGCGGTAACAGCAGATTGAGCTCCTAAATAAAAGGCTAAGTTGACTATCACTTGGTAGTCGGTCGTAACGTTCGCTACGGTCGCAGAACGCGATGCGGCTGCGCAGACGTCTCCTGCCCGTAAATAGACGTGGTTTGTGAACCACGGCGCGTATTGGTAACTGGAAGTAAGCAAAGAAAGACAAAAATCGCATAAAAATTGTTATGAGAATTTAAATAATACCACAAAGTTGCATTACTTGACCGTGTAAGTCGTAAGGTTGGTTGAATTCGCCACATAAGGTTGCAAGCAAGGAACACCGTTACCCACAAAGCTGAGTTCAGCCCGGCAAACGCGGATATCTGTTGTAGTTTGAGCGGGATCGCCGAACAATTCAATGGTTAAATCTTGTGCTGATTGACCGCCTACTACGTTAAGCTGCAAATCAGCCAATGAAGTAGCGCCCACGTACAATGAAGTGCCCCATGGATAGCTCAGCGTTGCTGTCGGTGTTGCAGTGGTTGCCTGGGTAATACCAACAAGCAATTACAGAAACATTTCGAAAAAAACTTTAGGAAGCTTCAAAGAATGTGGTAATCTGTATACTACATCTATGATAGCCCAATACAAAAATTTCTTACGGAGCCAGAAACCGTCACAGTCGCAGTATATGAAACCGCTCCTACTGCAATTTCGACAGACTGCGAGGCCGTTGCCGTGGCGGTGGCGCGGAAAGAAATTTCTAAGACAAACTGACTGTCTGCAGGTAACGTGGACTATAAAAGAAAGTGCAAAAATCAATATATATTTTTTTAATAAAGACTATTACCTCACTCCGGACTACCACGCGCCCAAAGTTAACACTCATGGTGATGTTATCGGCGGAAACAGCTTTAGTCAAGAAGACAGGTTGCAAGTAATGGATGTTGAAACCTTGTTTCACGATACGAACGTGGCATGGGAACACTAAAACCAGCCCATAATACTTTATTCCTAGAAAGCCAATAAAACATCTACTTACAGCCGCTGTCACCAGACACAACCAACGGAACGTCCACGTAGCCTGCTGGTAACGTAAATGTCGCTTGGTAAGAAACGGAGCCAAGTGGGGTAATGCTGGTAGCACTTACAGGCACACCCTATTAAAATTGCAGTTCTTTACGAATTAATACTGACATTTTCTGAACTTTAGTTCTTAGAAAAAGCTGGAAGACTTTTTTTACTTACATTAATGCTTGTCACAGGACTCAACGTTCGGGTGACGAAAGGATTAACGACGACGTACAAAATCCCAGTCCATATAATCGAATTATCCAGGATAAGTTCCGCGGCAATCGTTAGATTAGTATTAGTTGGCGTGGTGGGAGGAACATAGATACCAAATTGGTAGTAAATACTATCTTCAGGATCAACCAGAGCATCTGCACCGTAGTTTAGCAAATTGACTGTCGTTAGGTTGGAATTGTAGACGGTAATGCCCGTGGAGCTGGGACTGACATAAACGGATGAGTTATCCCCAGAAATATTACGATAGCAAGAGAAACAAAAGCCTGTAGCATTCACACGAATATTGCCCGCCGAGAATTTGTCTTCAATTTGGTCGCCAGTGTAGACCGAAAACATAACAGTAGTACGCGCCAAGTTTAAGGATGCATTCACAGAGAAAATACCCACATCCCCCTGTTCGATGGTGGCTGGGCCGGTCAAGTTGCCCGCCAGCGCAATGGAGTAGTCGGTGGTGGCATTCGGAGTTCCCGTCGCGACCGTAACAGGCAGTTGGCCAATGAGCATATAGGTGGAGTTGATGTAGGCAACGCCAGCGGAAATGTTAAAAGAACCCAGCGTGGTATTCACGAGTTTTACAGCCATTATAAACGTGAGGTTGCAGTTTGAAGTGCAGGCCGTATCTGGTGTAGTTGCATAAACCCCAGTCAAATCAATGCGCACTCGATCAACCTATATGGGGAGCAAACATTACTAAGCTGTTTTTCTCCCACTTGCTAGCAAATTGAAAAGGCAAGAACAACATAAACAACCTTGACGAATCTACTTTCGTTTAAAACTTCTTTTTTACTCGTTTTCTTAGAAAAAGTAGTGAAAGTTCCCAAAAATATTTGTTGGATGTAAAATGTACCCAAAAGAGAAGCTACCGTTAAAATGCTGTGACGCTTAAGTGCGAAAAACCGCACGTTCCCACAGCAACCACGTATCATAAGACGCCGTGACGTCTTTCCATATTAGATAGGCTTTACAAGATTCTACTTATCAGTTATTTCCATATTGCTTTTTCTAGGAGGAATACTTGAAGGTACCGGCTCCTTCTTTATGATGCAAGAACTCCCCTCCACCCACCCACCCCACTTCTCGCACAAGCACATGAAAAACATTTCTGTCTGTCAAATAAATCCTGTATAGAACAGTGGAGGTTTAAAATCCTCCCAACGAATCTTTCAGTTGAATCTTAGACACTCATCATGATGTTATGTGAAATTATATCTAATTAAGTAATGCTTCGAAAATATAAAAATGACCTAAGAATAGAATTAAAATAATATTAAGACTTCTACTAGGTACTAACATTCCACTCATACCGTACTGAAATTCTTTTAAAAGTTTAGCTCGTTTTTGCTTAAGTTTCCACAGAATTAGTTAGCTTTACTTTCTGTTCTTATAAGTATTTAAATAACGCATAGTATCATTTATCTTCTAAACTATTCACAATAAGTCTCGTAAATACAAACATTAACTTGGAATGTGAAAGTTTATACAGTTTATAGATGATTGCTATGATCTTTACAAACGTGCATACGAATTCCATATTCGTAAACTTTAAGAATATAAAGTATAGAATTCGTAAGTAAGCTTAATTTATTCTTACATATCATCTTAAGACAAACATTAAATACCTACATTTATACTCTATATAAATAAACTACCCATCAACTATTAAATAAGACTTACATAATCAGGCTTGAGGACATTGGTGTACTTGGTGATATTTATGTTAGCAGGTTTCGTGAGAGAACTGCCAATTTTAGTCGCTTTAACGTCGCAAATATGAAACTGGGTAACATTGTTGGACGGATCCACGGTGAACATCTCCGCGTAGGCGTCAGCATTTGCAGACCCAATACCGAACATATTGATAGTCAAGGCAAAAACGGCTCCACCGTCGGGTGAATAGACGGGATTTGTTCCAACTTGGGACAAAGATGCCGTCAACGCATTAATATCCACGGGAGGAACCGCCTAGCAAAAAAAAAAAAGATAACCCATTTATTCTTGGATAATTTTATCGTGTTAATCAGAGAGGCATTTTGCGTATAACGAATGTTCTCGAAGCAAAACAGTTCTTTTTTTTACCCCGAAAACAAGGCTTATTTTGAAAAGCTTACCCTTTTGCGTCGAATATGCGGCTGTTGTTGCTGTTGCAAGAATTCTTGTTCATTGCGGAGGACGAAGGGTTTGGCTGCCTCGCGTTCTCCTGCAGCTTCCACGTAATCCCGCAGTCCATAATCTTCCTCGCGAGCAGGCAAAGCTTCTAGTGGGGGTTCCCGGTATGCTGGTTAAGAAGCACAGAAAAAAACAAGAACACCAAAGCTATAAATATGGATGTAACAACAAAATACCGACTGCTGGGCTATAAATTCAGACAAAAGATGGTAGTGGACCCATCTGTTTGAATGGCAAGCTAACGGAAAATCTGCCCGCCAGTCTGCCAGAATACATCGTAATACGCTTCGTCGAGTTAAATCATAAGCAGCTCAGCGAGCCGAGACAGCTCGGTACTTTCTCCGAGTTTTCCACTCTCTTAAAACTTTTTTTTCAATGGAGACATAGAAAAGCTTTTTACAACACGAGATGGATGTGTCCTGATAACTGCAGCTATGCATAGCAGCAATCACAAGCCCCCACCTCCCTTAAAATCCCAGACATTTTCCGCTATTTTATTTACAAGTTCTTACCCAAGACAGTACAGGAGTTCACAACGAACAGGAGCAAAGCAAATAATTTGCCAAACGAAGGGTTCCGGTACCGGAACTGCATTTTGTGTTGACACCAAGCTTTGTCACTGCCAGAATTTATTTTAGCCTCAATTAACTATCTAAGCATATATGATGAGGCTAGAGCAGTAGTCGTCCACGGAATGATGGTCCGGTAGCTGCCTCGGGCTACGCCTCGTCAAAAGTAGGACCCTTCGTGGGTCGACCGTGTCCCGACCTATCAGGGGTCTCCACCGCAACTGTTGCTTGGAGCTTTCACGGGGTTACTTAGCTAACCTTGTAAAAAAAACTTTTGTTTCAGCCCCTGACAGCGTTACTAAAACGAATATACAACCAAATCTCTGGTAAAATGTCTACTTTCTGTCTATTTTAGTTCGATTTTTGCTAGAAGTAGAATCGACACGAGGTGTTTAGATTTGCTAATAAGGTTAAGGGGATAATAATCTTTTAGTTTGGGATTGTTTTGCCATCGTTGCTAGGCCAACCAGAGTTCAGGGTCAAACTACAGGTGACCCCATGACCACCCTTTAACGTCACTTGTACTTAAGCAACGCGATCAACAAAACATGACCCCAAAAACGATAGAAAAATAACCCCCTAAGCTCAGAACGGGGTTCACTCTTTGCAATAGACTTAAGTAAAAAAAAACAAAAACAATTTTTTTTTGCCATATCTCGAAGCCCGCCAAACTAGGATCAAAACTTTGTATGAAACTAATGAAAGGAAAAGAAAGAAAACGCAGAGAGCAAGCTTTCAAGGCTTTTTACTCCAACTTGTGCTCAATGAACGGATTAGGAATGTCGGCACAGCATCCAAATCTAAACACGGCAAAGAAGATTTTCAGTTTCCCATGCAACTTCCTCCCAAGTCTTTCTTCCATTCACAAAATTAAAACCTGAATGAGGCAGCGGCATCAGGATGCAAAACTGGCGCTTCTTAAAAAAAATCATAAATAGAAATAACAAAAAAGAAAAAATCATAATAAAGGCTTCTAGCAGGAGGCAAGAGCTGTAAAGCCTATCGTATATTTCTCCGCCTCTGGGCAGCTGGCCAGAGGGGAACAGACGCCTTCAGGGGCATCAAGGGTACCCTATCGATTCCCCCGCGGGTTTTGCGTTAAAGAGGGGAAACTGCTGGTTGCCTTTTGGGTATTGTGGGGGTGGCAGGGAAAGTAATGAAAAGCTGCTGGCATCGTGCCTTTTTAAGAGGAACCCAACAGCATTTATACCCTCTTCGCTCTCGCAACGCTCAGCACAAGGACAGGTTCCATTCAAGAAAACCCGAAGAGGAGCAGCAACAGCAATACTGTCAGGGAATACTATATACCATCAGAGCCAATAATAGCTCCAGGGCACATTGATTCCAACCCCATCCGCCATTATCGTCTTTGCACCCATATGGCGACATCACCATGTGACCTTTGGGGTGCTTACGATATCCGATCCGACCCAACGTGACCTCATCCATCTGGAATTGTACCCGCCCTTTGCAGCTTCCTTGCCAGTTGGGGAGGCTTCCACTTTTGGTATATAGCTGCCCCGTTTGGACTAGACAGGATAAGTAAGCACTAACCAACCTTTTTTGAGGTCATATAAACCCCTTATCCTAACACGATTCTAGGGTGACCCAGAGCTTTGTTGTTCTTTTATGTTCTTACGTATTATGTTAGGTTGTTCTGGATCGAAACTGGTTAAAACCCGGAAGGTATAATAATTTATTATACCTTCCGGATTTTAACCACTTTTCTTACACTTTATTATGAATAAAGTGTAAGAAACACGCTTGTTATATCATTAGCCTATGGCAACTATAACAAGGGCAGGCTTCGGTAACTCGCATTCCAAGCGCTTTGAATCATTAGTCATTCTACAGCAATCAATTACATGAAAAGCTATATGTGAGCTAACGAAAAAATGGAGGCAAAGAGCATTTATTCCAATATGATAGTACTTGGCTTGGAACGATACTCCTGTTCAGTACCTTACCATGGGTTTTGGTCATATATAGTAAACTATAGAAACTATTTCTGTTGCAAAACACAATTATTTCACAGTAATATTAATGATTGTAGGCTACTAGATAACCTATTAAAGAAATGGATACGAAAATAGCACCAGAACTTACCCATTTTAAGATTCCCAACGATCAAGCAATATTCTTTTGCATCTATTATGCCAAACTTATCAAAGCCTATATGTAAGCCTGTTTTCCAACTTTCGAATACCGATTTATTGCGATCTCTATAAAGTGTGTGTTTCCGACGAACGAAGGCAGATAGGAGAGTGAGAATGGTTTTACCGACAAAAGAATTGTCTACATTATATGTATGCAAAACACATGCAGACAAACCCAGGGAAACTGCCGGTAGCAAACATTAAATTCTGGGAGATGAAGAAAGGAAACATAAGACAGACACACAAACTCGGCACTTATGCTCCGGCTGCTGTCGCTGTCAAAAAAAACTCTGCAGTGTTGCCCAGAGAAACCCGCCGAAAGACGTAAAAGACGCTGCTGGGCAATCTTAGGTCAACAAAGAGACAAACAACAGAGACAGTAATAGCCAGAAGAGGCGCTCCTGACGGTGCATGGTCAATGTTAGACTGTTGACCGGCATAGAACATGGACCTGCCGAACTGATCATTACGGAGATCCTGGCCACCTTTTCGCTCTTTGTTGTCTGAAGAGGACCTTACATCGGCTCCGATGATGAAAGTCAAGTAGCTTTGTCAACTCTGCGACTAGAACCCAACTTCCTGGCCGGCTAACACACTTCCGTCGACACGGGCATGGCGATAACCAAGTCAATCACTACTTTCCATTATCTCCGACTCCATATACCGATACCATGACTATTGCTTTTCTAAGGCCTGGAAAGCTTTTTGCCCTATTTTGTTTTGGCTATTGTATCCGACGTCAGCAAGAAAAGCGAAAGCGCGCCCCCCTCGCTCGTCCTCCTAAAAAGCTTTTCTGCTGCTATTGTATCAGTCCCGACACGACGACCTAATCGAAAGTGGCTCAATAATAAGTCAGTGACAGAGAAAAAAGGAAGAATTAGCAACAACTCAGCGGCGTCTGAAGTCATTGAAAATAGTGCCAAACTGTACCGTTAAAGGGTACTGTTCGATAATACCGAACCTTCGGCAGAGACACAATCCATATACTGTGGGTCACAACGTTGGACACCTTGGATGTTTCAAGGCAAGAATACTTAATCTAAAATAAGCTCCTTAAGCGTAAAAAATTTCCTACGAACATCGACCACTCAGGAAGGATTAAAACGGTGCAACAATAGGACTGCAGGTCCCGATCCGGTCTAATGGTCCGAAAAGCAAGAAAAACAACCCTACCTTGCCATCAGCATAATGTTTGGCAACAATGGCTAATTTCTAAAGTTCCCTTTCCGCCCACAAAAGAAGGGAATGGGTTGTGTTAGTCCAGTGATCGAAGAGAGTTTTCGATATTAAGATTTCCATGGAACACAGTGCACACTTCTTGACTCAAAAGTGTCCAACGACAGGCCGGATTCATGAATGAAGATGTCCCATTTCACAGCAACAAAAGCACGAACCCGCACGCCCACGGCCAAACAATGGACCCTTTCGAAAAAGCTTGCAATAAGGACAGAAATAAAGGAGCGGAGAAGCTTGTAATAAGTCGTTCTCCGCCTTGACTACCAATTTGAATCGCTTGGAATCCGAATGACGACCAAATACATCGACCCAGGACCGGCTACTCGTCAGTACTTGTCAATGCAATCTGGTTCGATCCGTGGAGAAAATATGGGCCATGCTGGTATACAAGTTTGAACCCTCCTTTTCCCCCCTTATCTTCCGTGGATTCCACCCCTTCGCACACCCTCCCTTTGGCCTACCCTTAGGATAGCAAGGGAAGCGTGCCGAAACAAGCCCGAGGCGTTCTAACCCTCAAACTTTGCCCACAGGCCTTTTTACCATCTGTTATATTGCTGGAAGGGCAATCATTCAGTTTTGGTCCTGTCAGCTCAATCCATGGAAGATGGAGGCGGAGCTGTCTTTCAAAGCTGTATCTTGAACACGGCGAGAAGACGTTTCTGGTTTTTGCCCCTTTGTTATTGCTTTAAAAAAAAGAAAGAGAATACAAGGATTCTTTCTCCTTTCTCCCCATTGTTTTAATACACGTCTGGCTATCCTATCAATAAAACAAGATCTAGTGGCGAAATAGTGGTCGAAGGTAATAAGGAGGTTATTAGACGTGGCTTCGTTTCCCGCCAGAAAATGCTGGCGTAAACGGGTCGACCAGCAAGCGATATCGAGGTCAATATAAGTGGTGGTGGCAGGGAACGGTGGCTGTGAATGGCGTCGAGTGCCTTGAATGAAAGGGAAAAGTTTCCCTGGCCGAGGTTTCCGGAACCGGGACGGGCCCAAAAGTGGATGCTGTGTGTTTGGCTCGGCGCCCATCCAGATCCCCAAGCTGGAAAAAGGGCGTGGGTGGTTCAAAGGCGTGGTTCCATTCATGCTTTAAGCCAATGATGCTTCCGCTCTTCTGCGTCTTGCTATAAAAGACCAGCTGCCTTCTCGGCATGGCTCCAGACATCCCTCGGCACGCACGACATAAGTGTGTCCTCCCACGCCTCACATACCCTCATACATATCACTTTGCAATTCATTACGCTAAATTCTGACGAACACTGCCATAGCAGCTTGAACCAGATTTAGCTGCGCTTCATTAACGTGAACTCCGCCCCTTTAATGTAGTTCTGTTTAAAGTGACAGTCAGCGTAGAATCTCCATACGGGACAGTGTTACATCCCCAAAGTGGTGGACACATACCTTTGTTCTCGCAACGGCATTCATTAGACACTTTACATACAGTGCGTGTCACAAATTAAGAGACCTTTTATAGTGGTAATCCTCTCAGTGCTCAACTGTCACAAATTAGTTACCAGTATACTTTCTTGCCCCCTTTTTGCTTAGGGATCAAGTGGGCCGCCCAACCGGCTTTTCGTACGGACGCCTGATCCAGGTAATTTATCTTGTAATTTATGTGGCTCACGCCTAAGCCATCTCTAAGCTCCTGCCCAGATTCCGAGTCTTTCTGTTATCCCCCTCTTTACTAGTACTCCTGCAGGGAGGACTCTCGAGGGTAAGGGAACTGGAGGGAATGCCCTAGAGCCTTTAACGGCGGGACAAGAGCCAGCGGCGGTAGAGGGTTCAACTCGGCGTAAAAGAGGGTGGGTTCGCATGGTCGGAAGATGATAGCGGTTTTCCCGTTAGTAAGCAAGTAGAAGAATAGGAAAAACTAACGATCTGTGAGCTAATGATTGGCTGAGTCTCTTGGGGGTCCCTCTTTCTCCCCCCTCCCCTGCGGGGCCTACTACGAGGGTCGTAAACAAGGATTATACGATTCAGTGCCAAACTCGGTACATGTGGGGTGGCTTTTCTGGGGTTTTAACTCTTCGCTGCTGTCGTCAGCAAATGCCTGTGTTACTCGGCTCTCGACCGACTATTGGATTTCTCGTCGTTCATATTCTTCTTGCTTAACAAGCCCGTAAAATACTCAAAAGTCAGGAGGTCGGCTCATCGGAGTCTCTTATGGCCCAATTACGAGGACGCTGATTTTGCTCCTTGCAGCTTTCACGTTCTATATTGATTACATTGAGTCGCACTCATTCCTCACTGCCTTTGGTCCCGCCAACCCCCCAACCTACCCACCCTTCTCTTCACCGCACAAATCCCGCTATGAATGGGTCTTGTCAAGAGAAAACGAAGAACGGGCGGTCAAAATAAGACCAAGATGGATTTCCACGACAAAAAAAGGCTATCTTCGTCTCTCTCGCTCGCTCGCCTTTTCCCCCTAACAGGGATTCAGCAAGCCAGCACGATCACATCTTTCTATTGAGTTTTCAAAATCTGTATCTTATTACGAGCAGAGAATGGTATTAGCCATAACATAGTGCCGAAGTAGAACAAGGGCCCTCAACGTTCACCCGGATCAGGTTCTGTCGGTACCCCCTCAGGACGTAGTTTTTTCAATGTTTTACTCAGTTTATTTTATGGTATTGAGATATATATATATTTTCTTGAATATTTACGGGCGAAGAACATATTCCTTAACAAGCAAATTCCAGTCAAAAGAAGAAGAAGAAATACAAAACAATAGCGGTGATCCTTTCCAGCTTTCGTCGTCTTTACGCTAAATGCTCCCTATTTACCACCTGCAGTTGACAAGTGTCAGAGAAGCCCCGCGAAGATACAGGCCATTGTCCCGGGCCTGATTACCTTGTCACTCGAGCTGCTGCTCATCCCTAAACTCCAACGAAAGTTTTTCCCTTTCCGTTTTACTTCCCCCATCGCATCACTAGTAACACCGCTATTTGCTGTCTGACAGGTCTTAATGTAATATTCTATACCGTTGTTCTGTTTCAGACTGATTCAGTTCTCTGCTGGAATTTGGAAAGCAATGGAAATTTAGATGTACATGAGTACCGGAACACCCGCTTAATTAACGCAGTTCCCCAGTTGCTTTCAAGGAGCCGCAGAAATTTCGCAGCAGTCGCCAGCTTTAACCAATTTCCCACCATGTTGTTGGCTCAATGGACCACCGTCACGCTTGCCCTGGTATGCCTGCAACAGGCTGGGTTAGTCATCGCCAACACGAGCAGTTTAAGCAACGGTCATGTACTCAGTAAAGCCGGCGGTACGCCCGGAGGTGTCACTCGAAGCGGGTATCACTCGAAGAAACGCGTTAAGGAACGTAGCAACGTGAGCACTACCACGGCCAAGTACGCCGCAGGGGCCGGCGAGTTCGTGCCGGAGGACATAGCTGCGGCTGTCGCATCTCGCAACCCCAACTTCAACAACAAGGCCGAGCCCACCTGCGATCAGTTGCGGGCCATGTGGCGCCTTTCGAAACGTCATTCCCGAGCAGCTGAGGTCACCAACGAAATCCCACACTATTCGGATCCCTTTGCCCATGGTATTCACTCCTACGCACGGCAAATGATACCCCGATCGTCGCCTTCTGCAGTGGGCGAACCTACTTACGCGGTGGTCTCCTCCTCCCCTGCCGCTGGAGCCGCCACCAGTCGCCGCTCACCCCGGCCGGTCATTTACGGCCGAGTTCGACACGCCCCAGACACTGACATAGGTACCGGCCTTCGTCCCTTTGACGCACTACGGGTTGTAGCCGGCCAGACCCGCGGAGGAGGCGCACTAGGAAATTCCAAAAACAAACTTGCTTTAGTCAACTCGGACTCACCAGTCTTGGGAGTACTTTCCACCTCACCTGCAGAGTCGACGCGAGTTCAGTCAACCACTAAGAATTCGTTTAACCACCTCCGGGAAATCGTACAAGCAGAGCGATCCCGCGAACAGGTGGAATGGAACAGGGCTCGTCACGCGGTGGAAAATGCTCTCGAAGCGCGGGAAATGGCAGCCGCCGCCCAAGAAGCCGTCCGGTCACCGTACGCCTTAACAGCTACCAATACAGGCGTCGATGACTCTGTCAGCTTTCCATCCCAGCTTACACGACCTTTCGACAAACTCCGGTACGGTAGATTGCAAATCCCGTCCAATACACGCTCCGAGACTGAGTCCACCAAAGGCGAGTTACTCAAAGCGGCTAGTATCCTAAAGGAGTTGGAAGGTGAAGCTGATTCAGGGGTCTGGTCAGGACCCAAAAGCCTCCGCGGAGGTCAAGCGCTACTGGAAGAGCCGACCACAGCGCAAGACGATGAAAACTGGTACGACGGTGGTGTGGATTCGCAACAGAAAGATGAACATCGCGAAGTCATCCGGGTAAGTTGCTTAGCTCTTTCAATAATCTAACCTTTCCAGATCACCCAATGAATCATCTCTTTGAATCAATGAATCACTCTCTGTAGGACCAGGACGATGAATGCATCCAGCTCCTCGCTGAAGCCCCTTGCCGCACCAATGCCGATTGTTTGTGTGCCAATTCAGGGTCGGGCTCAGGTTCCCGTCGTCGGAGTCGTTGTCATCGTGGTCGTTGTCAAGTCCAGCTTAGAGTCCAGTATGCCGGTAAGTCCCTATAGACCATTCTATCTCCCCTTCCCTACTGACACTAGATCCTCAAAGATATGCAGCTCCCACTCGAAAAACAAGAGCAGCCCGAAGTAACTAAGATATACATACATAGGGAGAGGGAGAATCTGGGGTTACCATTCTCATTTTTGGAGCATTTCATCTCCCCACTCTGCATGCCACACATTATGCAGCAGCACATACGCGCACTCAGATACAGCTTTGCTTCAGCAGTTTAATCAAGGCAGGGGAGATGGGGAGGACGGTGCAAGATGTCAAAAGAGGATGGGGACGGGGCAAATATTGTCAGGGAAGGCAGGGAGGGTGGACAAACGATGCATCAGAAGGTGTTCTTGGGGGAATTTATGAAAGCCTGGTGTAAAAGGAGTCTTATCATCTCCACCCATGAGCGGTTTGGTTCCAAGATGAATGATGTCAACCTAGCCCATGCTGCTGTGCTCTGTTGCCGAAAAATCTGCGCTGAGCATTTCTGAACACACCCACGCAGTCCCTAAGCTATAAAGCTATGACACAAGTGAAAAGTCGTCGTTCTTGACTAGTACTTATCTGAGCCGAGTACCAAGAATTGAACTAGTTTATATCCTTCGCGTTCTCCTCGTAAATTTCATCGAATCGACAAGGTTTCGTCGTTTCCCCAACCGGATTCCACGACGTTGCTGAGCAGAAGAACCAGACTTATTTGCTAAGTCAGCAAGGAGCACGACAGGCCGTATAGGGCATATAAGGCTTCTTAATTGCACATTTTCCGAATACCGGCATGTTGTAGCTGTATAGCATATACCTTGGGAAAGCAGGGAAGGGGCTTTCCATAGATACGAGCTGGAAGCAAGACGGCGGAAATCCATTTCCGCGGCATCTCGGAGCCCATTTCCCTTTTCTCTCCGTCTCTCCTCGTTTCTCGTCTTTGTCCCCCGCTTTGCATGCAACATATTAAAAAGCAGGCAGACACACGACAGACAATATGGTTATGTGCGTGGGAGGTTGGTCGGAATGTAGGAACACCCGTTCTTCGTTATTCCGACCATAGCTTTCCGAAGATAGTGTCCCAAAACACCTCTGCTGCAAGGTAAACGCATTCTTAACCAACTAGGTACTAAAGTGGAAATCAATCCCCCCCACATACACAGTCAGCCTGCGAAAGTCAACGGTCGTTGTCCGGGAGGAGGAACGGGGGGAGAGTGCAGAGGGTGTGCTTTACCCTCCATCGCCCCGGGCGAAGTTCAAAGAGGGATCAGGAAACAGCTGGTACACCACTCTTGCCAGTACCCAAACGTGTTCCCCATTTACTATTTCAGTGCAGCAAATTTAACAAAGAAAGGGCCAAACTTCTAAGAAATTTAAGTAAAAACCAATTACACTTTAGTGCACTTACCATTTTATCAAATCCCAAAATAATTCCCCATACAGTAACATTTTTAAATTCGCTCTACAAAATCGGAAACAACTAACATTCCTAGACCTTAAGTATAGGATTTATCATCTCAATCCTTTAAAAATTATTAAAATTAGAAACTTGATAATGTAGGAAAATTTGTATAGAAGAGAGGCAATGGCCTTCAAATGGGTAAATGCTCTAATATAACAAATGTAACCTTTGAAACAAGAACAATAAACGAAGCGGTCAATAGGCGCGGCCTACGACGGCATTATTTAAAAAAAAAAAAAAAAAAAAAAAAACGTGTTCCTTTTCCCTTCGTGGCAACGCTATACCCCAGCGTATGCCAAGCGTATAGAATCTTCTTGTATAGCTCAGGAAAATGGTTCCGCATCTAGTTAATGGTCGAAAAGAATTGATTTTGGATCCGGGGTCCTGCTGCTTGCCCCAAACAAAGGGCAGCGTGAAGCAGCACTTCAACTCTGGATGGATGCCTCTTTTTTCCATATGTAGATTCTGCTGCTGTTGGCTGCTGATGGGTTAACTCTCGCACACTCTTTCCAAGACATGGAAATCCACTCAATGGCAACTACTGTGCTTTGCTTCCGTGCTTTCGAGTCACTCGCTTCCATGCATTTAGCCTAAATAGATTTCGCATTGGCCATCGGAGAGAAAAGGTGTGATGCGGAATCACATTAGAAGAAAAAGGGTAGAAATGACGTAAGTAAGCTCATAACGCAAGGAATCTGTTTACACTGCCTCTTTTTCAGTCAAGATAAAAAGGGAGAGAACGAAATTAGCCAAAAAGCCAGAGGCCAGCGCATTAGACGAGCCAATAACTCAGTACCCCCGGAATGAGATTCTGTTTTTATTTGCTTTCTTGTTTAAAAAAGGGGAAAAACTAATCTCATTTTACGTTTGTTGCTGGTTAACGACTTGACTGCTGACGTCACCGCCATCAACTTCATCGGCTTTTTATAACAACCAGCGACTCCTTCGAGGATTTTGGCGACCGAGCCCTACCTTCCTTATTTTTCCTGGCCTTAATTATCTCTTTTTGTTTGTGTTTAACTTTGGTTGAATGAAAAACAGGTCTCGGAGGCTGACGTAGACATAGCAAGTTTATATGGCAGGTGCGGAAATGACGCTATAAGCTTTCAGAAACTAGTTAAGGATCCGCGGTATTTGCAAGGGATGACTCAGAAGAGAACGTATTCGGTACTACGTAGATCAACCTATGCAAATCCAGTGTGAGCGACTCAATGGGGGGCCCAGCCCAAGAAATACTTGAGCCGCTATCTACCAACAAGGTTAATACCTTGCAACAGGTGGTGTTTGTGTGTGTCTGTGTGTATAAATAGGCGGTCGTGCACGGTGGGATGCGTGAATCAGCAGTCTCCTGGGTAGAAAAGGGCCAAGAGAACCAATATATCATTAACGCATCACGTTTTCCCAAGCAGAGGCGGTGTGTATGATAGTGACACCTTTTACACCCGAGTTGTCCTACAGGTTTGCTGTGATGTGATGACACACCAAGCTTTACAGGAGAACGTGGGCTCGTGCCCTTTTTCTACCACACCTTCTTGTAGGTCTACAAAAATTAAAAAAGAAAGCTTAGGCAAAATTTCTCTCCGGAAGCCAAACCCTGCACGCCAACCAATTCAAGCAAAACACAACCCACACAACCCATAACCTGTACCTCTAGCGAAATAAACAAAAAGAAAACACTTCCAGTTGAACAGTCTCACCACGGAGGCACGAACCTTGCTTTGAACTTACAGATAGCCTTATACAGCAACAATTCCCCCTGTAACCCACCAAAGTTGCTCGGAAACAGTAATCGAGCGTGTGTATCTCCATGCTCCATTAATTTCATACTCAACGCAACTTTATGCCCTTTTGGGTTGTCCTATTCGTTTCCAATTTCGGAAACATGAACCTGACACCGAACAATCACGAGAATCCACATAATTTTCTTTCTCGGTAAGTTTTACCTTGTGGTCCCCTAAGCTGAAGTTCCTCTTTAATATGGGTCCCAAGTGCCGGACAAGAGAGCATTTGATCTTAACCAGACGTCAGGTTACTCATGGAATGAATAGAATGAATAAAAAGGTGCTTTTACCTGATTCTCATTTTTCCAGAATTTTCCAACGAAAATTTTCCGAGAGATCTAATTTCGTTCAGGATGCTTACCTACAAAGTTGGATGCATTCATTCGATTACTTGAGCATCAATGAATCATTACTGATAAGATTAAAAGAAATCCTATTTGTTTTCACGCACTAAGAAAATATACTTAAATAATAAAATAAAATACAAAACAAAGGATGATCTGAGAAAGGGGCCTTCACGAGGTGATGCGTGGGAATATTTCACCAGCTTGTCCCTTGAGCGGGATCGCACACCGATCAATTGCATACCCTTCACCTCATGGCCTTCTGGCGGTATATATAACCAAGCCTCATTATTACCACGCAGTGAAACAAGTCCGATAGTCAACCCTGAAATCAACAGACAATACACACCCATATCCAAAGAAGGGAGGCTGAAATAACACTCCCCCGTGGACAACACTCGCGGTAGATATCTTTACTACGTCAACAGCCTTTCTGGTAGCCCCTTTAATGATTGGAAAGCTATAAAGTGCCAATCCCTTTGGACTAACGTCACCCTCGGAGCAGATGCCGTCATCCCTGTGCCGCTTTGGCTTTTCCATTCAATTTTCATGCCATAAAACGTGCTTTTAACACGCCAGCTTTGGTAAGACAATCTGGAACTTTTCGGAGCAACTAACAAACCGGACAAAATTACCCCACCTTAATCTTCCCCCTGCTTAAAGGATTTTACCAAGAGAGATAGACTCGTACCGGCCAAAGCTTCTAAAAGAGTATCCAGCACGTGATCTTTTCCCGTATCTGTCTATTGGGCAAATAACAAGTGTGTTAATGGGCTTATGAAAGACTATACTTTGCTATATAGCCTACATGGGAGAGCTGACATCCCGAAAAGTCCTCCTCCGCACGGTTTACACTTTACACTATTTCGACAAAGCTCTCGGGGCTTGTTATTATTGGCATGCAAGAAAGTCTAGCACAAGTCCAATTTCCAAGCAAAGCTTCGGCCAATCCCTACCACATTTGCATCTCTAAGTAAAGTGAAATTGAATGGACAGAAATTCCTCGTTTAAAGGCAGTTCTATAACGAATGTGTGCTGGTAGCTAGCAGGATTTAGACAGATATGGCAACTGAAGGGAACTGATGAGTAGACAACTAATCGGAAGGCAGCTTTTGCATTTCCCCATTTCAATGACACAACAACCAAAAGGAGAAGAGCAGCTTCCTTTCCCGTACCTCGGGGTTTGTAGGCTCCCCCACCTACAAATTCATAGAGAGAAGCAGAACATATTTCACCCAAACATTATGCAATGAACTGCAGGATAAGTAAGTTATAGTTATGGGACACAATAATAATAATAACTTGGGGCATTATGCCATAATACCAGCCCTGCTGGTGTTGTCAAAGAACCTCTGCACCCTTCGTTCGAACAATTACAAAGTTAGTCAGAACGAAACGACCTATTATAACTACTGCTCCTTTCCTATACGTAATAAAGAGTTTGGTTTATGAGAGCCTACCGCACTAAAACCAAGTTTGAATAATAAAAACTTTGAAACTCGGTGGGGGAAAAAAAAGAAGAGATGCCTTTCTCTTTCTAGCGTAATGCGCGCTTTATTATAAATTAAGCACTATAGAGCTTCCAAGAACCAAGCAAAATGCAAATACGCGTATATTAAAAAATGCAGCTTAAAATGAGGCTGGGACGAATTATAACTCCAGGCACAAGTTTGTCAACTCGCAGCTAATTATAATGAGATGTATTACTTTATGGATTCTCTCCGCGTCTATCAAAACTTGTTTTCCCGGGGAGAAGGGACTCATATTTTTCGTGTCATTTTGTTTTTAATGTCGTAAACAAGCTACGATTCTAGCTTCACTAATACTTGAATGATACAGCCACTTGCCGCTAGGATTGCTTTGAAACGACTTTATAATAGTATGTAAGGGGTAGTTCATGGTTCGATTAAAGGTCCAAGAAACCTATTATTCTTCTGTCCTGCATAAGGAGGCAGCAAGCCTGTGTTTGACGTATGCAATACCCGAAAGATTTAATTGAACGAAACAACACCTGCTGCTCCTTTCTCCACTATGAATATGTAATGACCTGGCCCAGCCGCGGCCCGCATATCCGCGATTCAATGCCCCTTGGGCTTCGCTGAGGCTACAGGGATCACATGGTCCATAAATCAAGTGGAAAGGCGAGAGAGATTGATATTAACTTTTTCCCTTGTTTATTCTGACAAAAAAAAACAAGACGGATAGAGAAGAAGATAAATATACACGCTTCTTCTTATCACAGATTTTAATAAGCTGGCACTTATCCATTGTTAATAACATCCAGTGTCGCAAGTAATAACGGCATTGTTGATTCTCCTTTTGTCTTTTATTGCAGCGTACGACGACTATGGTTTATGGCACACGGAACCGGTGCCCAGCGATCAGCTTGGAGCGTGGACACGTCGACGGAGAACTTCGACCCCCGGGCACAGTGACGATCATCATCACCTCCACTGAATAAGTCGTGGTGTATTCAACCGAATCTTCCTTCTTGTTGCACCCGTTTGACAAGCGGTTATAAACTTACATATTACATATCTTTATTCAGGACAGAAGCAAAGATGCTGTTTATAGAGACACGTTAACCTGATAACTGGACTAATTTTAGCTTTCTCTCCTTGGATCTACTTTCTGAATGGATTTAGTAACCATTTGCCGTATTTTGTCCTTATTACGAAACAATCTCCAAAATGCTGTTTTGAAGTTTAAGATTCCCTCGCTCCTATTTTTTTCTTTTTTTGCTCTCTTTATGAATATATCGCTGTGACTTTTCATGCGGTCCTTAATATCAGCAACCAGGGAATATGACATATCAAGATATGCAGGTGACGATAAATAACGCTGACCAGTGAGCCGCGGACTCGTCCTTTTTTCTATTGAAAAGATGAAAAAGTATTAACATTCCCATTATAGTCGCTTCCATATCCAATTGTAACATATTATGTAACAAATCTCTGCTCGATCGTTTTTCGTTCAATGCCCTTACAACCAACATATCCATATGGCCGCGTACTCCATTTTTTTCGACGCCCGCATTGATGCATGTCGTCTTTTCTCTCCCTGTGAAATACGACAAAGCAAAATTATGAAAAAAATGGCCATCAAGATGTGTATAAATACAAGTGCAATACGAGGTTTATCTTTCTCTTCGTAGAACGCTGCAAAAAGCCAATAATCAGACCGACCGCTGCTTCATTGATTGCTAAAATTTGAGCTCCAGAGCGTCACCATATACACTAACAACACGCGGAACAAATATAACTGGGACAAATATAACTGGGGGCTGTCCAAGTCCTCCAATTAAATGCGACACTAATGTTGTGTATGCTGTTACAGGAGCAACGTTAAAGGGGAGTATTAATTAGATCTCGTAAATACTAATCTTTCCCTGGGACCTCTAGTTTTATGTTCCAAAATGTTCCGGGTCATATTATGTCGCTGTTCATGGCAGCAACGCTCTACGCACCGCATTCAGCAATCTAGAATGTAACGTGATCGATAAAAAACCTTAAATTAAGTAGCATTTCATAAAAAATATAGTAATTTTAATTAAAAATGGCTCGCGCTAATTTGTACAATAGGATAGGATTGCTACAGAACTGTAAAAAGATTACGTGACTCGTTTCTTCGACTTTCAAATTGTATTTCTTCGCTTTTGCTTGGAATCACAACTCAAACGCCATCTATTACCAAACTTGTGCACTTTTTGAAGATCGATGGGCTTACAGTACATTTATACGTAAAACAAACAGTAAACACAGATGTTTGTCGACTAGCACCAAATGATACGAGATGGGAAGGGGCCATGGTATTGACTATTCTTGATAACGTAGAGTGAAGTAAACGCAGTGATAAGTTAAAGAAGTAAAGCTAGAATTGAAGATAATCAGAACATTTTGTATATAAAGAAAGCATGGATCTTAATCAGGCAGCAAGGACTAATAGGCTTACTCGCATGCAAGCTGAAACGGATAGGGAAAGAAGCTCCGTCGTGGGAAGCAGCAGCAATTCTAAAAGTGAAGCCAGCAATAGCAATGATTTGACCGAAGAAGTGAAAACCAAGTTTCTTTGTATGTGGAATAATGTGAAGTATACTGTATCCTCCAACCTTAAGGCGAATATTGCCAAAGACTGTCCAGTTTGGCTACTTGGCCGAATCTATCATAAAAGACCTTCGTCCTCCAATCTCAGCTTAAACACGCCACAGATGCAGAAAATCCCCCCTTTTCCATCCCCGGATGATGGCATTGATGCTTTTCAACAAGATTTTCATTCTCGTCTCTGGCTAACGTACCGCAAATCCTTTCCTATGTTGGGAGCACCAGGCTCGTCTTATTCCACAGATTGCGGCTGGGGCTGCATGCTTCGTTCTGGTCAGATGCTTCTAGCTGAAGCTTTAGTTCTTCACTTCCTTGGCAGAGGTAATACAATTTAAACGAATCTAGCTATTCATTTTATATTCTCATCTTGCTTCCATAGATTGGCGATGGGTAGCTAAAAAGGCAGCAAGTCCGAAGGCTAATCAAGATGAAGCCATACATCGTTTTATCATACGTTTATTTGGGGATTCCATGTCTCCAAGTTCTCCTTTTTCCTTGCACCGCTTAGTCGTACTTGGCGAAGAAACTGGTAAGAAAGCAGGAGACTGGTATGGACCCTCATCGGTAACCTACCTTCTCAAGTATGGCTCACCCAAAACTTATGTTTGTATCCTAATTGTAAACATTCTCGGTTTTCTAGGAGCGCTTTACATTCAGCTTGGAAAACGCATTCGCAGTTGCGTAATTTGGACATTTATGTAGCTCAAGATTGTACCATCTATACTGGCGACGTAGATGCAATGCTGAGTGCAAACGGATCGAGTGTAATCATCCTTGTTCCGATGCGCTTAGGAGCCGAAAAACTAAATCATCTTTACATACCTTGCATCCAAGCATTGTTCTCATTAGAACACTGCTTGGGCATCATCGGCGGACGTCCAAAACACTCCCTTATCTTTATTGGTTGTCAAGGTAACGTATTCGGTACTCCCAGTTGTTTTTCGAGTGGCCTATCTTGTTTTTCTTTGCCCTCAATAGAAGACCAATTACTACATCTAGATCCCCATCATTGCCAGGAATTCGTGGACGTTGATCAACCCAATTTTGACACCTCTACTTTCCATTGTCGACGACCTCGCAAGTTGAGTGCTTCCCGTATGGATCCTTCCTGTTGTGTAGGCTTCTACATCAAAGACCATACACATTGGGAAGCATTCCGCGAACATGTTCATCACGTACTTACTTTCCATCCTAAAAACTAAAAACACAGCTTATTTTAAGTCATGCTTTTATTCATAGTGTTTGATTCCGGCCCATCCATATCCAATGTTTGCATTTGCAACAGGAAAGCGCCCAGATCATGATACTGTTGACTGGGAATGGGTAGCTACTCCACCTTCATCTTTACCTGAAGATGATTGCGTTTTGACGGAAGATTTCGAGTTTCTGTGATTCAATGTGTATATTATAAACCGAATCTTTATGCCGTATACAACTTAGCGTGGAAGTCGAAAATTGCAAAAAACAAATCTTTTCAATGCAGTTATTTTGTCAATTCCGTAAGCCTATTTAGCGACTCCCTAGTCCATTTTCACATCCGTTATAATCATGAAACTCGCACGCTTGGCCAAAATGGACTGTCGCATATTGCTCTCGTAAGGCTCGTTCCAGTTCGGCTGCGTGCTCGGAATCCCTGGTTTCGCACATGACACGGACTTCAACGCTAAAAATATCGGACTTGAGCCAGGCCCTTTCGTGCAAGATATCTTTGATGGAAACGCCCATGGTGGCGCACAAACGGCAAAGTTCCGCAATGCCCCCAGGTCTGTCTGATACGGTAACGCTGAACTTGACCAAACGTCCATCAACAGCTAGACCTCGTTCCAAACACCTACCGAACACAGTAGTGTCAATGTTGCCTCCGCATAGAGGTAAAACCACCCTGAAAGTAAGTCCCACTTCAGTTAACTCCCTATTTTATTCATCTCGTTTTGGTTGTGTTTTACCGTTTGCCCTTCAATTCGGGAAGAAGTCCAGCCAAAACTGCAGCTAGACCAACAGCACCAGCGCCTTCCACCACAGCCTTTTCAGATTCCACTAATCGGAGGATGGCCATCGCAATGAATTCTTCGGATACTTTAACCGTTTTATCTACCAGTCCTCTTGCCGTGTGAAAAGCGTTCACTCCGACACGAGGAACGGCCAAGCCGTCCGCAAGCGTTGAACCAGCCTTGGTGTATACTGGCTCGCCTGCACTCAAAGCAGCTTGAAAGGAAGCACAACGCTCGGACTCGGCCTAAAATCGTAGCTTTTGTATCTAATTATTTTTAAAAAAAATACGGGAAGGAGTTACCCCAATGATGGCCACATTTGGATACAAGCTTTTGACGGCCAAAGCCACTCCAGCGATCAAACCACCACCGCCCACAGGGATCACAACAGCATCGATTTTTTGGACTTGTTCCACGATTTCTAAGCCCATAGTACCCTGGCCAGCAATGATATGGGGATGGTCGTACCTTATTGGATGAGTGAAAAACTCCCAGTTAACAAGACTTGTGACTTATTCAAGTGTCCTTAACGTAATTACCCATTGATATACGTTAGTGGCTCATCCTGGATGATTTTCATCGCATGGTCTTTGCATTCGCCAATATCCCTGCCATGTATAATAACTCTCGCTCCGAACTGCCTACAGGCTTGAACCTATAAGAAAGGAAAATGTATCTCTTGTTATCTGTGTGCCCTTTGCCGTAAGAGAAAGCTCGTGTGTACTTTCATGATTGGAGCCACAATGGGCATCACTACGGTGACAGGAATTCCGAGATCCTGACCATGGTAGGCCAAAGCTAAAGCGTGGTTTCCTGCCGACGCAGCAATCACGCCTGCCTTGGCTTCTTCCGGGCTTAGCATAAGCAATGTATATCGCGCTCCGCGTTCCTTGAAGCTGCCAGTATATTGCAGGAAATCCTTTTTGAAGAAGACGTCCATCCCAGTCAAGGAAGAAAGATGCGAGCGGGTGCAAGGAGTATTCATGATACCGGATTTGATTTTGAAGGCGGCCGCGCTAATATCTTGGAATTGGATACGACGAGGGTTTTTGGGGTCACACCACGGATCCACACCACCTCCGTTGACCATAACCTCATTCAGTTTCTGTAACATTACGAGCAAAGTCCTTATCTGTTGCCAAATAAAAGCGGCTTTGACTTACCGTTGATGGAAGTAAAGACGTTTTGTCCGCTTCTGAAGCTAAAGTAGGTGTTGCCATGACTTTCGCTACGTGACTGAGACCAAAACCTGATCGAGAAATTGTCACCTAGATTAACCTTTTGACGGATTTCACAACTTAAATTAAGGTTAAGATAAGAATATTTTTCTTGTGCACGTTCTAGGGCGCTCGTACTTGGAATTTGTACCAAGAAACAAATAGCAAATCGAGTGGTAAATACGTGGGGATATACGTGACACACCGGTGTGACTCTGGAGACTGGAGCTGTGGGGCTACCTGTCTCGATGGGATTTGACCGATTCGGAAAATGCACGGCCTGTTGAACAACTGTACCAAAATATATATCAGAGCCTCCAAAAACTTTCGAAAGGAATTCGCGTACACTTGAGGGCGAGGAAGGGGCCCGACCTTATACCTGACGGGCACTATTGCAAGCTATACTACGTGTCGTATTACTAAAAGGGGCTTTTTATACTTTTAAAATATTCATCGCTATGCAAACCACGATTATGGACGTGCTGAAAATAAGAGATGGGTTCGGATTTGGCTTACAATAGCGTACGTATACGCGTCGCGGATGATATCCACAATGAATGTTGGTCTAAACCATCTTCCACTTGATTATAGAAAGCAAATTTTTAGCTGTGGGCAGCCAGAAAGAGGTGTGTTTGTTTTCCCTTTTTAGCTGTCGGCTTTGCATGTTTAAAGATGTTTTCGCTCAGGTTTGAAAGGTGAAGTTGCTGTTTAAAATTACTACGACGCAAGGAATCTGCATCTCTCCAGCACTACAATAGAATGCGAATACGTATATAAGCTCATCATGTGTTTGCTATGCTTTTGACAACAACATCTTTAGATGAGGTCAAGCTTATCTATTTGCACGCTTGAATCACGTGCAGTCAAAACGAGTTCTGCCTTGAGGATAAACTCCGGGTTCAGGCACAGTCCAGTTTTGGACAAAAGCTAATAATTTTCAGATTTGCATAATGTGGTTGAAATAAGTAAGGAGAGAAAGTCCTTTACAGATCGCTGCGATAACACGTGATGCAATTTGTATGGCTTCACAGAGCTGAGGTGCAAACATCCGAAGTGCTATAACTATATAGGTTTACGTAATTTATTAGAAGCCTATAGAATAAGGCCATTTATTCTATGTTATTTATTTATTTGAATATAGCTACATGCAAATTAATGTTTGTCAAAACTAACACGTGCTAAACAAAAACTAACACGTAACGTACAATAAAAAAATCAGAAAAGATCGTATAGGGAAGAATATTTCACATACGATGCTTAAAGGGGTAAGATTTGAACGTGTATAAATTAGGTAGACTATATAAACAAGGAAGGGAGTGAGATCATTTCAAGAATTGATTCATCAGTCGGTGAAAGAGTTGAGAACTTTAATTCGAAAGAACCTCGGTTTGTAATTTCGTTGTTGTGACCCATGGTGGAAAAATCAGAAAGGGAGAAGAAAAGAGAATGTACAAGGATTAACGCTCATCGAAGCTTTGCGAAAATATTCAACGGGGAATCATATAATTGATTCGCGATTGTCCGACCGAATTGACGTTAATGATCAGAATAAATGGATGAGTACAAACCCATTTAATTTATGAACAATAAAGGTCACGGAGGAAATTTCGGTCTACATATTTTAGACTTGCGTATTTCTTTCTAGAAACCCCGCCATTCGTATTTCCGTTTTCTTCATTACTGTGCTGCCATCTTCGCGTATAAAGGTTCAGTGTAGGTGTAGGTTGGAATCGGAAATACAAAACGACACATTAGTTCAGACGCACAAACATTTTCTAGGTCATTTATCTTCTTCCATAGAAAGAGTGATTTTTAGCCAGGCAACGGCTCGACTGTTGCAGAGGTAGTTATCTTCTTCATGTAATCTTTCACTTATTTTTCCGAACCATCATTAAAACTCTAGTTAGTAAGACTATTTTGTATTTTTCAATCCGGATAAAATAATAATAATAAATAAGCATCGGCATTAAACACTTGGTGATGGGCTTGATGAGTTTATTGCTGGCCACGAAGTCGACCCATAAAACATACCGAAATGTCCACACCATGGCTATATATCGATCCAGGGGCTGGAGCTCAAAAATCCTGACAAAATACCTCTTTCCAAGAGCGCCCTAAGCCACGAAGCGTCTCTTGGCAACGCTAGATGATTGGCGACGTATACTGTATTATTGTCCCATCAAAAGGTATTGCGTTTGATATACTCTGTCTGAGCTCCAATAATACTCAATTGAATTCTTTGCTTCCGCAGGCGGCTTTTTGGGTGAACGGCCTTAAAGATTACCATATTAACCCCTCTCCCCCCAATTGCCTTGCCTTTCACGTGTGGAGGGGGGAGGGGGGAGGGCTTACCGGATCAAAAACAGTTTTTATTCCCGTGGAATTGCTGAAGCCTAATGTAAAAGTTTCGTTGCTGAGGAGCCGTGGAATTGTGTCCGATCCGAGAAACCTCTTATTGACAACCTATGTCAAAGCTCTGAGACTTACAATTGCTCCCTTCGTACCATGGAAAGACACTTCAGTTGGCGCACAACTTCAGAGAAGAACCTTCAAGGTTCCACTCAAACAGCAATTTGAGCTGCTGGCTCTGCTTTTTCGTTCATCTCGCCTCTTTACATCCATTGCGGAGTGTCTGTCAGCTTGGATAATACGTTATCCCACAGAAAGCCCAATTTCTAAACTAGAGCAGTTTGACAATATATTCTACCAATAAGCATTGTGTAAGTGTGACCGCAATGCTTAGCTCGGGGCTTTTCATCACTAGTTTTTCTCATTTTTTTCGTTGCAGGAGGCATGTAAAGTAATCCATTTCGATTATTAACTCCTTTGATCGCTTCATGAAGGAAGATGGGACATAGCGGGGGAAGATGGTGGAAGAAATTGTGTTCCCTTGATTGGCGATTCTGTCGCGACCGCACAAAAGCCTTTTCGTGATGTAGCGCGTGCGTATTGCGTTTGAGCTACGCGAACCGTAGGTTGTGTGGAGCTTGTACTGCTATCAGAGACACAGGACACCAAGTGGACGAAAGACCAAGGTATCGTTATGTCCCCATTAACAATCGCCTAGGTACCATGAACCAGTGATACTCCTCCAAGTGTGGTTGTCTATTCAATTCGCACCGCTAAACAAAGAGATACTGTTAACACAGCACCGTATTTGGCCTTGTCCGTGCGTTGCCATATCTTTCAACTTGTTGCTTTTCACTCCTCTCCCTTGCCACGAGAGAACATTTCGCCCGTATTCCCCTGTTAACTCATAAGATTCCAGTGCGCCGAGTGCATCCATCAGGAACGAACAAACATCTCTTATATTGTGTTTACACTCCAAACTTTGACAGATTCCACAGACATGGAGCACGTGGAAATGATGGAAGGCTCCGAGTCACCGGCTCCGGGACCCGGGGACCGACTTTTGTAAGTATCTTTGATCTCTTTCTGTGTACTTTAGGTAGCTGTGTATTAAGCTCGCTGTTTTTCAAGTCTGTGTGATTAAATTTAATTAGATTTGTTAGTTTTCCATAGGGTAAAATTTTAAATTTAAACGAGAGAGAAAGTTCCTGCAAAACAACTTCGTTCCAGACGTTAAACAGTTCCTTTGTTACGTCAGTTTCGGCTTGACGGATGAGTTTTCGCAAGACAGAGGCCTAGGAAGCCATGCCTGTGAGATAGCTCAGGACGAGAAAGTTTGTGGGCTTCTCGTGTCTTCGTCGCAGCATCCGACGCAAAGTAAGGAAGCGTATCTTGACCTCGGTGCATTGAAGAGCGAAGAAGAGATGCTATAGCGAGCGATTCCTTTTCTCAGGAAGTGCAGGGCTTTTTGCTTTGTGCCAAGTCGCCGAGCTGAGCTGCTTGTGATATGTAAGACCATCTTGATATAGAAAGACGTTTTCTCTCCTTTCCCCTTTTACACTCAATAGCCTTACTTGAAATGAACTCTTCCTTTCACCAAAAAACTTCTTTTCGTCTTATAATCTAAGTAACGTTCTCATGTCCTGTCCCGAAAGATAGAGGAAGAACCAGGGATGAGAAAAAAAGGAATAAACAAAGAGAAGAAAAACAAAATCCGGAAAAAAATCACAAGGAAGCGTCTCAAGTTTGGACTGCGATGATTGCTGTGTGCGTAGCTAGGATTAGGTGTGCGACAGAATGATTGGGAACGTGATGTATGGGACGGCCAACGTCGATTCCATTGTTGACTTTGATGCGTACACAGATCTGTGCTAGTATTGTCTTCCAAGAACTGTCCCAAGAGTTTAGGATATGGTTATGTGATGGAAGCCGAGATGAAAAGTTGCTTTAAACTTTGAAAAATCTTTTCTTTTTTGTTTTCTGTGAAGACTCGCAAACTTCCTTGTTTTTTATTTTTATAGTCTTTTTTCCCGAAGGAAAAAAACAAAATATAAGGAACCAGCGAACTGAAGTATAGTTTTAAAAGGGAAAAGCCTTGATAAGCTCTTTTAATACTGATGACGCGGACTCTGAGTATTTATACTTAAGTCTGTTGGTGCTATAGCTAACGAACTCCTAGGAGTCTTTGTCAATTGTCATGCACATACACAACGAACGACGCAGCTATAGTGGCAGAGGCGCAGTTGGGCGAGGGGCTTATATGCTTTTATTCTTTTGGTTCGGTACCATTTCTAAGGCTGTTCTGCTATAGATGAGTCCTTTTGTGCTTTTTTCTCTTTTTTTCCTACCTTTCATCTTTAAGAAAAAAGCAAACGCTGTTGTATGCAGTTTTGGGTTCAGATCCTAAGCAAAAAGCTGGTCAGCAATATTGTGTAGCGCATAAGCAAATAAGGACAGTTTGCTTGGCTGGCATCGTTCTATATAGCCCAAGCTGCACGGAGTGATGCTGCTCCGTCGTTCCAGATTCATTAAGCGTTAGAGAGAAATCGCGTATTGCTGCTGATGAGCAAAATCGTTATCTTGTTACGGCATCCGGTGGGAATTGAAGCACGAGGTAATGAGGCATTACGTACCAGCATCTCGCAAAGCCGGTGAATGGCTTGCCTAGTACAGTACCATGAATTACATCTTTTCGTAATAGCATTATGGATATGGAACTGAAGAGGGTTAGGACCGTTGTAACCATATCATGCACGACTAATTGCAATGATTTACTACGATCGGGAGAACATAGGCAATTCTACTGTCTGATACAGACAACCGCAAGCTTAGAATTGGACTTTTATACGTCTACGCATAACAGGTTTTGTGAATTAAAGCGCTGTTGGCTGATATAAAGTGTCAGGGTATCTTTGAGTTTCGCAGACGGGTTGGGTTCACTGGGTTCATTGGACGTCTTCCAATGCATGGCGCGAACTTTAATGTTAGATTATCTTTCTATTTGTAGAGCAGAATTTTGGTTTACGGCGTGGGAGCATACCGTAATCTGCCTTCTGCACCATTTACCGCGTCTAAACCTTTAACTCATTCTCTAAAAACAGTCCGGAACCTATTAGACATCGTTTTTTTGCTGTCAGCCATGAAGGCTCAAGTCAGTATTTGTTAAGAGGCTTCTCTACCGAACCTCTCAAATATATGATAACCTATTTGCGAAAAGAATCAAACTTCTTTTTTCTTACCGAGCAAATACGCTAGCACGAGTCTAAGCTTCTGAAAGAGCATCTTGACCTCGTAAACTTAGCTGTTGCTCAGAGTAGCGTTCAGTTATAAACCAGCTAACAAGTATCACCTTTTCCAGGATTCTAAACGCGGAATTCTAAATGGACGTCTTACGACAGGCTTCCATTTCTCGGAAGCGGCGCTGACAAAAGTGGAGCTCATTCGTGTTCTCGCATACGAAACGGAAAGAAAGATTGATGTAAATGTGTGGTGAAGTTTGTGTGACTGCTCTTTCATTCACACAGTAATTGGCGTTAGTCCAGACTTAAATATCGTTGATGGATTTGGAACTGAATTGGCAATAGTTCAAAGGCTCCGAAGAGCTGAAAGCATTTCCAGGTCATTAATGCATTACTACATAAGTTTTAGTAGCTGGAGTAATTAAGCGGCTCATTTTTTTCTTTACATAGCAGGTTGCCCTTTTAATGGAGAATTTTTTTTTTCTTAGGGTGGTGCGTGGTGAATCAGATTTTAGTTGCTTACCAGTACTTCACGTACGTTGCCAAGGCTACGTACTACGTTGTCTAAATGCAATCCATGCGCGTGGAGAGGATTGCATTTCACTTTTCTACTCAAATTATGAATCTCACGTTCTTTGTGGATCATTATCATCGACTTGAACTGGAAAACTTGCTCAACCAGCTCCCATAGATGAGCTGTAAAAGAGTTATTTCGATGAACTAGTATCGCGTTTTGGCACTATAAGTCATCGTATCGTATCAAAGGAACGAAGAAAATGAGCTCCTTTTCTTAGTAAAACCAATTTAATATTTCTGTTCGCTCCTTGTTTAAGCCCTGTGTGGACTTGACACGGATAATTTGAAAGCAGAACACGAATTGTTGCTTGCTTACTCTCGTGAGTATCGGGATTCGTGTCGGATCGTTTAGGGGACAAATATGGATCCGTATATATCAACGGTCCATTATCGCTATTACATTCTCTCCTTCCTGTCAAGTCAGATCCCACGAACGAAATAAGGAACAGAAGAAGAAGGAGAGAAAAAAAGGAAGCTAACCATAAGAAAACGACGCCGTAAACTAAACCAGCTGAGGCCTTGTCTACCACGTTATATACGCTTTTTATAGACATCGATCAAGAAGTCCCCTGTGCTGACTAAATGATCGTCCCCGTGTTCCTTCCATTACTTACGTTAACAGAACCAGAATCGTCCTCTACTGTGGTCAATATTAATGTCCCTTTAAACTGGTGTATGGTTTCTAAGGCGAGACCCTCTCGGTGGTACCATTCAGGTTCTTGGAAGAAATATTTTAGAAAAAAATATTCGAGTCCGTACTAAGTTCATGGAGTTCCACTTTAAAAGTGAGAGCAGGCAAAAAGGAAAAGGCAGACCGCAGAAGCGATCGATGCAGAGATAGGGTTAGTCCTGGTATGGAGTGCGTGTACTATGTAAATGTGCTGTGCGTAGAAAACAGGCCAAGCTAGCGGAGTATTAGGCGGCGTTGAGCTGCTCGCAGCTTGCTATCGATCACTTCGCGGAAGCTGTGAGCTTTCTTCCGCTTATGCTTCTGCGGTCAATCCCGAACTTGATCGTTTCTATCTTCCTTTGGCTATTTTTTCTAGAACTTCTTTTCCCCTTCACTACCGTAAGGTGTTGGTTTCCGTGTATTTATAATATACATGCATTTCATTCCGTGTTTTATATATATATATATATACGCAATCTGAGGGTGGCCTCATATTACCGGCCGTGGCCGTAGGGAAAGTCCGGAAATTGGTGTCTGTCAACTGTAGGAAGTTGCCTTTTCTTTACGGTAACGGCCTTCGCAACGGCTCAAGAGCCAGCAAAGTATCATTCCACGTTCCCTTTTCGCCTTTCACTTTATTTTTTAATACCTTTATGGTATAAATAACCCTGTAAAAGTTCTAGACTTGATGCAATAGCATTTGGTAATAGGAAAATACCGTTTTTTCGGGCTGGGGAAAATGAAAATGAAAAGAGCAGGGATGCCAGGTATAGAGATGGGAAGTAATGGGCCCAACAGGTGTGCGCATATACGTGTTGCGCAGTTACGGCTTTTATTGAAGGAACCATAGGCATGCATTGTTACCTGCGTCCGTTGCAGCCGGGTTTCGGGGTAAAAGGACAAAATATGCATGTCTTTTCATGGGAGGTAGAAATGGAGAGAAATTATACAAAAAGGAAATGAAAATGGGAAAGAGATAAGAGAGGAGAAAGGATGCTGTTTGGCGAGAAGCAAGTAAGTACAGTAACTGTGTTACAACATGGGCGTTAATGAGAACTGTGCGTTTGGCACACGGGGATTTTCATTTTAGTACTGTGGGGATTGAGATTGGAACCCCCAGAAAACGTTGGATGCAAGCACGCATGAGTCCCTTCTCATATGACGATCTGGCTGGGCTTTCTATGTCCCTTCCTACTCTACTATCTACTACTATAGTATGTTACGAACAGCATCCAAAAGCTCTAGGCAAGCTTCCAGTCCGTTTTCGTTTCGACAGTCCTCTATAACGAGTTTTCATTTAGTTCCGAACTGGTAGTGAATGCAACAACAACGCAAAAACCAAACGCCGTGCCAAATTCGAGCGGACTTCCCCAACAAGAAAATATTGCTCGTGGTCGCGCATCTTAGAAGTCAGTGCAAAATTTCCTACGTTACAACAACTTTGTATCCCTTTGGGCAAAACAAAACTGCCAAGGATTTGCCGGTAAATGAGTTGATGGGAGCAGAGTTGCCAAGGCCTTTCATTCGAAAGAGCGTCAATTGTGCTCGGGACACAGTACCGTAAAGCAGTGAAAAGGTGACAATAAGGAAGACACATGCAGACAATTCAGCTCCAAAAAAGAAGTAAGAGTTGTACCACTTCCACGCCAGGCTTCTTGATATAAAGTACTTGGGATCAAGTAAGTGGTGCAGCTGTCCGGAACGTGTCACATATTTGCGATTTTTCAGCAAGGGAGGATACATATAATAAGTACGCATTTTTGTTGTTTGAGAATATAAATTACTCAAAGAAATAAATTACGCAATAGGAGTTAATTCACCTTCGCAGAGTGAATAAAAAAGGTTTCATGTATGGGACAATGTTCTCGAACAAACTTGTTTTACCTTCTTATTGTTCTTTCATTCTCGGAAAAACACGCATTTCCACATAGTCGGAGAGATACAAAGAGCACACAAGTCTAGAGGGAAGATACAAATGTTATGAGCATGTCAAGGTTCGTGGGGCATTGTGTTTTACATGACCAAAACACGTGTAAAAATAACTTTCTCTTATTAAAGGTACTCTTCGGTGGTCCTGACAAAGTATCGTTGTGAAATAGTTTAGGTAATGGATTAAAGTAATCTAAGTAATTTTATTGCCTATCTCAAATTGCTCTGAAGCAACTTTTGCGGTCTGTATCGTAATCCGTGTGACACTTGAGTAAAACCTTATTGCGTCGTCTGTGACAGTTCTGGGTTTGAGCTAAACTTAGCCCTAGCTTTCTTTGGCAACGTGGTGAAATTATTGTACGAAACGCACCTGGAACGCCCCTGCGTCTGACAGTTGAGAATTTCTTGTGTTTATGTATAAGTCTTTTCGTTGAGTTTGAAGTCGGACTAATTTGAGTTTTTTTACGCTTTGATTTTGCAGAGGTCGTAGTTCAGGCACCGATTCGACCGACTGTAAAAGACGGAGTTGGACCGCTGTCTTTACACCAGATAAACCTTCACACGTGCGACACGTCAGGTAAAACAGATTTTCCACGATTAAAATGTAATCCGAAAATCAACTGATTTAATCTAAAGGTACCTGCCTGCCTTTTCCCGTAATCTCAGTTCCCGGGAATTAAATTAGTTTTGCGATGCATCCACAATCGTAATGGTACTTAAGTAATTATCATAGGAAGGTTTAATCGGTTAATATAATGACTAATGAGCTTAAAATATTTTCTGGAAAATATTGTATTTACTTTTGTATGGCAAAGCTGGCTTTCAGGCTTATAGTGACTCCTTTTAAGGCTTTACTCAAACATTTTCGCTCCTTTGTCAGTAACGTTTGAGAAGAGAAAATGAAAGAGTAGGTTAAAAAGCCCGCGCAAAGCTCTGGGATTAGCATTTTGCCCCCCAGAAAAGCCTCGGATTGACTAGCAGCAACGCTACGGGGACTCGTTATCGTTGCCCTAAGGGGAGTTATCTTGGGTGATTTAGCTACCGGAGGAAGTTGTACGCAGCCTAAAGCATCTGCCTGGGGCATCCGCCTGGAGCAAATAGAGGGTTAGGAGAGAAATACGCCAAATGAGGCCAAGATCGGGGGAGGAACGTCTGGCTAAAAGAACTACTCGCTGGCTTCATCACTGTTTTAGGGGTGTCTCATGTCAAGAAATGAACCCTGAAGCGTAGCGGGAGAAAAATCTAACGAAGATGAACGACCACCAGAAGTTGGAAGGGAGGTGTTAAGGGGGCCTTTTGGGGGCGGGTGACTTTTTTTCTCAAGAGGGAAGTACCAATAACTGAAATACCCTGGAGCTCCTATACTCAGAAAATCGAGATGGAAGATCGAGCCAGGAAGTTTAAAAGCTAAAGCAAGAAAAAGCATCTAGGGTCCACAATGAAGCAGTCACTCCAGTGATAGAATGAAATGACACCATCGCATCAAGTGTTGGTCGTAATTTCTCTTTAGCAAGCTTAATAAGCTGCATTCTCATTTTTCCCCCAGTGTTGTCTTAATTGCATTATTCCAAATTAAGTAAGCAGCTGACACTGCCTCTTCAAAGCGATAAATGATCACTTGACATTTGTGTTCATCGCATGGGAGTCATCGTTCTTCTTGTTTTCAGCAAGAATAAGATTCCTTAGACAGTTGGTCTCTTATAAGCATTGGATGCTATGGCTTCGGTTGCTGTTATAATAAGCTAGGAGGAAATTGGATCTTGTTAGCTACTTGGAGTCCAAGGAGTAACGTCGTTAAATCTTATTTTCACACATCTCCTAGTATAGGGGGAAACCATAGCCTAAGGCGGCTGCCATTAGCCGTGGGCCGAAGTTTCAGGGTACAGAGTGGTTTCGCAGTGGGGCTTTTAAAGGCAAGCTCGAGGTTCGTAAGCAGGCGGGGCCAAGTACAGGAAACCATAAAGAGTTTTTGGTTGGCACAAGTGGGTGATGAACATTAGTTGAAGGAGAAAAGTGGACTAAAGCACAGTGTTCTTGGTCCCAAATCTTCTTGGCTCAGTCTTCCCAAATCTTCGCAGGCGTAGAGTTTTCTGCAGTTGCAGCTGTTCATCTTCGAGAAGACGTTCCTCTCAGCTTTCGGCTTGTTTTGCGTGCAAATTGTAAAATGGCAGCTAAAGTGAGCGATGTTGGTGAGCAGAGTAGTGCAGGATGGGATCCGGAAGCGAGTAAAGGTGGTGGTGAGGGAGAAAGTGATGGGAGTGGCCATGGAAACGACCCAAGGGGCGTAGGTCAGGGGGTACGTAGTACGCTCCGACGTTGCGAACAATTTTGCAGAGATGCCGTAGCGGATGTCCGGTCGCGCGGCCGCCAATTTTCTGCGACACTTCGTCATCGTGTGTAAGCGTCTTTGTATTTCCTTCAAATGTCCCTGAGCGAAATTAGAAGTGACTCTTCATTTCATTACTTAGCGCCTCAAGAGCAGGCATTCAAAGGGAAACGGGGAGAGCGATGGAGGGTGCAGTGGAAAGAAATCATTTCTGATACATGTATATGTGTAAGTTACGAAGGATAGGGGCACTTCATTAAACCCACCCAAAGCGCGGTCGTTAATGTGCGGATACAGGATCTTGAATGTTGACTTGATAAGGGGGCTCAATTGCTTAAATCCCTTCTCGTTCTCTCGCTGGCTCTATCTCTCTCAAAGACTAACTTTGTCTTACTCGAGACTCTTATGTGTGGATTCCCGTTGATTATAGTTCCTTTAAAATCCTTTGATAGTTCTTTCAACCGTTTTCGTCGCGACCATCCGTTATTTTTAATTAATTGACAGCGTCCTCGGAATGCGAATTTCAACTTTTTTTTTTTTTTTTTTTTATAGATCTGGGTCCAACGCCGACTGCTCGGTAGAGACGACGCAAGTAACGAGTACTGTTGAGGGCGTGGAAAGTGGCAAAGGTGGCTTAAAAATGCCCTTTCCCAGATTGAACAGCGGCAGTGATGGCGAGCGACGGTGTGTCATGAATTCTGGCCGGATTCTGGGCTGCTTGCGAGCGAACGCCCTTACCATCCTGAGTTTACTGGGCGTGGTGAGTGGGGCCGTTATTGCGATTATAATGCGCTCTTCACGAGACACGCCGTGGACACAGCGCGAGGTCGCGTACGTCGGCTTTGTGGGCGACCTGTTCTTGCGGATGCTGAAAGCACTCATCCTGCCACTCATCGTCTCTTCCCTTGTGTCGGCCATCGGCGGCCTCGACCTCAGGCTCTCGGGTCGTATTGGTTTCAGGGCTATCGTCTATTACATGTCCACTACATTTAGCGCTGTCGTTCTGGGCATCATTCTCGTCACTACTATCCATCCTGGAGGCGGATCCATTGAAGGTATCAAGAGGGCGGGAACGTCCCGGGAAACTACGGCGGCAGATACTCTCATGGATCTTATCAGGTAACGTAGGCCTAACTTCCGTTTTTTTAGTTCTTTCATATGTTACTTATTTGAATAAATTGAAAACTGTAAAATAAGAGTTTACATTTAAATTCTTGTGTAGGAACGTGTTCCCGCCCAATTTGGTTCAAGCCTGCGTTCAACACGTGAGTCACTCTATTTTTAAACTTTGTTTATTGCAAAACATCCCTTCATTCACACTACATACCTCAAACCTAAAACGAACGAAACCGTACAAAATATGAGGAGATTATACAGCACGGGTGAGCATTTCATCCCAGAATTACAAAGATTCGTGTCACACATGCACATTTGCGTGGAACTCAGTTGACTGCTTCCATGGCTACAGTCTAAAGGCCATATCAAGCCGGAAGCCGTGCGATCTATTCCACAAGCTCGTACTGTACCGCCTAAAGTGTGAGGAGAAGGAAGATTAAACGGACATTTTGTTTTTTGAAGGAAAAGAAATGAGTAGATGAGGCATTATACCGTTGGGGGAGGTTGTTTTAATACAGATATTTTCCGGTGGACAATCGACTTCGAAAGGTTTCCACGTAGAGGCAATCTCGAAGGCGTCGCAAGAGGTAATATCTGCTAGTCCACATTGATAGCACTTGAGCGCCGCTCCGCCTACTTAAGTAAATGCAAAGCCGATTAGCGTTTCAGATGCTTGAAAGCTCTTTTCACAACCTTACTTGGTAAAATGACTAGGAGTAGTAAAGTAGGCCACCAGACAACCACTTGTAGCCACACCCCTGGCTTCATTTTGAAAAGTTGCACGCAACAAATTGCCAAAGGAAGAGAAAGGGATGCTTGAAAAGCGACGCACTTACTTTTCGTCCCTGTTGACGGACAGCTTGTTTTCTTCTAAATAAAGTGCACGGCAAAATGATGGACAGTTCAGTACAGGGGAGCGTGGTTCACATCCTCTACGCGTGAGCCTCTTAGAGGGTGTGGAAAGAATAACTGCAGATAAACTGAGAGACTGCTTCCAAACTCCAAAACCACCAACGCCCCTTCCAAACCACCACTCGTGACGTCATCATGTCATCCATGCTTAGGCAAATTGACTGGCTTTGGCCGCTCGCCTGGCAAGTTACGCGTAATGAACTATTCGGTCTAAAACTTCCCCCAAACCTCAGCTAAACAGGCCACATGTTAACTTCAGACATTGGGGGTGACAGGGCATAAAAAAGCGACAGGGCCATGTGTGATGGCTTACACATGTTGGAAAGAACGAAGTTGAAAAGGAGGAAAGAAAAACAAAATAGTTGTATTTCACTGAAATGTTTTTTTTGACATTGCAAAGAGACGGATGTTTTTTAAACCACTTGAATTGTTCCCACGCCCTGCCACCCGACAAGTCATAAAATCAGGACCGGAACATTAATCTTTTCTACATCTTTCCTTCTAGTATCGGACAATCCTGAAACCTCCTGTTGTCAAGACGCCAGAAATGCCTCTTGATATGATGAACATGACCATCACGGAATACCCTCTCACGGCTAATTCCACCATGCCCTCTTTCATGGACATCACGGAATCCCCTCTCACGGCTAATTCCACCATGCCCTCTTTCATGGACATCACGGAATCCCCTCTCACGGCTAATTCCACCATGCCCTCTTTCATGGACAATTCGACAACCGTCGGGCCTACACCTAACCGTAATTTGTCTTTATTTCTATTTTGAGCCCTTCCTATAATGCTTTATTGAGGGTTAAAAAGGACAAAAGGAGCGTTAGCAAGTTTGATCGTTATTCCGATATCACATTAATATGCTAAAGAGTTAGTCAATAAGCCAATAAAGCTTGGGGACAGGTTATATATACGTGCGCGTTTTCGGGGAGGACACCGTTTATAACCTCACTTAGCATTGATCTTTGTGAAATCTAGCTCACATTAATTAATAACGCTTAGCGTTTTCTTTTTAAGTTGTGTGTAAGGAGTCTATGTAGAAATTCTTAGCTCATGTCTGCTTCGTATAGCGCTGTATACATGGTCGATGGAGGGCGTGTTCGACGAAGGAACCAACATGCTGGGCGTGGTCACATTTGGCGTTGTTTTGGGCATCACGCTAGGCAAGATGGGACCTAAGGGAAAACCTTTATTAGCGTTTTTCCAAAGCCTCTCCGAAGCAATGATGATCATGACTGGATGGATTATCTGGTATTTTTTAAAAAAGTTTATTTCAAACGTTTTTAAACTTGGGTTGTGTGAAGGTTGTCACCCGTGGGTGTGTTGTCGTTGGTGGCCGCCAAAATGCTCGAGATGGAGAGTTTAGATGCCATTGTTGGTCAACTTGGCATGTATTTTCTCACGGTCATGATTGGACTCTTTATCCATGGCTTTATAGTGCTCACGAGCATTTTTTTCATCGTTACGCGGAAACTGCCGTTCCGGTTCATTTCCAATATGACGGAGGCGTTGATTACAGCTTTTACTACTTCCTCGAGGTATGAAAGTTATTAAAGCGTCTCTGAGTTTTGGTGTTTGGTCACGACTCATCGTTTTTTCATATTCGGTTTCTACAGCACTGCGACACTGCCCGTAGCTTTGGCGTGCTTGGAAGACCAAAACGGCATAGATCCACGCGTTACGCGTTTCGTGATGCCCATTGGAGCCACGATTAACATGGATGGCACAGCCTTATATGAGGCCGTAGCAGCTATTTTCATCTCTCAAGTTCGGGGCTTAACACTGAATATTGGAAACATCATAGCGATCAGTATCACCGCCACCGCAGCCAGTATTGGAGCAGCGGGCATTCCACAAGCTGGATTGGTAACCATGGTTATGGTGTTGGACACTGTCGGATTACCCGCTGAAGATGTCACTCTCATCCTGGCTGTTGATTGGTTTTTGTAAGTACAAAAAAAAATCAAGGCGTGAGAATTTTGTTCTGTATTCTAACATGGGTATTGTTTCGTTTCTACAGGGACCGATTCAGGACCTTTACAAATGTATTAGGAGACTCTTTAGGCGCTGGCATTGTTCACCACTTGAGTAGAAACGAATTGGCCCAGCAAGGCGATGCTACTAACAATCACGGGGAGCTGGAAGCTGTAATAACCTCAGCGGACGGTGAAAAAGCCGAAGGCAATTGTATCCCAATGGGAGGTAAACGTCCTTCGTCTGGAGTAGCGGATGCTGGATCTACCTCCATGCAATCCACTGCCATGTAACATAAACCCCACTAGTTCTCCTGAGGAATGTTACAAAAGGAAATTCGCTGTATTGTACATACCCTTTTACCTTTTCTATTTTTTACCATTATTATTTTTTGAAAATCTTCCTCAGCAGTTGTATTACGGAAAGAAACTCGGTCGTTTTTAAGCAATTCCGGTGATTTAAACATTTTAAGATTTCTGTCGTACTGCTCTTCTACCTTTTCGCGTCTGGTCTCTTTTTTCGCAACACTTTTTAGCTAGTTTTTTGTTGTATGGTTTCTTTTTTTATTGGCGTGCTTGTTTTCTTTTGCATATCACATCATTGACATAAAGGGGGAAATGCTGTCGACAAACGAGGCGAATGTTTTTGTCATTGTTAATTGTTACTAGAATTTTGACTCTGAAAGCTGTTACAACAAATTTAAGGTAGGCCTTAACTTACCCCGATTCACTACCCGGTGATGGAAACCCCACCCCGCAAAAGTACATGCTCTTCGATGTCCACCCTGTTACTGTCAAATGTGCAAGACAAAAAAAAATCGTAGTTGTGTGGGGAAGCGAAGTTTTTGTGTGACGGAGAGACTGAATTTTCTGGGTAATGTCAACTCATCTTAAATTAATCTGGAGTTACAGAGATATGTTAATTTTGCTCTGCGCATTGCTTAAACGTTCGTTGGCAGGTTTCCACTTGTGTGCCATGGAACGTGAGTTCAAATATGGATGAAGCAACGAGGTGACCGTAATGATGTGCCGTGAATTTTTTCCCCGGAAGCAGACAATAAACCTAACTGAATAGTAAAGAATTTTTCCGATAAAATGTACCTATTTCGCTTAGGAAGAAAGATCATTTTGGACACCACACGGTTGAATATTTGCTATAATAAAACTGGATCAGTAAACGAACATTTAAAGCTGTTATAAAATTAACCTAATTACATTTAGCATTTAAATGAAAATATACTTCACATTTTACATATCTAAGAACTATACACATTAATAAATTCTTGTTCGCTCGGTAGAACAAGCAGTACGAAACAGTTTTTCTAGTTCATCGTTACGGGAACGACTCCTCAATCCGTATATTTATCATTTCATGTTTCGCAAAAAGCGTTTCGCGTGTTATCCAAACTTCGAACCCAAAAGTCATGTGCTTCTTTCACGTGCGAGTTTTGTAAACATTGGTAAAAAACGACAAAAAAGCACTACAACAATATGTGCCTATTGTTTTTATAATAATTTACTCTCTTGATTCTAGGATCACTATGGAGGTTTCGTCTGCCAAACAGCCTGAAATTCTGAGAAGTGCTCAGAAAGATGATATATTTATTGATTCCTTGAAGCAGAACCTTCAAAACATAGCTCAACACATGATTGGTCTGTAAAAGCTAAAAGTAAAACCGTAGAAGTATATTTTCATTAAACATTTCTCTTGTTGCTACAGGTACGAGAGATTGGTTACAATGGAGGTCTTACTTGGATTTACTGGCAGATGTTGCTTATTTTAGCTTGACAACCCTGTCGGCCAGGCAGACATTGGGAGAGGAATATACAGGCCTTATACTGGTTGACTCGTCCAGGAAGCGCCTTCCTCCATATTTGGTAAAATTGTGTCCATGTCATGCTCTAATAGTAGATTTCGTTTGCCTAGACAAGATTGGCCATGATTATATTGCAATGTTTGGGTCCTATTGTAAGCAGGAGATGGCTAAAATGGCAAGAATCCCGTCTTCAAAATTATGCAAACTATCCCGAACTTACTCTTAACGCTAGACTTACCCTCATTACATTCCTTCAGTCAATGCATAAGATCATTGCGTACGCTCAGCGTCTACATCTGATAATGTTTTATTGGCGGGGTGGATTTTACCACATGTCAAAAAGACTAACCGGGATTCACTATGTAATGTTATATATATCATAGTTGACGTAAGATAAAAGCTTATGTTTTATTTTTTTGCAGGGTTTGGTACGTCCATGGTTTGGAAGTCATACCAGTCTAAGTGGCTTCCGTTGGCTATCGTATGCTTCGCTTTTGCAGTTGACGCTGATGTTTAGCTATGAGATTTATCCCCGACTCAAGTCTTGGGTTCAAGCCCGACCTTCGGGGAATCCGAAAGATACCCAGCAAAGCAGCCAAGAACTGCGCTATATAGAGAGCAAAGATCAGTGTTCGTTATGCTTGGACGAGCGGAAAAATAGCACCATTACCCCTTGTGGTCACCTTTATTGCTGGAATTGTATTTTAGAATGGTTGCAAACGAAATCCGTGTGCCCCTTGTGCCGTGATCCTGTAGTCGCTTCACGAATTGTACCGCTAGTGAACTACCCCTGAATGTCAAATTTAGTCATTATGTTTGCAATACTATTCTTTCAATTGAAATATAACCTTGTTTTTCTCGCTTTATTACTTGGGTGTACAAGAATGCAACCCAAATCGATAGATTCGGATACTGTTTTTATTTTACCCGCCTTCTCTAAACTAGTGCGGTAGCCACCACGGCGCTGCGAATGCTATATAATCGGTATTCTCTGTCTGGTCCTAACTTACTCCCTGAGCTCTCATCGTCAGCTGTTATCACCAAAGTTTTCAGGTTTAGTAAACAAGTGAATTGCTGAAGTTTCTGGAAGTTTTAAAGATTACGCACTTTCTTTTTTGTTTCGACTCTGTCATTAACTTGTAGTAACTAGACTTCTAATTAGCTTCTTTCGAAGAATTTTCAAAGCCAAAGCCTTCTAGTCGTGAAATGTTATTGAACTGTCTGTGCTCCCTATTTTCAGGAGGAAGCGAAAATGGTGAGTCCAGAACAAGCTATTAAGCAGGCTTTCAGCCTACATGTCTCTGTACTCAGCTCACCGGACGTGGAAATCCTGTGCAAGAAAAATAACCTGAGTCTATCTGAAATGCTTCAGCCGTTCAGTCGCCTCACTGTTGAAGGTATGGATTCATTTACTCTTCTCGAAGTATACTTGTATTAGAAGTACCGAGGACAAGGAATTCAAGGAGTGTGATTAAAGGGGAAACGAGTACACATTAGCAAGGCGTGCGATTATCAAGCTGGGAAGCTTCTTTGGGATTGGGAGATGTTGGAGCATTCAAAGTTAATACGAATTCCAAAGAGCTCTTGTCAGAAAATGGGACATAATAGCATCGGTCTTGTAGCTATCGCTTAATAACCTTAAAGATTGAGAACATCAGATTTAGGGTCTAGCCGTAAGTAAATCTTTCCCAAAATTACCTTTGCTACCGCCACCGCCGGACCCACCTCCATGACCACCTCCGCCTCCGTATCCACCACCTCCATGGCCACCGCCTCCGTATCCACCACCTCCGTGTCCACCGCCTCCGTTTCCACCACCTCCATGACCGCCGTATCCACCACCTCCGGTGTGTCCTGCAATAATGGATATTAGAAAGACACTAGGTAGAAATAAGACAAACTTCGTACCTGCTCCTGCTCCAGCACCTCCGTGGCCTAAAAAATGATTAGTTAATATGAAGATTAATGTATTAAAATTAAGATTAGGCACCTCCATATCCGCCTGGAACCGTAAAAATAGACTTACACTTAGAATTTTTTGCTTTAAATATAACCTAAGTATAAATTCTCAACTTACCGCCACCACCGCCTTTCCCGCCTGAAAAAAGAAAAGCAGTTGTTAAGTTATAGGAATTTGGGTATTAGAATCGAATTCGTGTTTACCGCCGCCTCCGTATCCGCCACCGCCGTATCCGCCTATAAAGAACAAAACAAAAACGCTCAGAACTTTCTTTTTGTGTATTTTGAAGGTTTTAGCTTACCGCCTCCACCTCCGCTTTTGCCGCCTAGAAGAGAAGTAGCTTTTATTAGTTAGTGGAATATTTTTAAAGATAAAAGTTCAATTTAAGTACCGCCTCCGCCGTATCCGCCTAGAGAATGGAACTCAATTAGTATTAAGTCAAATGTATTGTTCATAATTGTTCAACTTACCGCTACCGCCGCCGCCGCCATGTCCTCCGCCTCCGTATCCTTTTTGGGGAAAAAAGTGTTTAGTATTCTATTTGACAACCTAGGGATAGTTTTACCTCCACCCCCGTGTCCGCCACCGCCGCCTCCATGTCCACCACCTCCGCCTCCATGTCCACCACCTCCGCCTCCATGTCCACCACCTCCGTATCCTGTAAAGACAATATTTAAGCCTGCAATCAGGAAAACAACCGTTCAAGATTTACCTCCGCCACCACCGCCTTTACCACCTCCGCCGCCTATAAAAATATAATATTTCATTGCCTCTAATACTTATTTCTTTAAAAAAAAATGATTTACTGCCCCCTCCGTATCCTAAAAGAAAGAAAGATTTGTGATTAGAAGTTCTTTTGAACATGTAATCTTGAAGAAACTTACCTCCACCTCCGTGGCCGCCGCCGCCATCACCCCCCCAGCCTCCAGCTAAGGCCACGCCTATCATCACGGCCATAAATACCCACACCTAAATCGAGGAAAATTAGCGCTATAGTTATTAATTGTAGGGTTTAAGTGTTAAGCCGTACTTTTATCCAACGCATGATGAGAATTCAAGACTTTACTGATAGAATGATCTTAGTTAGACTCTCTTGGAAGAGTGTCTGATACTTGAGGAGTCATTTCTGCGATGTATTTATACCCAGATTGAATGGTCAAGTTTCGTCAGAAAGTTTAGGGGAATACAATTTATGGACGATTGCGTTTCTTGCAAGCACGATCACTTTTATTGATCTACTTTCATTTCTTCATCGCTATTTTAGTTCTCCATTGCGAAAAATTAGTTGCGGTGAGCTTATTTCCAGCTCAGTAGGGATTCCCTAAAATTTTGCCAGTCACAGTCAGGTGCGACCTCTTCAACCTTTGCTAGCTAATTTTGCAAGAGATGGACCAGAAAAATAAAAAATATCTACGCTTGCCTGATGAAGCAGTGTAGCTTGTTCTACCAGTCTATTATCTAGCCTCCTAATTGTCCAATATCTCAAGTCGTAAGCTTTCCTCAGTTTGAATGGAGGTTCAATAATCCATGATTGGAAGTATTTTTTTTCTCTGTCTATGGTTGAAATGGGGGCTTTGTTAGCTAAAATAGACAAGCACTCAAGCGAAGTTCTCGCAGGCCTTGACTGTCTGTTTTTCCATTTATTTGCTTCAACCTTATTTTGAAAGAATACGTTTTTGTCCTTTTTAAGGCCATGGTGTACTGCAAGTTGATCTTTCTTGTCAAAAGTTGGCACTGATGTCATGCTCTATCATGCGAGTGCAGCTTAAAATTGTCAGAACTTATTCAAGTTATGAAAATTTTAAATAGATCATATATCTAAATATTTTGATGCAGCCTACCAAGATATTGTTATTAAGATATCGTTTAATTTCTTTTACATTTCTGTTTAAAGTTTTGTTTAAATCTGCTTTATTCTCATGATAAAGGGTAGGACATCAGTGCCATCTTTTGACACAAAAGATTAACTATTTGCAGTAATATCTCTTATTGCCCCCGGCAGGTCAGATAAGGGATCCCATGGGCGTTTCGGTTCCCGTACGCCAAATTCGTTTGAGTGTAGGAGAAGCAACAAGTACACCTGCATCTCTCCACGTGTCGCGGCAACGTTTATGGGAGGCAGTAGCCCAAGCTGCTCCAGCTGCTGGTTCGGTTAGCAGTCCTGCTCCTTACGTTATTTCCCCTGCTACCGCATCAGGAGCTGTGCCAAGCAATTTAAGCATTCCAGGAGCTTGTCCGTGGTACGATGCATGGCGCGAAACGCAATGGTCGATTCTGGAGCCAACGGAACACGAATTTCACCGTCAAGCCCTGGCTTGCCTTTTGGCCGTGTCTTCTTCACATCCTGACCCTTTGTCTCATTTCAAGTTGCTAGAACAGCAACTTCAACAGCTTGTGGTAAACCGAATATTGAATTATTTCTGTTCTTTTAGGTTCCCTTTGGCTAAATTAAACTTTGCTAAATGTCGTTTTAGGCCGCTGGAGGGAATCGTTTCTTTAGCCCTGACGTGTTGAAGTATTACATTGTTGTCCATGATGTGATGGAAGGCAACGCCTCTAAGTACATTCACGTGATTTTTGGGAGTTAATAAAAATAATTGTTTTATTTCAAGGGCGGAAGCTGCGTACAAAACCTTGCAATCCACTCATGGCCTTCACGTCTGTCATTTGTTGAGTATCAATTCGCGTGCTCTAGAAGAAGCTAAAAGCGTTGCAGGTTTACCAGATCCCTGGCTGCGTTTTCTCCCCTTAACCCTCAGCCCAAATTCTGTCAGTCAGCCCGAGGTAAACTCTTATTTTTCAGAGTTTTTGTCTGAGTTTTCGCTTTGCAGTTTGAAGAAGATATATCCTTGCCTGGCGTAGTACGAGAAGAAGTTCCAATGTCCGTGGTCGTAAACACTGTCGACACCAAAGATGATATGAAAGCAGCAGTGTTACCTTCTTCAGCTTCGACCAATGCGTTAGCTATGTTGACCAATGAGAAGGAAAGTGGCAACAACTATGGCAACAGTTTGGGGCAGAAATGGGTGTCACCACTTGAAATTTCAGAAGACCCGGCCAGACCGTTATCTTCTCCAGAGGAAGACGCTTATGAAGCTTCTAAGCTGGCCAGTGTTGGTGCAGGACACGGATGTTGTCTAACTTCAGGTGATCAGCAGCGCTTGCAGGCGATGATAAACGATATCTGTACGCGAGCATTGTTGCCCTACATCGAACGCTGCATGCGACTCTTCCATGAAGCTGTAAGCTAAAAAAATAAAAATCGAAGGCTTAAATTTAATTTTCATAATTCGTGTAAACTTACCAGGTTGCGAGCCGAAAAAGTAGCCATCGATCCATTTTCTCAGCCACCAAACGTTGGTTGACTGGCGGAAAGGCGGGAACAGCTCCTGGTCCTGCAGCGGTGGCTGTTACTTATCACCCTGATGCCTATCCGTTGCAATTGAGACGTTTAGGGGATTTGGCGTTTCTAGTGGGTTGCTATGATTTAGCGTATACTTCATACCATACGGCCAAACGCGAGTTTGAAGCTGACCAAGCGTGGCTGCACTACGCAGGCGCGTTAGAAATGGCAGCCCTAGCGCTTTTCCTTGCTCATGGACAAGGTTTGGCAAATCAAAATGCAGGAAGTGGATTAACCTTGGTTTCGGGCCGTACTATTCCAACGCATTACTTAGATTTAGCAGTTAGTAAGTTTCAATTTGTAGCCTGGTTTATGTTCAAAACTTATCGGTTGGTTCTATTGTTAACAGGCACGTACTTAAGTACTTGTAGAAGGCCGGCGCTAGCAACGCGATGTGCAGTCTTAGGCGCTGAAGTGTTGAGAGGCTTAGGGTTGCATAGCGAAGCAGCGCTTTTACTCATTCGGTTGACTGGAGAAGATGCAGACCTGCGAAGCGCCTTACTCCTCGAACAAGCTGCGTTGTGTTTTCTACGCTACCCCTCCGCTTCCTTACCTTCTTCGGCGCACCCCACGACGCCATCTGATGGGCGTGTTATGAGCCGAAAATATGCGTTTCATATGATCCTGGCCGGACACCGGTATGGAAAATCTGGTCAAAGACGACATGCTGCTCGTGCCTATCGTCAAGCTTTGCAGGTACAATCAGTTGTTGGTTTTGATTTTAAATTTTTTTGTTTATTTTTTAAAATTAATTTTAAAATCTTAAAAATAAAGTAAAAATCTAGTTTCTAGTTATAGATTTCGTCTCGTTATAGGTGAAATAGTAAAGAAACTGTATTAAAGTAAGAAATAGGATCAGGTGGCTTTGACGTCACAGACGTATCTGTGGACGTGGCATGTGAGAGCTTTGCTACTACAGTAGAAGTTTTAAAGGACCGATTCAAACTGATAAAATTCATAGCCTTTTAATCATAGCGGTTATTAGAATCACACTTTCGGATAATAGAATCTTAAAATAGTGTAGACTATATGCGTCCACAAAACATGAGAATTTAGTAGCTATTGTCCTTTAAAAAGTAGGTTGTCAATCAATTTTTTTCCCCTTTGTGTAGGTATATGCGAGCACGGGGTGGTCTTTGGCAGAAGATCACGTGCATTACACGATAGGACAGCAGAGTTTATCGCTGGGGCTAGTCCACGAAGCCCTGAATCACTTGCAGAAACTGCTGACTTGTCCAAGAAGCCATGGCGATGGCCTCACGCATCAGCCGCCTTCCCAGATGCATATCTTTCTGCAGCATTTTATTCAGGCTTGTGCTGGGACCGTCGCGCATACAAAATTTGCAGAGGTAAATAGCGAGTTGCCAGTTTTGCCAGTTCCGGTTGTAGTACAGCGAGACGTTGGTGTGATGCGAGGGTCCATCGTCAGTGAGTCTGCTCGGGAACTAGGCGAGGAGGCTGCTTCCCATGTCAGTTTTGATGATGAAGAGTCTAACCATCAGAGGTAATTCAATCGTTGTATTACGTATTGAAATTGTATTATTATATCTTGTGATGTCGTTTCTAGATGGTCGCGACTAGAAGAAAAGATTATTAGTCGAGTTCAAGGGCCCCAGTCTTTACATCCGTTGTTCGTTGGAACACAATGGGTGTTTGATAGCCACTCCACCAATACGAAGCCTGTCACTTTGCGAGCGAAAGGTTGCATGCTTGTTTCTTGAATTCTTAGCCTAATATTTGTTATCTCTGTACTAGATTGGCTGGTAGTCCGCGTTCCGTTAACTAATCCGCTGCCGGTTCCATTGCATCTGAGTCAGGTTCACTTACTATGGAGTTTTGTCTCACCAGGTGCGAATGACATGCCCATTTCCAATGCGACTGGTCAGAAAAATGTAAAAACCAACTCGGTTGTTGAGACTCCTGGTATCAGTTCAGTGGATTTAGAGCCGGGGACTACGCAGCAGGTATTAAGAGATTCAACGCTTTTGTATATTTTATATTTACGGTATTACAGATTATACTACGTCTGTGTCCACTGCTACCTGGGAAGTTGTCTGTCACTGGAGTGGCTCTACGTATTCACGCCAATACTGATTCAAAACTTCCTAGCGTAAACGGTACAGTCGAACGCATCTGTTATTCAGTTTCCAATGACTATGCGTTTTTACAGGTCAAGTGAAGTTGCTCGCAACTGGACCTCGTAGTAAAGCACCCGGAGCAGCCACTTACTTACCAGATCAACGTTTGGAAGCTGTCATTGAACCACCCTTACCCTCTTTGTCGCTTTTTCTGCGAGACTGGCCAGTGAAGCCTTTCTGGTGCGGCCAGTTGGGCTGCGTGCCATTAAGGCTCCACAACGCTGGCCCAGGAACTTTAGCCAACGTAGCGTTAGCCTTAGAACCGGCTTCTATGAGTGTTTTAGCTGTGCGGAAAAAGGAAGGCTTGGATTGGAATACAGCAGCGGGTAATGTACGGCAGGAGATTCTCTCTAGAAATTCTCACATTCTAACTTTTTGCAGACCGAAAGAACGGGATATACTATTTGGCCCAAACACTGGAAAATGGACAGTCCATTCACACGGAACTTTGGCTTCGATCTCCAGACGAAGCTGGGGCCAGTCATGTACATATATTGGCCTTTGGGCAATCTTCTGAAACTAGCACGCAGCCTAAATCTGTGTATCGTTTGGCCCGGCATTCAGCTACCATACAGGCTATACCTGGACTCAAGCTTGCCATAACCGCACATAAAGCATTGGGACATGGGTTTCTTATCGATGTTGACGTTCGAAATCAAACACAGGTAGTGTGCTTTTCACTGTTATTCGCTCTGGGTCCTGTTGCCATTAGCCACTTTCGTTTTGACCAAAGTTTAAGCCGGACTTAAAAGTCTACCCAAGACTTTGCGCTTATAAGCGTTCGAGATTGGTAGACTTCGTCAGACTTTGGTCTTATAAGCGTTTTCTTTCGCTAGTCGGCTTAGACTTTGGAAGTCGACTTTTAGTTTTGGTCTCAAGTCAAGCAAGTCTATAACGGGAACTCTTATGCCCAGACTTAAACTTAACCCCGCCCCTTGTTTATTTATCTACTTTGTTGATATTGAACAATTCATATATTGCTTTTGTTTATTTTCTACAAGCACCGCCCAATGGGTGGAGCAATTGTACACTTTTGCTTATAAGCGTGCTTCGGTTTTGTTGTCTTTTTACTACTTTCTATTTTTCACTGTAGGAAGATGAAGTGGTCGATAGTATAGCTGTATGCAGCGCCAGCCCGGAATGGAACTTGCAGAGTTACGGTGAGCAGACGGGCACGACCATTCTCGCCGGGCAAGGACGGAAAGCTGCTTATGTGGCACGCCCCTCTGCGGCTGAAAAGGCAGTGCGTATTGGTCTACCCCATGCCCACTTTGCTGAACTAAACGGAATGTCTGTGGGTAATACCTTTCCCAAGATAAATGTCGTCTTACAGTGGAAGGTAAAAAAATACATTAAAAATATTGGGAGTAATACCGGTTATTTCAAATGATCTTCGGGTTTTTAGGCAAGGAAAGCGAGTGGACAGCATAATATTGTGATAGACGTGCTAGGCTCTACTTTGGTTGTACCCCCAGCTCCGCCCACTCCATCGTCGTTGTTTTCTGAACCGCGACCAGTGTCTTTGTTAGCTCCGGTAGTTTCTTCGTTAGAGCAGACTGAGGTACAGACAGTAGTCTTTCAGAAACACGTGACGTTTAATCTGGAGTATAAACCGTGTCTTAAGCACGCTTTTGACAAACAGAGGTAGTGCTAACGCTTCTACTATTTTATTAAATTGAGTGAGGTTACTAAAAAAGGGTTTTTGCAGGTTGTGCACTTTCCCGGTGAACGTACAGGTGTTTAACAGCGGAGCTGAGCTGCTGCAATTCCGAATATGCCTAGTCTCCTTACCCACGCTTCCAGCGACGCCTTCCGCGACTCAGCAAGTGCAAGTTTATATGAATGAAGCTGCTCCCGTGGCATGGATCGGTCGAACACTGGTTTTCTTAGACATTCCAGCCTTTAGTCAGCGAAGTGTATCGTTAACGGGCATGGTGACTGGCCCCGGAGCTTACGCGTTGGCCCAGAGCATAAATTGGTGTGCTAAAAGACCCGAAGAGGATGACGATCACTGGATATGTCTCCCCAAAAAGTAAAAGAAACAAACAAATCAGTAAAACAACAAGTGTTCATATTCTATAATTATTCCGATTTCCTTAGACCTGATTGGGCTCTACTGGTGGCTGACGTTAGTGACAAGTGATGTGGATTAAAACAACCTATTTGTAGGTTACCTACGAACGTCAGTTCAAGTTAGCACTGAATTCGTCAAGCTTTTTCCTTGTAAAGACTGCTTTTTATTGTATAGTCGTGACTTATGAGTTGTATAACAGTCCTTTTCAATGAAACAGTCAATTTTCAAACCTGAAAGGTTAGGTTGGGTTCGTTATTCTCCGTAATCTGTTCGCTGGTATTCTTGTAGTTCGCGGTTCTCGAGTTTTTTCCCTTCTGGCGGATCCTTATTCTCTTTAAGCTTTTGATTGGCACAATGCTGCAGGGTGCAGCCAAAAACAATCTTGTACATAACGAGCGTTGTTCTGGAGGTCGCCTCGGATCAGTACCGCTCCTGCAGCCGAACAAGCAGGTTGTTGAGATATGTTTGGACAAGTCAGTTCAAAGTCAGTTGTCCTTTTCTCCTTGCGATGGTCGTCCTTTTGATTTAATTATTAAAAACGGTTTTAACAAGTTTTAGTCTCTGTATGGTTAGCGAATGAACAGAGACTTCTTCAACTCGATATCCTACTGGCTCCTCGTGGAGTTAGACACATGCTATTCTTGTTTCGAATTGTCCTTGTGTCTACGACCGAGATTGTACCGCATCAGAATGAAAATTTTTGGGCAGTGGAGTTTTAAAGCTGGGAAGAACTTGTGCCAAATCCATAAATGCACCGAACCCTTTGGTAATATATAATCTGCCATCTATTTTTATATACATTTCAGACCTAATGTATTTACCCTAGGTGTTCTTTAACGGCTTTCTGGATCGGGTGTACAACAAGAGAAGACTATTGAACGACACTTGAGATTTCTTGCTGGTTTCAAGTACCATTGGATCTTCTGGCTGTGAATCTGGTGATTACATGCATTGCGCTTCAGTTATTAATATTTCCAACTGCGGCTGGTGTATTTTATGGCAAAAAATTGATACAAGGGAAGGGTCCCGATGCTCAGTAAAGTAACTTTCAGTTCAACTTTGTGTTCTATTGTACAGTTATGAGAACTGAGTAGAATTGTAACGCTTGCTTTCCCAATCTTTTGCTTTTCTTGTAAAATTGATTCCTACCAAACATTGTTCTAGCGCTCCCAAATCCGTTGGAATTTTTCTTCTGTGACCAGTTCCAAAAATTATGCCAATGAGTTTTTTGGCTCTCCCCCATTCTCCTCCGGAAAGCCTTATTTGATTATTTATTGTAACCAGAATGTTCCCCGTAGAACCTAGTTTCCGAAAATGTCCTTTTTATTGTCCGCTTTGTAATTTTAGAAATAAAAGCCAAAATTTTTAAAATTTTTGCGTGATTTTTCAAAAAATCCGCTAAAAGGGGTGGGGCCTCTATGAAAAGGACGAATCCTATTGGTGGATTCGGCCAAAAAGGGGGCGTGGCTCCTTTTTGAGCTGGGAAAGCTTTTTCAGGGCTTTTCTCCATAAGGAATAACGTTGTATCAAGGGGTCCCCCTTAAAAAAATCGTCAAAATTGAAAGCCATGCCCTTCCCCTTTTCCCAGCTCGGTTTCCAATTTCTGATATTCGAGCTCATGCTGCTGGAGCAACACAATTTCGAATATAGGAATAGGAACCTCGCCAGAGAGGAAGCCATTTTATTTTCGTTATTATCACGAAATAAAGTGCCCCGACCGGGGATCGAACCTGCGACTTTCCGATCACAAGCCGTCCGTCTAATCCACTCGGTCATACGCTTTTGTATAAATAGCGTTGAAACTTCTATAAATGCAACATATGAAGTAAGCTGGTCTACAGTGTATGTTGATAGTGTTCCATCTATTGTTCGATTTATAAAAATTTAATGTTCGCCTATAGCCATACCTTGTATTCTCTAGAATATGCATTATTATATTGTAGTTTTCTGTATGTTTCAAAATGTAATACAAAACACCAATAATTACTTGTTGTTTACGAGTTGACCCCCTTAAAAAATTATGAACAAATGAGAGCCTCCCCCTGCTCGCTTTCCTATCTCCGGTATTCGCGCTCAGATGCTTCAACAGGGTTTCGATCCAAGGACCTCTCGTCCTACAGGTTTATATCTTACCCACTTGGTCACACACATATAATAAAGCTGTGCTGAACTTCTATAAATAAAGCTGTTAAACAGCCTATGGCTCGCCGCGCCTTGCCGCACCGACCTCTTTTACTGTCGTTTTTGGAGCAGTTGAGATAAAACTTCATAGCTCGATCCTTATTGGTAGTTACCCAGAAGCTTGTAGCACGTCTGATCTCTAGCGTCAATTGGTAGCGGCCAACTCGAAGTCTTTCATGGAAAACTATTTACTAAAAACGGAGCATATAATTAACGTTAAAACAAAGTGATTAAGTGGGATGAAAAATCTTGTATTTAGGGTAAGAGCACGGCCAAAGACAAAGAAAAAACACTCAAGCCTACAACAACCATTTCTTTAAAATTCTACATATGATTCTGTTCCATGTCTTAATTTCCGCTCTTCTGTCGCTAATAAGGAAACCAAAAGTTCATAAAAAGCGACATCACCATACCCCCTTTACATATACAGTATGGTAACATTTTTTTAACATCCTCTTCATCTTTTCTCTGGCTTTAGCTAACGTTTTACGGTTATCTATCCAATTTTACGCTTCATTTTCAGGTGACCCCAAACCCCAGCAAAAGCTTGGTCAAAGAGAAGCTGGTGAAATTAATTATAGGCTAAAGAGAGGGAAACGGTAAAGGAGGGATACATTTAAATATATAAACGCAATAAATTTCCAAGTGAATAAGGGCGACTCTCATACAGGGGACTAAAGCAAAAAAAAGATGCACCAGTCAATCCATCCTTCCTTTCCTTTTGTGTTGTCGAGCATATCAGTTACTAAGAAGAGAAATAAAAAGACAAAAAATTGGCATGTGCGACTGAAAAAGGAGGGCGAAGTGCAGCGACGAAGCTATTGCTAAAAACTTCCCGTCAACTTCCGTGGGGCAAAGTCAGAAACAAAAGAGGCTAAAACGGCAAGATATATAATCCCAAGAAAGAAAGAATGGATAACAAATGAAAGTATTGGTTTCCAGAAAGAAATTCCCATGGCAGTGAATAAACACCGAGGAAGCCGTCAAAAGGATGTCATCAGCTGCTGTCACTTGACTAAAAAAGTTATCAATACCAGCCCAAAAGACACGAACGTAGAATATCTGGTACTAAGTGTTTTCTGTAAAGCGTCTGATTGCTCGTCTTGTTAACTTTCCCCCAATAAGCTTCCTTCCTGGTAGCAGAAACGTTTTCTCTTTTACTTCTTTTTCAACGTGAAGAATCCTCTCTTCTTAGGTTCGTCTTTTGATGCGGGAGGAGCGGGAAGAGTTTGTGCCCTATAAACAGAACTTTTCATTAAAAACCCGTCACGACAGTAAAGAAAAAGAGGGCTAAGTTACCTTGAAGGACCAGCACCTTCTTCCACGATGTTTAAGGCAGTTTGTAACCTGCCAACCCAAGCGTTCATTTCCTCGTCGTCCTTAGCTTGGAACAAATACTCTCCTCCTTGGGCCAATTTCAGACGGAATACGTGCTTCTTCTTAGTATAATCGGCTGCGACTTCCACGACAGCATTAGCTAATGGTAATGGGGCTTCATTACGGTGTGTCACATCCGGTGTAGCTCTTGCTGTCTTGGAATCCTTATAGAAGTTCACAATTGCACCAGGACGCAATACAGCAAAAACTTTCTCCCACGACCTACGCAATAAAAATAAAAAATTGAAGATTTTTTTTTATTTTAAAAATGTAAGGTCACGGTGAAGTTCTGGGTCTTGATTTTTTTGCCAATAGATGGCGCTGATATCACAACCCTATTTCATGAGAATTATGCAACTTAAAGTAAAAATTTAAAAACAAATTTAGAAGAAATTTAACGCTATAATTGAAAACTTATTTTTTATAAATATCTTAATAAAGATATCTTAAAGCACTGCATCAAAGATTTAGATTTCTAATTTATTGAAACTTATTTAAGTTTTGAAACTTTTAAATAAATCACATATCTAAATCTTTTGACGCAGCGTTTTAATAAATTTTTTATTAAGATATTTAAAAAAAAACTTTTTTCAATTACATCGTTAAATTTCTTTCGAGTTTCTGTTTCAAATTGTATAATTGTCATGAAATAGAGTATGCTTATCAGTGCCATCTTTTGACAAAAAGTTCAACAATTTAAACTACACCGTGAAGATTTACAAATGTATACACACGTAAATCCGTAACCAAAATTAAGAAAGTTGGCGAAAAACAACAATAAGTTTTACCTGCTGGAGGCTTTCTTGGTGGTGGATTCCCATTCGTGCTTCCTCTGCAGGAATCCTTCAACACTATCGTCAATGCCAGATTCAGATCCGTGGCGTTCTGTTGGAGAAATAAACACACAATAAGAGCCAATTTGAAATGAATTTTGAATTTCGTCCGAAACAGAAAAGCCAAATAAAACCACCACCTGCCTGTACCCATCTCAACGGGAATCGAGTTGGGCGAAACGAGTAAAGGGACTCTATGAACTACCTGAATCATCACGTGACATATTGCCTTCGTCGTCAGAATGGTAGCCGAGAGCCGGAGAGGCTTCAGGGTTCTTATTTTTCTTCCAACGGAAGGAACGGAAAGGCGATTTCGAGCGAGAGCGCGAGCCTCTCTTACTGCCCGTTGACGAAGTCGTCGCTGGGCGGGGCGTGCTACGAGGCGTGCCTCCAGACACTGAGGGACCAACCAAAGTAGGACGAGCACACAAACAAAAAATTGGACCACAAGCGAGGCGCAGCAACAAGGAAAACCAAAAAACGAGTATTTGTTAGAACGAAAACACATGCGTTCATTAATACGAAAAAGCCACATAGGAGATTTTAATATCCGAACAGAAAAAGAGTCAAACTACCTGGATCATGTCTCAAAGATACGGGGCTCTTGGGCGAACCCGGTGTAGAATTACCCGAGGAAGAAGCTCTAGTAGACGCCACTACAATTGACCCAATGTTTTTTTTTTCAACCATGCAAAAACAAAAAGAAACGGAAGAATGAGCATGCGCCTTCTCTCCCTTACCTCCACAGAACAAACTCCCGTCTCAACGACTTTTTGCGAGGAAAAATAGATAATGAAAATTGGAAATGTACCTTCGGTAGGTTGCTTCGAGGGCGTGGCCATGCGAGGTGAGCCACGTCCTTTCGATACTTGCGACGCTGAAAACGCGAAGTCAAGGGAAGAGGGAAAAAGAGACAAAAAATCAAAAGTTTCCAAGTTAGTCATGCGCCAATCCGATGTCACCCCACAACATGCCCGTCTCACTCTTTCTTTGATTAATATTTTCAAAAAATCCCACAATGTTCAAGAACACTCTTCACAATTCACAAGTTCACCACGATAGTACTAATAAATGATAGTTTACCTTCTTGACTTTCAGAAGTGGTGGGGTCGCGTTCAGCACTGGACGAATGGGGTTCTGAATGCGGTGACATGTCGCCATCCATCCTATTAAAAATTAATGAATTAACTGTCCAAGCCATTCACGTACGAATAACCTTATTTTTTTAAACCCAACGAACAACTTTAAAACTTTCAAAAACTCTAACGTTAGGTTATACGATTATTATATAACATTGTATTATAGAGTTATACTAGTAATTTTCTCAATATATGAAAGGGTTGAAAACAATTGAAATAATTTGAATGGAAAATATATTAAAATAATTCATTACATTATTGGCTTTGATAACTAGTGCTGTTAAATAATAGGAAAATTTCACTTACTGATCTGTGATAGGTTCATCAGGTGAAGCTTGCAATTGAGCTTGGGCTTCGGCCAAAGCAGCAGCTTCCTCTTCTTGTCGCCGTCTCTCTTCTTCTTCACTACGCCGTTTCATTTCCTTCAACTCGTACTACAAAATCCGAATATTCCCCCAAAGAGAACCAATTAGTACACCACATCTCAACGTTATGCCATCAAGCTATTAAAAAAGGACCGCCAAGGCCAAGCCCACGAAACAAAAACTATTCCACTTGTCATCAAATGTCAATTTGAAATGCCATCTCCTTGTGCGAAGCAAAGTATGTTTAATTTGTATAGCTAGCGTAACAAGCTCCTGTTTGAATGTCTTGTTACCTTCACCTTGACCACATCCCAGGGAAAAGAAGTGGAAGACGAGGATGACGAAAGACTCGACGAGGGTTCAGTTTCATAAATAGGAGGTAAAGTCGGGGAGAGAGGCATTATGTCTTGCATAGAAGCAGGTCGACGCCCATAATTGGGTGTGTTCTGGCCCGCATTGTTGTTGTGGAAGCGCAGCCAAAACTGTTTGGGTTCAGCTTGGCGCTCTAGCCAATAACGACATGCTTGGAGCTGAAAATCCGGGGAAGAGCAAGGGGAAGTGGGTGACAGGGGCAAAGGGGAAGCTGAACCCGATGAAGATGACGAGTGTGAATCGGAGGAAACGTTAGGTGAGGAACAAGGATCGGGCGTGACTAATAGTCCTTCCATTGATGGTGCCACTGTTAGTCGATTGCTATCGCTACCGCCATGCAATTGTTGCAATTCAAACTAAAACCCAAAAAAGTGTACACCCCACACCGAAGGCACATGCAAATTAGAAAAGTAAACACGAAGGGGGCGGAACAAACATGGGGTTGTTTTTCAAGGTTGTCTAAAGTGGAGAGGAGACACACAAAGGGGCGTGGCCATACATGACAACGCCTACCTCTGACGTCATTGCGTAATGGTCTTCGTCAGAGCCCAGTAAGTGCTTCTCTTGCTCTCGCAATTCCAACTGAAGAGCCAAAAGTGATTGAAACATGAAGAACCAAAGAAAAATTCAAGCAAGAACAAAAAAAGTGTTGAAAAAGCCACAAAACCCTCTCGTACGCCCAATGACTAAATTACACCCCAAAAAGCGACAAAAACCCCAGTGCAAAATACAGAATCCTACCCCCAATAACACTACAATAGTGCTACTAGTTATCTGAGGATATTTACCGTTGTCAGACGTTCCAATGCCGCAAAACGTTCCTCTTGGGCTGCAGCAGATTTCTCAAAGGCTTCATGCTTCTTAATGAGATTTTCCACTTCGTCAATCGTGTGCTAGAATCAATACAATTAAGTATTAGCTGAGTTCCTTTTGACGAATTACGGAGAGCAAATCACGTCAATACTTACTCCTAATTCTTGTGATAGTAGGTAGGGTTCTTGCGCAATTAACCACGCTTCGGCAACAGCGGCATCACGTGCGAATTGGTAAACTTCCAAAACTGTGAGAAAACAGACAATTTTAACGTTAAGCCTTGTACCAAAAGGGCTTTTAAGGCCACGGTGAACTTCAAGTAGCTTATCACTTTTGTCAAAAGAGGGCACTAATGTCACACCCCCTTACCACGGTTCTCTGGTTAAAAACACGGTGATCAAAAATGACACCAGTGTCACAATGTTGCAACATGTTCTCCAGAAAAGAATGACAAACGGGTGTCATGTATCGTACGGATGGATTTTTACCAGAGAAACGTAGTTGAAAATTCGAGGTACAAATTGATAGTTGTACTGGAAATTAACTAGGTTAGGTTAACGATCCTCAACAACTTTCGTTGACAAAAATTCACTTCATTAGCTGAACTACTCAAAAGTGACGTCATGACACATTAGAGTCATTCGCGCTGGTCAAAAGTTGACACATCAGTGTCATTGTTGACAGCGGTTTACATGACACGTGTTTGTCACTGAATTCCGGAGAACGTGTTGCATGAGAACTTTAAACGAAAATGTAAAAAAATAACGACATAATTGAACAGTTGCTGCATTCTGCATTCTCTTGCAGATCACCATGGCCTTAAAATAACAAAATCACGAAGAGCGAATGAAAAACTTAGTGAAAAAACAAGTCAGAATGTCAACTTACTGAGCTGCAAATGCTCCCAACGTTCTTCCCATCGGTGCAACATGGAGTTGCGCTGATTGGTCAGGGCCACCAACTTCTCTTTTATTTCCGCAGATGCGTAATGACTGCGCGATAACAATTCTTTGCCTAAGGCAATGCAAGCAGAGAAGTTCTCGCCTCGGGCGTCAATTTCTGCCTTTAAACTTTGATGGTTGTTCATCAACAGTTCCACACCACTGACATCCCTACAGAGACAAACATAAGAATAAGAAAAACGATCCAAAAGACTTCCTACGACTTCCTAAGATTTAAAACTACTAATAAAAACAAATACCTTGGCTTCTCAGACGTGTTCATCTGGCGAACGAGGTCGTCCATCCAAAGGAGCAGTGTGCGTACCATGGCGAAAAATCGGAACAAATCGCCTGTATCGGTAAGTTTGTTTTTACGCTCTTCGCACAAGCCTTGCAAGGCGAGCCAAGCTTGGACCACCTCCGCTTCGCGTCCCGTAATTTCCCGCGCTTTCTCGCCCGCGTACGCGGCACCCAATCGCGATGCATCTTCTTGTACTTGCTGCACCTGGCTCTGCAACGTGGCCAAATCTTGCAGGAAGTTGGCGTGTTTACGTTGCAACGCCGAGACGGATCCTGCGTCACGGCCCAGTTCATCCGACATGGCGTGCTGTTTCTCCACAATGCGACCCAGGACGTCTTTACAATCATGGAAGAACTTGTGCAATTCACGAGAAGCAGCCAGCATTTGCGTCCGGGTATCGATGAGCTCCAATAGGTCAGCCCAGGCTTCATTCAGGTCGTCTTTCCATTCGGCCATCATGGCTGCGTCTCCGTGACGCGCCGACATCAAGGTATCGGCCATTTCATTGACGGCCGCTACGCGCTCCGTGCCAATCGTTTCGGTGTCCCGCGCAAACTCCTTGAAACGCTCCCAGAGCAAGGTCACGTGATCGTAATCTTGACCCAACTCGTGCGATCCAGCCACCAACTCGCGGTCCGCGATCCATTGCCGCAGATCGTCCACTTCGCGGGACAACATAAACAACTGCAACGCTTCTTCCAAGCGCGCTTTGCGTTCTCCAGCCAAATCTTTTAAACCCGCGTATAATTTGTCAATCTGGGACTGACGGACGGCGATTTGCTCTGCTTCGGGGTGACCTTCCGCTAAAAGTTGCTTGGCAGTCTCGCCCAACTGACGAATGGTGGCCGCGTAGTCGTCGACGGCGTTTTCGAGTGTGCCATGCTTCTTCATCAGGTTTTGGGCTGAAATTTCGTCCTTGCCGCGGTCTTCTACCATCATATACAGTTCTTGTTCGCTCATCCAGCTCTCCGCCTCAGCTGCGTCAAAGAGATACTGCTGGGCCCGTTCGGAGACGAGTAATTTGGCTCGGCGAGCGTCCAAGGCGTCTTTCAGGGCTTGCCAGTGATCCAGGAGCTCTTCGATGCATCGTTCAAACTCTTCAGAGTCGACGTGATCTTCGCTGATCAATTTCTGACCATTGTTACAAACTGCGTGGATGCGTTGTTCGTGGTTGTCGATTTCCGTGCGTAAGGACTGGTTCTTCTTCTTCAACATGTGAACGGCGAATAAGGAAGAGCCGTATTCAGTAGCAGTAGCGAGAGGCATCTTTTCAGCGATCCATAACTTCTCATCTTCCACGTCGCGGCGGAACTGTATCAATTGAACAAGGAAAGAAGCCATTAGTAAAGGATTTGGAACGCCTTGTAATGAAGAAGTACCTGGAAGGCTTCTTTCTTCTTCTCCAACTCGCGCTTGCGTTCCAAAAGAGGTTCGTTGAGTTGCTGGAACCGTTGCTCAACACGAGCCTTCTTCTCCATGATGTCGGGCACGCTTTCTGGGGCCATACGTTCCAAATACTCGGCTTGGGTTTCCAATTCGGTAACTTGTTGGGCGCGGACAGCCATCTGGGTCTCCATCATTTGCTGTTTCTGCATGAGGATGTTGACCGATGCCAAATCCATGCCGGTGTCCCCTGACACGATCTGCTTCTCCAGATCGCTGACCCACGAGTCGATATCGTCACAGCTTTGCTCGTAGAGTACTTGACGGTTAGCATCAAACAAGCGTTCACCCTTGTCTTTCGTGGTTTGCTCTAAATCGCCGAATTGCTCCATCAACTCCTTCACACGCGGGACAATAACTTCCGCCATTTCGGGTTTCTCGGTCATTAACTCCTCGCTCGCCTAAATACACAAACAATCACATTACTTCTATTTGAATGTACTTATTCATATTATGTATGTTTTAATTGAAAGGAACCTTACCTGTTGTATTCTGTATAGCCGGTCTTTGTTGGCAGCGATTTCGGCGTCAAACGCTTGATGGCGCGTCCACTTTGAATGCACAGTCTTGGCTGAGCGATAGGTCTCATCTTGGGCGGTAATGTGTTTCTCTTGAATCCATTCGGTAAGTTCTTCGCAGTCTTGCAAGAATTGTTGCAGGGTAAGAGCGTCCCTAAGGCGCTCCATCAACAGCAACGCACGTTGGCGATTAGCTTCGCGGCGTTCACGAATACTGTCCACTTTCTTACCCACTTTATCAGAAGCGAAGTGTCCTTCATCCTAGGTTAACACACATACATCAATTTAAGTTAGTATGCGATTAAGTAATTTATTAAATTAGGTAAGTGCAGAGAAACTGACAGAAATTCAAGTTAGGAAGTGAAGTATAGTGAAAGAAATTAGACAATATCGAAAAACTCGTACTTGCAAACGGTCGCCAAATTGGATAACGGCATTGATTTTGTCATCATTAGCTTCCATGGTGGTAAGGAAAGCTTCATGACGCTTGAGAAGGTTTTCGGCTTGTTCCAGACTGGTAGGCATGTCTTCTTTAGATAAGACATGCTCTTGTTGTGCCAAGAGGACTTCAGCTTGCTTGGCATCGCGTAGGAACATTTGCAAATTCAAAGATTGCGACAGTAACTGCTGTCGGTTTTCCCACATTTGATGCAACTCCTCCCAGCCATCGCGCAAGGCCTTGAGACGCTCGCGCAAGAACATGTACTGTGGATCATCCGACGTCGTTTCCTCCTACAAAAGCATTCGAAAAAAAAGTAAATTTCCTCTTTCTTGCTTTTTGAACCAAATAAATTGACGTACAGCAGTAACTTTCTCGCCGTAATCCATCATACGTGCATAATCTTCCGTGTAGTTATCAATTTCTTCACGAATGCCTTGATGTTGATTGAGAAGCTTTTCGGCATCAGCCAAAGAAGAGGGCGTGTCTTCAGAAGCCACATCTGTTTGTGTCTTGGTGAGCCAGGATTGGAAGTGATCCAAATCGCGCAAGAAACGATGCAAATCTCCAGCTTCTTCCAGCTTGGCATCTCGCTCTTTCAACTACAATTTTAACATAGAAATTATGCACAAAATGAGTAAGCAATTTTTTTTAAAAGCCAATATTACCATTTGAGTCAACTGATCCCATACGCCCCGGATGGAATTGATACGTTCGCGAATCAATTGCGCTTCTTCGGGGTGATCCGCCTCGATCTTGTCAGCTTCCATTTCCAAAGCATTCAGTTTGGCTTGGATGGCTGCCAAGTCGCGTTCCATTCCATACAATCGGCGCTAGAGTCATAGATTTACGTGAGTCTTAGAGTACAAACGTACAGAACCGTTATCTTTTTACTTGTAAAGTCATAATGCCAGTCAAATCCATCTCGAGGGCATCGGTGGATTGCAAAATACGCATTTTGTCTTCAATCCAAAGCACGGTCTCGCGGCATTCAATGTGGAAGGTCTGCACGCCATGAGCGGAGCCCAATTCTTCTCGTTTAGCTTCCGCTTGGTCGCGTAGTTGGGCCCAGCGGGCATTCAACTGATTCTGACGAGTGACAATATCATCCGAGTTGGGATGTTCTACGTGGAGCAATTGTCTGGCCAGCTGGTTGACAACAGCCACGCGGGAGGCATTCGCGTTCATTTCACGGTCAAAACCGTCGTAACGATGCTTCATCACTTCCACGTCTTCAATATCCTTGGCAGGGACCATAGTTTCCAGCATACGCTCCTAGAAACACATAATAAACGCCCCGTTTTAGTATTCCAGTCAATAAGACGTATAACGAGCTAAAATACCTTCTCGCCAATCCATTGTTCCACTCCATCAGCTTCGGAGAACAGCTTGTACAGTGACAAGGCATCTAACAAACGTTGTTTGCGCAATTTGGCCAAGTCCAAGAGCTCTTTATAGCGACGGTCAATGGATGCCAAGCGTTCTGTAACTTCAGGAGCCACGCGGTCTTGCTCTCCGAGTTCGCCAGCTTGCTCTTTCAGAGCTTCAATGGTCGAAGCATAGGACTTGAGTTCTTCGGTGACGTCTTTGTGTTTCTTCAACAGGGATTGCACGTTAGCCTCATCCCGACCAACATCTTCGCTCGAAACCAGGCGCAAAACGTCCAACATCCAGGTGTCCACATCGTCAGCATCGGTGAAAAACTTAACAAAACCAAAACAAACAATACTTAGAAAAACCAACAACTTTCCGTCCTCTGTCCTCGAAAAATGTACCATTTCGAGAATTGAAAGCCTCAAGTTAATTAAGACAAACGCCACTCTTTAATAAACTTAAACACAATAAAAATAAAAATATTATATTAAAAAAATATATAAAAAAACCTAACACAACTTCAAATGGAGTAGAATATTGTCTTTTTATTTACCTGGTGGTAGTCCACAGCTTCTTCCAAGCGTTTACGGCGGTAAGCAGCCAGGCTACAAAGATGATTCCACATATCCACCATTTCGGACAAGCGAGATTGGATTTGATCCGAGCCAAAATGTCCTTGCCCGACTAAATCTTCGCCAGCGCCCAATACAGCCTTCAAGGCGGGTTCATGGGAAGAGATGTCTTCTTCCAATGCCTTGTGCTTGGACAGCAGGAGATGAATGGTGGTTAAATCATGACCAATATCGCCAGTGGAGAGAATATGCTCCTTTTCTTTGATCCAGTTCTCTTCGTCAGCCACATCCCAGTAGAACTGCCACAAACGGCGAGACTCTTCTAAGCGAGCTCTGCGTTCTACGGCCAATTTCACTAGCTCTGCATAGGCATCCTGTGAAAAGACAAAGTAAATCCGTGAATTTGTGTCTTTCCAAACAATAATAGTAAAAAAAAATCTGAATTTATCCTTGTAATATTGGATACAAAAGGATAAAATGAATGAAATGTCTAGGAAGAACGCGCACCTCAAGTTGCTGGACGCGATCAATGATCAGAGCAGGATCACAAGGACGGAAGCCCTCAGCTTCTGGTTCCAAGAATCGTTGTGAATGCTGTACTACCATCTTAACGCGTTCGCCCAACACGTTAATGTCAGCTTCGAGCAAGGCATGCTTTTGCAGCAAGTCTTCCACGCCCATCAAATGCTTGCCATAATCTTCAGACAGCAAACGGACCTTGAGTTCTTCCATAGAGTCCAGGATGTAAATCATTTCCTGGAAGTTTTGCTGCAATTGTAAAGACAGTTCCAAGCGCATGCGTCGCGCACGTAGCAATTCCAACAAGTATTGCCACAAACGCAATACATTGTCCTTCCTAGAAAGTACAAGTACCAAAATCAAATCAAAACCCCTATATTTGAGTGGCTTTTCAATAGTTGCATACCTAGCATTGATACGGTCAATGTCGTGATAATTCTCGGCTTCCAATTCCAAGGCAACAGCCACAACAGCCTGCACACGTTCTTCATACGCCAAAATATCGGTTTCGATAGCTTCATGTTTCTTCGCCGCCGCTTCCACAGCTGCCAAATCTGTGCCAAAGTTATCCTGTAAGAAAAAAATTATTTTTAAAAATTTTACTCTTTTTCCATAAAAATAAAGCCAGAAATTAAACCCAATGAGTGGTATGAATGAATAGAGAACCAAAGAATACAAAACACGGCAATAGACGAAAGCCTGCGTCGTAAAAAAAAAAAAAAAAAAAAAAAAAAATTTACCTGGGATACCAAACGTTGATTTTCGGACAGCCAAGTTTCTCGCATACCAGCTTTACGATCAAATCGAGCGGCTAGTTGCTCCAACTTTTCTTGTCTGATGAGCTCTTCACGCAAAGCCAACTCCCTACACAGAATTACATTCATATTAGCTTGAGTTCAGCACGAAATTCAAGTCTTCCTGTTTAACCTTTCATGTTCCGCTTTCTCGAGACGCTCCCACGCCTTGTTGATGTCGGAAATCATCTTGCCTTCTTTAGGAAAGTAAGGCTTTTGGTTATTGGCGCGCATTTTGGACTGCAGAGTGAAAAGTAGGACTTCCAAGTTGCCTTTTTCAACAAATTTGGGCGGTTTTTCAACGGTGCGGTAAGCATTGAACTGCAAGAGCTGTTGCTGCACGCCAGCCAAACTATTGACCCAACGTCGCTCGCCCAACGCCTCCACCGTAGCTTGAATCCACGCCAGCAAATCCGAGGTCATGGTCTCGTATTCACGGACCAAACGGTCGTTCTCCATAGCAATACCCACGACCTTGCCAATCCTCTTGCCTTGCACCGTTTCTTGCTTCATTTTGGAGAAATAATGGTAAAATGTAACCACGTAGGTGATAATTGACTTTTCGTCTGGTTGATCCACGTAAATATCTGGAATACGAGTAAGAATATAATAGTTTCAGTTCCTTTCCCAAGAGGTTATTTATCCGAGTCCTTACCTTCCGCGTCAAGGAGCTTAGTAAGACCCAACTTTTGCTCAGCGATATTAAACGCGTTGTTAAGGTTGAAAATAGCATTTGCTTTGGAAAGTTTTTCATATTGAACCAAGTCTGGTCGGTGTTTATGGATGATGGCATTAAAAGCCAAACCGTCGCGCCAAGAACTCGTGAAATTACGAATATTCACGTTATGGTAACCCGCCGTTTTCATCTGGCACCAGAGCAATAGCGCATCCTTGGCAGATCTGGTTTCTTGGTTATCAGTTTCTTCAATAGTAATGTCTTGAATCTGACATACAGAAGAAAACGTACATTTAGAAAAAAAAGTCGTAAACAAATTATCTTTTGTACCTGGAAGCGAAGGATGATGGTCCAAATAAGACCTAATGTCAATCTGGAATTGCCATCTACGATATCGTGCGAGCCCATGTTCTCCAAATGCACACGCTGATCTCGTAGGAATTGCAAGGCTTTGTCAACATTTTCCAAGCAATGAATCCTCATTTTGCCTTTGGTTGGACGTGGCAAGCGTTCTCCGCTCAAGATTTCTAACAACTTCAACAACAATTTGCCGTCTCGCATGTCCACGTACAGGTCCCCAATACGTGAATTTAGCCGAAGCAAGTGCGAATTTACCCATTTTTGAAACGTTTTCTTTTGCACGGATTCGCGCTCATCTAAAGAAACAAAACCAAGCATATTTAGATCAGTATAATATTAGATTAGTATATACACAACAGATTAGGCTAATCTAGTTAGCTACCATGATAAACACAATTGCCAATCGGACCTTTCTTTCAAACTTCGTTAACTGAGCGGAAACAAGCCCTGGGTTGAACGCAAAGAACAATGCAATATTCACGCTTGTTTTGAAGTTCGGTAGATTTCTTTTTGCATGAATTTGTTATTTTTGACAAACACCTCTATCATGCATGAAATTCTGCTGTACAATTTTTAAATAGCTAACAGTTAATAGATTATCTTAAACTATTGAAATTGTTATCTACAGTACCTAACATGTCTTTTAGAATAAAGAAACCGTCTTAAAATTGGTCAAACTATATAAACAAAATATATAAACAAGTATATTACAAATAGTCAAAATAACGGCTAGAATGTAAACGAACTAAATGAATTCTACTAGCTTGCAGTAATATTATAAATACATCATATTCTCGATAACTTGACAAATCTACAAAATTTCTCCCTAAAACAATAGGAAATGAACCAAATATTAGCAGCAATTTGCTCCCAATCACAAAAACCACCTCAAAAAGCTTCTTGGACACATACAGAAGTAACAGAAAAGTGAGAAAAACCTCTTAATTCGCGAACCACCGATTCCATGTACGTATCCACAGTAGCATGATTGGCCGGGACCGAAAAGGGTCGTCGGATTCTACTGGGCACTGCGGCCAATTCGTCGTAGGTTTCATCAGACAATACGCTCACATTTGGGCAATTTTTGCCACTCTTGCCCTCAACTTTCAACTCGCTTATTCCGTTCAAACTCCACTCGGCCCGTTCTTCCATTTTCGGAGGATGTTCCATGAATACGGAGGTCGACTGGCGGTGATTCCAGGTGGCTAACGAAAAACTCGTGCAACGATCGTCCTCTTGTCTATGCCCTCGTCCACTTACTGGATTACGAACCTCTACGTCCTCATCCTCGAATTTACTGCGATATAAATCACGAGCTTTTTGAGGTTCATCGACGAAATCCGGAAAGGGGTTCGTGGGACTGACCGTTACCGAACTGTTTGTCGACTGTAAAATCTCGATCGAATACTCGCTGGAATCCTCAACCTCTGATAAATCTGTTCTCGGCGGACGCAAGGACGGTAATTCGTCTTCTTCGTACGAGAAATAACGCAGCAAAGTAGCCGGTATGGGAACGGGCGTGGTCGGAGACGTCGGCGTCTCCTTTCGCTGAAACGACAGCCACGAACGCCGCTTGCTGGTCGAGTCCGCGGGTGAAATCGGTGGTGAAGAGCTATCCAAATTGGTGGAATTTCTCTTCGTAGCAAACCAGCTCCTCCGCCTTTCAGCTCCCGCTTTTTCCTTTACACGGACACGCAAAACAGGAACTTCATTTGACGAAGTAGTTTGCAAACTTTCGTTCACGTCCATGGCCTGCTAAAGAAAAATTGCCTAGGACTGCTCCCCAGCCTATTCTAACTTTGTGAACCGTAAACGGTTCACTGAAGGACTACTGTTCTCGAATATACATCTTTGCTCCAAAACACCCAAAGAAACTTGTCGCACCGCAAAATCCGCTGCACTCAGATTAAACTTCCACGACCACTTCCGGCATTTGTCGTCTTCCTCTCCCCCAAATTATCACTTTTTTCAAAGAAAAAACTTAAATCTAACGACTTCGACACTGAAACATGAAAAGCTACCATTCGCATCCAACTCTAATTTCTCGTTCGTAGGCTGTTCAAGGGTACGTAGAGATCAACAAGTCAGGCGGTCCGCGTGATAACGCATGTAATTAGCGAGAAATTAAAGAGTCTGCACGTCGAAGAATCTTAGCTGCCCTAAATTTTCTACCCCAGCTTCTGAAATGCGGACCCCCTCTATTCCAGGTTTCCTTATCGCCAAACCCAAACTTTTATCTCGTTATCGCATCTGACAAGTGAAGCTCCGGTCAACACATTATTTTGCAATTCCGGGCCTTTTCTTCAATGGTAACGGTATTGTTTACAAGAAACAGAACCAAACTACGTCCATAGATGGCGTTTACAGGACTTGCAAGAATACCAAAAGGTTCTCCAGTTTCAGAACCCGGAGATAACAATGACACTTGTTGTGTCATAGCGTTGCAAAATGTTCTCCGGAAAAACAATGACAAACGGGTGTCACTAGGCTTGAAAATTGGTAGTTGGATTCGAAATGCATTAGGTTAGCTTAAATTAGGTTAGGTTAGCTTAGGGTAAACTAGTTCAAGTTAGGTGAACGATTCTCATCAACTTTGGTTAATGAGAATCGTTCAAACCTGCACTTTCTTTCACTCCATCAGCTGGAAAAAAATCCTTGTTCGAAACTGACACACTAGGGTCACTTTTGACAGCGGGATACAGTACATACGTTCACGAAATCTGGAAAACGTTTTGGAATACCTAGCCAGAGGACATTTTTGTGATTGTAAACAACAATACGTCTTATTATATGTACCAGACAAATAAAAACCAACATTCAGGGGGTAGGGGGAACAAGCTTGAGCATTAAGATATAAGCTTACCTGCTAACGCCTTGATACGAGACCGCTCGAAAAGCCTGGAAGAAGAATTTCCTCCATCGTATTCGTAATCTTCAATGATTTCTTGCTGAGTGGCTGGATCCCATCGCAAGCCTACGCTGATGTCCGTCGTCATGGTTTAAAAATAGTTTCCCGCCCGAAATTCCCGAAAAAGAAATAACAATTCGGCTGCTCTCACCAGCTGCCGCGCCTGGAACAAAAATAAAGTAAAATGTAAATAAATTCCCCTACAATTCAATTAGATAGCCCTTTCAAGGCTAGAAACTAAAACCAAAGGCAACTTGAAACGAATGCAGTGAAATGTAAAAAGAACATAGTGGTGCATTCTTCTACCTAACTATCACAGGCCTGAGATACAGTCACATTCGGAAACGTAAAACCGTCTGGAATGCCAACGATGGGTGCGTTTTATGCAATGGCGGCTGCCAAGCATTTAACTGTTGGCATGTTATCTTTATCACTTTTCAGCCGAAAGAAAAATCTATGCCCCTAACCTTATACGATTTCTTCGCACTACTCTCGTGACGCTAATAAGATAACTACAAACAAGAGTTGGACACAATCACAATGGAAGGGTTTAACCTACAAACGAGAAGCCACACAACTTCTTGTCTTTTTTCTATAAATATATATATATATATATATATATACACATATACGTATTACGTAATACACATACGTAATTCGTATACGTAACGTATACGAATATGTATACAAATACGAATATGTATATGGAATAATATACATTATATTATGTACACACACACATAGATAACTTACTTTCAGTTCCTATAAATACTGTTACGTTTCTTGCAATTTAAACAGCCTTCTAAAATTCTATATTGGCTTTGTAAAATGTTATTTCACAACAATATTTAAATTCTTCCTCAAATTTGCATAATAGAGATTTCCATACTAAGTATCTGTAATGACCATTTTTATGTACAATCTAAAAAGTGGAATTCAACGGAGAATTTGAATATATGTAAATTTAAAATATGCAAATACAACTAAAAATCTTCCACATAATATTTCACATAAATACGCAAAACGCCTGAAGGCCCGCCCTTTGCCTCTTCTTTGCGGAAACTCCGAAACTCGTCGGTTAATTGTATCCAGAGAAGTCGTTCCGAGATGTGCTTGGCATTTACAAACCGTCCATTTTAAAAATGATAATGCTCTTTTGCCTTCAGGTTTGGAGGCCACATCCATGACTCAGCCAAGTAGAAGACCAACAGAAACCGTCAGCCAGGTTAGTAAAATAACATATTACTCACGCACGCCAACGCAACCGTAACATGATTCTCATAAGAACACATCCACACACAAACACCAATCAACTTACATATATCTCGAGGGAACAAGTTTTTGTAGGTAATAGAAAATCTGAAGACAAAAATAATTTACCGTTTTATTTAGCTGTAACTATTGCAGATGCCGTCAGATCCAATAGGATTAAAGGAATTAGCTGCCCTTATAATACCAAACTTCCGGTCTTCCTCGTCTCACCAATTTTGTACGCCAACCTGCAAAACAAGGGAACGGGGGGAGAAAAAGAAAAGAGAAAATAATTAGTTACGCCAAACCCAGATCCTTAGCGGTACAATGCCGGTTTTCATCGTTTTATGAAGAGTGTGGAGAGAGTGGTGGCCAAAACAAGAAGTGAAAACGACAGTGTTGGCCGTCGCTGGCGTCGGTCTAGAGCCGAATCGATAGGTTTTTCCCCTATGGACTTCCATGTTCATATTCTAAACTCCCGCAAGCCCAACCCCACCCTTCGCAAGCCCAACCCAAAGGCTTTTATAACAATAGCATGACGTCACCTTGACCTCCTGCACTTTTATATACAAACACTCTCCTAGACTAGCCGTATTACATTTCCTTGTTTTCCCATCAAAAGCGGCAGAAAAGCACAGCAAACAAAGGAAAAGAATACGTACAACCTAAACTTAAAAATATGCCCATGTCGTCGTGCAGAGTTCTGCATGTCTGGAATGCACTGATCGATGACAACATATGCAGCAAAATACAAAAAAGTGCATTTTTTAGTTGAAAAGATAATTAGTACAGGATTTATTGCCTCTGAGGAAAGTTCGGCACTGCTTGGTACCACATGCAATATAATCTGACCCCCTGAACTTGCGGACAATCACCTAAACCTTATCAAAACAACTTAATAATAATTCATTATAGTTTTTAAAATATACAAAAAACTGACGAACAACTTAGCTAATGAACTAGTCAAAGTAAAAAACATTGCCAAGATTTTCGAATAGTTAAATAAAAATTCGAATTCGCTAAGTATTGTTTTCGGAAATTTTGATATCGTGATGATCCTTGTCCTTTTGATAGAGAAAGTAGGACAGCGCTAGTTTGGCACGAAATCGACGTCCACCAAAGTATGTCTGAAATTTGTGAAAGGAACTCGCCGATTCGTGTGTTGGCTGGTTTGTTCGTTCGTAGGTATGAAGTCATTCGCTAAAAACCGCAACTAGCTCACTGTTAAATGGCGTAGGTGCACGAAAAGTACGTGGGAAGTCTTCATCTCGTATAAAAATCAAACAAATTAGTTTAAATTGAGGAGTGGGCGTTTCGCACTCTACTCTCATGTCTGGTTGAAAAGGAAATGACCCCGCGCTAAATTCAGTTAATTCATTGAACCGGTTTCTCTAGCTCATCTCCTTTAGGACAGCAAAAATGTATTGACGCCCCCAAGGGTTGGCGAAAAGGACAAGCAAACGGTTTTTGCGATCCGTAGCGGTTAAATGACAACTTGGGTTTCAGACATGGTTAACAAGTAACCCATCTTATTTTCGAACTAAGTTTTGGGTTCGGTAGATTTAATGAGAGGTATGGTCACCCAAGCTTGTCGTTATTTAAGCTAAAAGCACAAAGGTTGTAGCTTTTGTTTTGCTTTCAAGGTAATATTTGTTCTTCTTTTCTGTTTTAACTTTGTCTTGCATAGTTGGAGGCGAACGGATACGTGGAAAGTAAAGTGAATAAATGGAAAGGAAAGACAAGACAGTTTCCCTTTGCTTTGCCAAAGGTCCCCCGAAATAGACAAGCCCTTATACTATTGGATGATGCGGCGATCGCAACCGAGCAGGAGAAAAGGCGAGCGAAAAGTTTTCGTCCGGCACTTCTTGGACTCGTTATTTAATACTAACCGAAACAAGCGTTCCCTGCAGAATTAATCAAGAATATGTTGTATCTCATTAGTATTGCAATCACGGTAGCTGTGATGATATAGGGAAGACTCTACCTGTGCAAAAGTGTAACCTATTCCGTCCTGCACACATCTGGCATAGCCTACGCCCAGCTTTTCTAACGCGGTTTTAGAAACCGCACTATTGGATAATAATCTTTCCAGATACTTAAAGCAGTGGTTAATGGATGCCTGTTGAGCTCTTACCCTAAAGATAAGATAAGCCGGAGAAAAAGGGGGAAAAGCCAGAAACCGACATCAAAGTCAAATGCTGTTAAGGGAAGGAACGCCCAACGACGGCGATGACGCCCTGGTTTGGGAAAACTTGAGTCCGGCTTTTCGTGAATAATAAAAGAAATCCTACCTGTTTGCGATTAATCCAGTTTCCAAATATGCACAAGTATTCCTTGTAAGCGTCAACTAACAATATTCCCACTCACAGATTCGTTTGGAAGAGGTTGTAAGCCTCGAAATTATCGCTGAAGAAAGGGCATCCACCCGAGCCAGCGCCCATTCACTGCAACTGCATTATGGAGACGTCCCTACCCAAAACAAGGACCCACAAAGTCGACGCCCCTGACATCTAGTGACGCAGACGATATTGATAAGGGCGGAAACCTTTGCATACAGGGAAAATCCCTTTCCCCAAAATGCGAAAACCGGGGTGAATCCGGAATGCTTGTTTTCAATAAATTTTGCAATTGTAATTGAACGCTTCTTGACACTTGTAGAACAGTAGAAAGCTTGTATGCACCAAAATAAAATTTCTTAATGGATAACCCATGTGTTTCCTTTTTCAATATTACCAAAATACTATTCTGTACAATAAAAAAATTTTGTTATCAGAATAACTTATCTGACATATTTATTGCAAAAGAAATTCGATGCAATTTATCTACAGGACTCTCCTTCGATGAGTTGTTTGAAAGTTTCGAATGTTTTCATTAAGCATAATGGTGTTTAGCATTTCAGAGAATTTTTTAGTATAGTTACGGTAAAGATTAGAACGTGTGCTCCGTTTAAATATGACCCTTTCCATGACAATTTAAATGTACAAATCGAAATCCAAATACGTAATGTACATAGAAAATTAATATTGCTTTACAAGCAATATTTTTTCTTAATTTCCGGATTCATCATGGATAGTATTTTCAAGGGAGGCAAGTTTCAGCATTAAAAAAAATCAAACAACAGGGATACTTTTTGTGACTAATTAAAAGCTGAGATAATGCTTGTTTTTCAAGAAAGTAGTGCGGCAACACCGCATTCAGTTGCCACCAATAAGTAAACAAACTTTAACCCTTGAGTGATGTTTGTGTTCAGTTTATCCAGTCATTCTCAAAACACAACATTGAAACAGCATAATTTATAATAAAATTCGTCAAAATGGTAACTAGTTAAACCAACTAAAAATACTCATATTAAATTTGGGCTAATTAGGGTCAGAACCAATCAGGCACGGGTGGGACTGGTGGAGAGTAGAAAGATGACAAGGACCGAAAGAAGAGATACGAGCCACCGATTCCTAACTCGTACTCGAGTGGGTAAAAAGCGCAAGAAGACGAAAGGTCCCGATACTGCTACCAAATTACCGTCCGTTACCCCTCACACGCGATGTCGTCTCAAACTTTTGAAATTAGAACGAATAAAGGACTATTTATTAATGGAAGAAGAGTTTATCCGCAATCAAGAACGTCTCAAGCCTCAAGAAGAGAAAAACGAAGAAGAAAGGTCTAAAGTAGACAACTTGCGAGGCACTCCTATGTCCGTAGGGTCGCTGGAAGAAATCATTGATGACACCCACGCTATCGTCTCAACATCAGTAGGCTCTGAATACTACGTCTCCATTCTGTCCTTTGTGGATAAAGATCAACTTGAGCCTGGCTGTTCTGTCCTTCTGAACCACAAATTCCATGCTATTGTCGGTGTTTTAGGCGATGATACTGATCCTATGGTCACAGTTATGAAGCTAGAGAAAGCCCCTCAAGAAACCTATGCCGACATTGGCGGTTTGGACACATAAATCCAAAGAAATTAAAGAATCAGTTGAATTGCCCCTCACACATCCTGAATACTACGAAGAAATGGGCATCAAACCCCCGAAAGGAGTTATTCTATACGGTGCTCCGGGTACCGGCAAAACCTTATTGGCTAAAGCAGTTGCCAACCAAACGTCTGCCACATTCTCACGCGTTGTAGGGTCTAAGCTCATCCAAAAGTACTTGGTAAAGGTTTCGAGTAGCGGAAGAGCACGCACCTTCCATCGTGCTTATTGACGAAATTGACGCAATAGGCACGAAACGCTACGACTCGAATGTTAGAACTTCTGAACCAGTTGGACGGTTTCGATTCGCGCGGAGATGTAAAAGTCATTATGGCCACGAACCGCATTGAAACTTTAGACCCAGCCTTGATCCGGCCAGGTCGTATTGACCGCAAAATCGAATTTCCCTTACCGGACGAGAAAACCAAGCGTCGCATTTTCCTTATCCATACCAGCCGGATGACCTTATCCACCGATGTTAACCTGGATGACCTGATTATGTCTAAAGATGACTTATCTGGTGCTGACATCAAGGTATATACGTACAGTCTTATTTAAAACTCGAGGATTTCTTCGAGATGCTTCTGTGATTACAACTTTGAATACTGATAATAATTACTGATCTGTCTACAGGCTATTTGCACCGAGGCTGGCTTGATGGCACTACGCGAGCGTCGCATGAAAGTTACCAATGATGACTTCAAGAAATCTAAGGAGAACGTGCTTTACCGCAAGAAAGAAGGCACACCAGAAGGACTGTACTTGTAATAGCTGGGCATTGTGTGATGGCTCTGCTCCGATTTCGATAAATACACATCTTGGATTCACATATGACTTGCGGTGTCTTGTTTTCCAAAGCTTTTCCTACTGTTAGCTATGTCTAGCAGCGCTTTGCAAGTAATCAGCCAAGACGCACAGACAGAAACTGACGAAGGTGAAGCCAATCCCGGGCAATGCCTTTATTCGTCGTTCATGGGCATCTACAAACACAAAAAGACAATGACACAAAAACCATTTTGCAGAAGCCCAACAAGGCAGCATGTTTATTCAAAATATGAATTACATTTATATAAGTGGTTTTCCCTGAAAATTGTGTTTTAAACTCTGAATAAAAGTAACCAAAATAGTTCCCAAGCATTTGTTAATCTTCTAAATCCCTTTTTGGTCCCAAACTTTAGACTATAAAATAACCCAATGGGTACACTCAATCCTTAACGGCGTTACCTGTGCTTGTACTCGTAGTTTCGGCAGTCACTTCCCAACCTAGTGTGCGAGCAACAGCGTCTTTCCAACGTCCATAGCGAGTATCACGATCTAAAACACACACAAAACATAACAAAATCGTATTTTTGCTCCCGAAGTTTTACTTCGCTCGCTAATTTGGGGCGAAAACTTGTCAACGGCCATATCTTCTGTTGTGCTTTCCTGAGGTATTTTCCAGACTCCCAATGCCCTCCCCGCGGCTATGGCCACCCCCAAAGAGGTGGTTTCCATCATACAAGGTCGTACTAGAATAAATGATATATAACTCAATCGATTGAAAAAGGGGAGATTTCTTCCTTTTATACGCACATATTGGGATTCCTAGAATATCAGCTTGAAGCTGCATGAGAAGATCGTTGCTAGGCATTCCTCCATCAACTTTGAGACTAGTCAATGCAACCTCTGTATCGTGCTTCATTGCTTCAATCAAATCTTTCGTTTGGAAACAAACCGCTTCCAAAGCTGCTCGAGCTATGTGGGCTCGTGTCGTAAACTGAGTTAATCCACAGAGTACACTGTAAAAGAAAGTGGTTAGATAAAATTAAGAATTATCCGCAATATTCTTAAACTTACCCCCGAGCATCCATTCGCCAATAAGGTGCATAAAGACCTGAGAAGGCTGGTACGAAATATACACCGCCAGTATCAGTCACGCTCGCGGCCAACGACTGGATTTGTTCGACGTTATCCAACAATTGCAAATTGTCCCGCAGCCAGCGTACCACGCCTCCTGCAACGGCTACGCTTCCTTCTAAGGCGTAGCAAGGAGATTCTCCCTCCCACTGATAAGCAACGGTTGTCAGCAACCCATGCTGAGAGACGACTGCCTAAAAGTGGTAACTGTTCATGTATTTTGTCTAAATGTGCCTTGTTTTCGCTTTCTTAGCACTATATGTTTTCGGTCAAAGAAAAGTACCTCTGTGCCAGTATTATAAAGCAAGAAGCAACCAGTTCCATACGTATTTTTGGCCTGCCCAGGGCTGAGGCACAACTGACCAACCAAAGCTGCCTGCTGATCCCCCAAACACTAAAAATCCAAGATTAATTATTTTCTACAAACATCTTAACTAGGTTAGTTCTGACTCCGGAAATCGGAACTCCTTTCAGCGAGCCTTTGCTAACGTGACAGTAGATTTCGGATGAGCTCTTGATTACAGGTAAAAGCGTTGAAGGGATTTGGAAAAACCTTGAGAGAAGCGAACGGCTTATTTTAGCTGGAAATAAAAGGAACTCGAATCATTTACTTGCAAAGTTCTGGATCCCATTGCAAAGTATGAATGTTCATGAGCATGGTCCGTGACGCATTGGTCACGTCTGTCATATGCAAACCGCCGGCTATTCCCCCGCTTAGATTCCAAATCAGCCAAGAATCCACCGTGCCAAAACAGGCCGTTTTCTTGGCCACAGCTTCTTGTACAGGGCCGATTTTATCCAGAAGCCATCTCATTTTGAAAGCCGAAAAGTACGTGCTTAAAGGCAGTCCAGTTTTGTCCTTCAAAACGTCCATATTTCTGTTTGGAACCTTGGCGAGAAACGTATCGACTGTTTCCTTGGTCCTGCTATCAAGCCAAACTAGGATATCGACAAATTTACATTGGAGCAGGTATATGAGCTAAAAGTTTAATGTCAAGTGTGTTTGCATACCGATGGCATTGTGTAGAACCTCGCCCGTTTCTTTGTCCCAAACGATTGTTGTTTCGCGTTGGTTGGTAATGCCAACAGCTACAATGTCTCCTGGATCAATATCCAATGCAATCAAGTTTTTGACGGTTTGCTCGATACATTTTTCAACACTAGAAAGCAGTTCTAAGGGATCCTGTTCAACCCAGCCCTCTTGAGGGAGAAATTGCTTGACTTCTTCTTGATGGTAAGTTAGCAGCTCTGCGGTTTCCGCTGCGAATACCTGACAATAATAAAAAATAAAGTTTTTAACTGGAAGCAGACGTTCGTCGCTTTGAATTTTTTAGATCTTACCAGAAAACGACTAGAACTTGTTCCCTGATCAATGGCCCCAATCAAGGGTCCATGCTTTCCCTTGCTAGCTGACATCTTTTAGCGATAATGTGTGATAGCTGATACGCAGGGAAGCACGGCGCATCCACACTCTATACAGTTATGGGAAACAGCGATTCCTGCTGTTGCTGTTTAGTTTACGAATAGATCATCATCTTTTCATGTAGCGGTGGCATATGATACGTGGAGAACGCACCCTCTTGGCCTTGAGCGAGAACTGATATAACATAAGTATATTTGTGACTGATAAAAACGCATGCATATATGATATATACATAAACATAACATAACAACAAGTAAATAAGTCGAGTTATAGACGCATTAAAAATAGTTTAAATCTTACAAGATTAATGAGATTAAAAGATATTAGATAATGGTTTCAAGGTGATATATAGCTACCTGGTGCTGGTTTTCAAGATTTTACTTGTCCTAGAGGAGAATACAAACTGAGCACGAAGATAAGCAATCAATGAACGGGTTTGCGAAGCGACACTCATACGCTCGTACCCTTCACATTGCCATGCTTCTTTATTTTATAGCCAAAGGCTCTTGCGGCCCACGTTCGACACCAACCCAAGATCGAACTCGGGTAGCCGAAGTTCGAGCTTGGGCAGATTTCGAACTTGGGACTTGAGGCGGCTGCCTAAGTTCAACTTTCATGTTTGGCGTGTTCATTATAGTAGAGGCGTGCCTTTGGGGCAAAATAAGGGTGTGGCCTTGGGTGTGAAAGGGGGAGAAAGGCCTGAGGATGAAATGGGAAAGTGACTTCCTACGTAATCCCAATACCGAATTTGGAATGCCCAAGTTCTAACTTGGGATGCGTATAAGCTCAAGAATTCACCTGCAAGTTGTAATTTGAGATACTGTTGAAAGATTTGGAAAAGAAGCCATCTTCTTAATTACATTTTTTTTTTTTGTCTTTCTCAAAAGTTAAAGACATTTACTTATTTATTAAATTACAACGTAGGTGCGGACCAGTTGCGACGTACGTACGCACAACATTATAATAGTTAGCTATACAAATATTCGCAAAATTGAACTTGAACACAAAAACTAAGTGGATTTATTAGCTGGCGTGATGAAGTATATATTGGTGGTCGTCATTCCCATCGCATGACCCGTCGTGAAGTTCTGGGACTCCTGTAAATAATTACGTTTCAGCGATTGATTGGCAAATCTTTTTTTGGGAATAAAAATCATCCTTTACTGCACTTACCTTCACATTCCATAAGACAACTGTTAACGTACGTAACGCCGTTAACACCACACACGTAAGCAATATTCTTTGGGCAGGTACAATCTTGGCTTTCTTGAGTAATTGTCGATACGCATACTAGCGTCGTGATAATTAAAAAACATGCTTTCATGTTTCTTAGCGAATGATATTTTAACTCGCTTTTAATAAAAGAATGAGTCTGTAAGGTGGAGCTTTCTGGACGGCAAACGTGCCTTTATATGGGGACGTAAAAGGATGAGTGGCCACGCCCCTGAACATATAATAACCGAATACTTGGATTTTTTCATCGGTTCTTTTTCCAATACCAAGTATAAAACAAACACAATTGCGTTGGACATCCCCGTTCGCGTGCTTTCACTTCTCTTAAAATATCTTTCCCCTTCAACCTGTGGCTTTTTTCCAGGAGTCAAAAACCTCGAACCTGTTTATATAGCCTGCTTCTTGTTATGATTGGTTGGTTGTCTTTACCCAAAACAGAAAAGCCGATCTGAGAATTAAGCGCACAAGCGGGGGAAAATTGTGTTATTATAATAACACAATTTTATGGGATTTTCCCTCTATTTCCTATACAAACAAAAAAAACAATAGGGAAAATCCAGCTTGTTTGACCCTTATTATTTCTTGTGGGATGTTTATTTTTTCTGCTAGTTTCGTTACTTGTTGCATAATGTAAAAGTATATATTAGGCAAGCACTTTTGTTACGTAATCTGATCTGTTGGTCTGTGTGGGTCGTTATGCAATGATTATATCATCATGCCCCGACAACTTGTCGTATTGTTGATGTAATTGGGCGTCCCGACTTAAGGACTATAAGCCCCGACATAGGGAAGCCCCTTTTGTTGGGGCCTACGGACCCCAACAAAAGGACCTCGGTTCCATAATCCTTCGAGGGACCACTAGCATTTCGGGTTTATTTAACAGGCTTGAGCCTGTGCGCCGTTAAATTTAAACCAAAATAATTAGTTAATGATACCTAGCATGAAAATTAACAAATATTAATGAATAATGTCTGGCTTAATAGAGCGGTAATACAAGTTAATGATTCACGTTACGAAGTCTCCGCGAAAAAAAGGTCCCTTCTTCACCTTTCTGCATAATTTCTTACCTTATCACTAGGTGGCTTTTCCGAAATAAAAAAACTGGCGCAGAAAGTCTCGAGTAAACAACAAGAAGCGAGCATTTCAGTCAGCGAGGCATCCGATAACCATTTTTAGCTGTGACAACAGCTTAATATATCGTCCAGACTTTAGCCTTGTTTTAAAACCAGAACATTCCATTCGAATACCAATAATGAGTGATAATGAAAGTGATCAACAGGAATATCATGACCGCTTTATTGCGAGTCGCGATGTGCTGTTGTTCGTCATTGATGCTTCGTCACCTATGTTCGTGAATGATACGGACCAAAAAAGTCCCTTTTGCTTAGCTTTAGAGGTAAAATTTGATTTCTTGTCTAAACGATCCAATTTTGTTTTCGTTTAGGCTGCACACGGACTTATGGCAAAGAAAATAATTGAATCAGAGCGCGATATGATTGGAGTTCTCTTGTATGGGACTGCAGAAAAGAAAGCTCCCGAAGATATGACAAGTTTCGATAACCTCTACAGTCTTATAGACTTACAACCTCCGGAAATTGAGAGTATTAAACTACTCGAGGAATTATGTATGGTTCACATTATTTTCTTTCCCAACACTAAATCCAAATGTGTCAGGTTCTGGAGACATGGAGATTGAACCCACTGATCCCCCGTGCTATTCCCTTGCAGAAGTCTTATGGCAGTGCAGCGATATATTCAATAAAAAATGCAAGAAGATGGACCAGAAGCGCGTTTTTCTCTTCACTCATGAAGACAATCCACATCAAAGCTCTCAGGAACTCAAAAAACAAGCGAGACTGAGGGCCAATGATTTGCATGACAGTGGGGTTGAGATATCGCTCTTTCCTCTTGGCCAAACTTTCAATATTCACTACTTTTACCAAGTATGCTATTGTATGCCCAAACGGAAACATTTCCCCTACCTGTGTCATTCACGCAGCCTTTGATGGAAGAAATTTACGGCGAGTATGCAGAAAAACCCTGCCTTACTAGAACAATAGAACATCTACTCATATCCGTACGCCGCCGAGCTACCAAAAGACGTGCTATGGCTAGACTTAAATTCTCCGTTGGTCCAGGTATCCTGTTAGCAGTCGGACTTTACAAATTAGTCGGGTAATCTCAAACTATATAGATTATTTGCATTCAAATGCATTACCTTCTTAATACGATTCATAGGGAAGCACTTCCACCCAAGAAAGTTTTCTTGGATAAACGCAGCAATGAGCCTTTACTAGTGATGAATAAGAAATATAACGCGGTAAGTAATTCCTTATATTAAACTGTAAATAACTAGAACTATCATTGTACTTATTAATTATAGGAAACAGCGGAAATTTTGCTCAAGACAGAGATAAACAAAGTACAATACTATGGAGGAGAACATATTGCATTGACAGACGAAGAGAGAAAATCTTTAAGTCAGTTGGCCCAGCCGGGGTTAGAACTACTGGGGTTCAAGCCTCTAGATCGTATAAAGAGTCACTATCATGTTCGTTCCTCTACATTCATTTACCCAGATGAAGACGCCATCAAAGGTATATGATTAGAGTATATAGATTTTAGCTTACATACTCTTGGTACGATGCGTTACGCAATTGAATTCACTGTACGTTTGTTGCAGGGAGTCGCGCCTTATTTAAAGCCTTGCTTGTCAGATGTCTTGCGAGGGACGTGTGCATGCTTTGCCGCTTAGTTCCTGGAAGGAACAAGCCTCCTTACATTGTCGCATTGCTGCCCCAAGAAGAACTAAGAAACCAGCAAGGAGAATTGGATTTGCCGTCAGGCTTTCACGTCGTTTATATGCCTTACGCGGGTAACGTGGGTTGAAACTCCGAAATAATCTGTCAGTACAAATCTGTTTGGATCCATAGAAGACTTTCGCACTCTGACCTACAGTGAAATGCTATCCGGAACAAATCTTACCGAGGAAGATGGAACGCCTGTTAAAGACGTGTGGAGAGCAAGTCAAGAGCAAATTGAGGTTGCTAAAGCCGTTGTCAAGAAACTGTGTCCCTCAAAGCTGTATCACCCAAGTGATTTCGAAAATCCCGTCCTGCAAACCTTGTACCGCAGTATTGAAGCATTAGCTTTAGAACGGGAGCAACCAGAAGCTGTAGAAGACACCACGAGTATTTTCCCAAAAATAAAACCTTCAAAGTAGGCTATAGTCTTTTTATTTTGGTTTAGAGCCCCAATACGAGAAAATGCAAAAGCGTTTGGGTCCCTTATCCGACGAATTCCTGGAAGCTGTCTACCCTGAAAACTATAATCCTGAAGTTAAACCTCCCGTACCTCGGGTCAAGCAGGAGAAAGTTAAGAAAGAAGCTACTGCTACAGATGTTGAAAGTGCTGCTCGAGCAGGCAACGTACGTTAATTCCGTTACTTGATATTGGTTGAATTTTTGCATATTTTCTTTAGTTGAACAAGTTAACGGTGGACGTATTGAAGAATTTTTGCAAGGAAAATGGCATTACTATAACCAAAAAGAAGAAGGCCGAGTTAATTCAAGACATTAATGCACATTTTGGATTGTAATAAGATAGAAAGAAGTCGTTTAAAGTTTTTTGTGTGAACAAATATTGTATTTTGTGGAGTTGTGTATCATCGAGGAGATTAACAAATATACGTTGCAAAAAAGATTATAAAGCACTTCTTTCGTCGAATAACTTTTTCTTATAGTTGAGATACCAGTTGCAGTCCTTCCCGCCAACTTTTCTGTTTCCAAGCTTAGGTATGTACAGCACGAAATTATGGTGCCCAATAAAAGGCACGCAAGAGGAACTTATAAATCATGGCCGAGTCTTTCGATCTCATTGATGAAGAAATCCATGTCGTCTCTTGTCACACCCGAACTTTGGACAACCAATCGGAAAAAGTTGGGCAGGGAACGCAAGGGCTGGTACGTGACCATCATCGAACCGCATTTAATCATACGTTCTTTGATCTGGGGCGCAATCTAAGATAAAGGCATCATTATATTAACTTCCTGTTATTCCTGGATTAAAAAAATAGTATCTTACTCGGTGTAGTTTTTCTTCAAAGTCGGCATCTAGTTCGTGGCCTCGCAAACTGGGAGGCACATACCAGAAGCATATATTGGTACATTGAGGCGTATCCAGGATTAGCTTGAAGCCGTCTTTTTGTCGAATCATTTCCGTGAAATATTCGGAACTTTCAAACACAGTATCAATGTGTTTTTCTAATCCAGTAGTCCCCTGTAACATGATCAAAATATTGTTCACCTTCTAGGTTTGGATTTCGTAAAGCTCGTAAACCTTATTACCTTGGCTTGCCACATGAGCCAGAACTTGAACACGTCTCCTCTGCGTCCACATTGCATGTACTTGTCCCCAGTATCCCAAGAAGGCGAGTAGAACTTGTCTTGTTGGAACAGATAAGTGGCTGCTGCCCCGTTGGCGGCTTGCAGAATGTTCTCGTCCTTGGTGAGGAAAACTGAGCATTGTTGGGGAGCGGCCAGGAGCTTGTGCGGATTCCAGGTAACGGAGTCAGCGCGTTCAATTCCTTGCAAAAGCTGACGGTATTTGCTAGACATCAAGGCGCCGCCACCCCAAGCTGCATCCACATGGAGCCACATATTGTATTTTTCGCAGACATCCGCGATTTCCGGGATGGGATCAAATGCCCCCAAGACAGTAGTTCCTATATACATAGCAAGAAATTGAGCATTAATTGGGCATGTTCGGTTTGATATTAAGGCTTAATTGCGATAAAAGTGTGTCGATGAGGTTTATACCTGCTACTGCACAGACCATGAAAGGCAAAGCCCCTTCAGCAATAGCTTGTTGGACTTTTTCTTCCAGTTGTTTGGGATCCATGCGTCCACGTGAGTCAACTTTGACGAGATATAGGTTATCTGATCCAATTCCCAGAAGGCATGCGGACTTTTTTATGGAATAATGGGCATCCTCGGATGTGAAAAGCACCAAACGAGGCATACCGAACAGACCTTTTTCCTATAATGAACCATTAGTAGAATCGTTTCCGACATTCTCTATCCGAAAAGTTTTTATGTGGTTTTGGTTTTTCTTGTGGGATTCGTAAAAGAAGGGTATTTTTTGTTAGTTTACCTTAATGTCGGGCATGTACTTGTGCCTGGCACAATGCACGCCGTAAGTGTTGGCCATGGAACCTCCAGGGCAGAAAAGTCCATCACCTTCGCCATTAGGGTAACCAACAATGCGACGCATTTCGCGGAGCATGTTCATTTCCATAAGAGTGAAGACTGGAGCGACTTCGTATGTATATACGCTGGGATTGAGGGCGTCCGTGACCCATTGAGCAGCCAAACCGAACGGATCCACGCTAAAAGAGCAAGACAGAATTAATCATCGGGGAAAATTCCGCCTTAAAAAAATAATAATTAGTAATTCTGGATTGGAAATCAAGGACAGAAGGACAACATGACTTAGCAAGAAATAATATTTGGATGACGTGACATCATAGAGCACGTTTCAGCCATTGCACGGAGTGGTAAGAATTCGATATTACGTTCGCGAGCATGAGAAAGATCATCGATTGATCTTCTTGTTGGATTATCGACTGCCGTTTCTGATGGGTTTAGTATGCAACCTGGCAACTAGGATTTGTTACTTTTTTAAGCCTTGTGTGAATTAATATTTCATGTCACCCGAAGTGAAAGACATGGCTATGAATTTCACCACATTTTAGGGAAATATATTGGTCATGTGATGCAATTCTATTTACCTGGAGAAAAGCTGGTTAATGAAGCGGGGATGTCCCGTTTTAACGCTGTAGCGAATAACTTTCTTGACCGTGTCTATCAGTTGATTTTCGTTTTGGGGAGTCTCGGAGAGTTGGAAGTCGACGAGAGTTTGCAATTGTTCCGGAGTGCGCCATTCCACCACTTTGCTCTTCTCGCGGTCCGTTCCGTCAAATACGGCGTCGTTTAAAACGATTTCGAAGACTTGGCGCAAAAAACCCTCGTGAGCTGTGCGATTTGGGTGGGACGCAAACCAGTCTTGGGACAAGCTGCTTAATTCTTGATTCTTTTGCTTCATCGTTTTCAAAAAGTTGTCAATTTCGGGTTTTTCGTCATAGGTTTCCGTGCAAACCTCACTGTACTCGTCGATATCTTTGCCTGTCATCTTGACGAAACTTTAACGCGTGTGAATGTGTAAAATAGTTAGAAGCGAGTTTAAAGGTGAGTTGCTATGGGTGGTTTGGTTGAACTGACACCTGCGAAGTATATATAAAGAATCTAATATTAGACTCAAACACAACGGGCAATAGTTCCAACTATGCCAACTTTTGAGCGTTTACCAGCCCCGTGTGTCTATTGCGATATAGACTCACAAACAGTGTTCGCCTATCCGTCTTTTATACAATAACGAGCATGAATGAGCGAAAGTGACCAACTAAATTATTCGATATTAACGGTAGCCCCAGAAAGCGAGAGTAGCATACTTATCAAATGGAGCAAAACAAAAAGGTGCGAACGATTTTTACTTTCGCTTGTTCACCTCGCTATAAAGCGATTTCAGAATGAAGTTGCTTTTTAAGAAAATTTTGTTTAAATTAATATGTTACCTGTGTTAACGTTGGAAATTGCTGAATAACAGGGACAGTGAGGTGAATCACCTACTATGTCCGTAGAGCTTATTGATCTGAAGATCGGCGGAGAACTGTCTTAACATGACGGCAGCGGGACATTTTATAGGACCGTCCCGGGAAGGTTACGACATAGGTTTTACACGTTTGCATGGTTTGGGAGTCCAAGAGCGGAAGGAACTTTGCAAGAGAGAAGGAGGCTGGGCAAAGGAGGAGGAAGGCGGTGTTCCGGGGGAGTATTCTTAACTACAGTTTTGAAACTCTCTTTTTGGAAATGCAAAGTTGTATTCAGCAAAGTCATTCCATTTTCAGTATTTTTTTTTGTATACATACAATAGCGACTTATCGGAGCAACACCAAGGTACCTTTCTCGTTTTGCTCAAAAATTGAAGGTCAATCGTAATGGTGTCTGCCCCTTTAGCCTGTTTGTCGCGTAAAGGGGGGACCGTACCTCCATGTAATTTCTTTATAATTCTCTCTTGAATACAAGTAAAAAGTTGCCGAGCAGCTTGGCCGGTGTGAAATGGCTGGTTTGGAATATAGCTGGGCATCTCAAGGCAAATTAAATTCCATGCCGGGATAAAACCCATATTGAGGGGTTGCTAAATAAACTCATCTCAAGTTTCTCAGAATGGCCAAGGGAAGCATGCGGAAATGAAAAATTTCCCATTTCCTAATTTAGGGTTTGACGTTTCAAAGTGTTGTTTGACATGTTCACTTTACCAGGAATTAAGGGCCCATAAGTCAATCTTCCACAGAACACAAATAAAGCATTTGGCTATAGCTGACGATGTTTTACAAAACGAACCCAATTTACGGTTTGCCTTGTTCGTTTCCCTTTCGCTATGCTCTGGGCCAAAAAGCTGGAAAAGTTAACCTAGATTCTTTTTTTAGGGTTGATTAAAACTTCGTCAAGGTCTGGCACTCTTATTACTCTGTTTGTCTTGCCTCACCCGGTATTTTCCGGTACCAAGGACGTAAAAGACTAGTTTGTCCCCCTTTTTGTACTGTGCATGTTCAATATTTTTGCTTTGCCGGTGTTCTTTGAAACTACTAAACAGCCTAGTGGGAATCGGTTTGATTGATTACTCGAAAGGTTTGAGTCGATCTTGTTTTCAAAATAAGAGCACATGTTTTAGTGTCAAAAAGTTATATTAGCCATAGCGTTGAAGTATGCTGCATGTATTGCGAAGTAACAGATGGAACTATAGTTTGCAGTTTGCACGATGTTTCCTTGAGAAATTTGGGTCAAACACTGCAGGTAATTGGTCTCATCATGCATGAATTTCAGCATTCGGGGATTTCTGCACCTGCTTCTTGCCTCTTATTGGTTATTTTTTTAGTAGCTCAGCAGCAGTTTCAAGGTGAACAGTTATTATATTAATAGAAATTTTTCTATTTTAGGTCTACCGCGTGGCTATCGTCAACGAAACAAGCGTGATGCAACAGATTATGAGGCTGATTCTCTGATTAATCATGTCAGCGATCAGAAAGATGGATTTTTTGAAGAAACAGAAGAAGACTGGGATCTCAATGCGTTGAAGCAGGTGGATGACCATAAAGCAAAGTAGATGCCTTGAAAGAAAAAAGTAAAATAGCTTTAAGGCTGAATGTTTATTTTTGTATTTATGAATAAGTAACATGAAAATTACCAAATCTGCCTTGAAGAAGAACATAATCAAGCGAAAGTATTTCAAAACTCCAATATCTCCTAATCTCGTGACGTGGGCCGAAAAGGAATACCTGAAATACTTGCATAAGTCTGAACCCCAGACGTGGAGTGTTGCAGCGTTAGCCGAGAATTTTGGAATTACCACAGACGCCGTCAAGGTTTTTTTCTCGAACAAAAAGGCCCATATTTGACTTGCTAAGCTGTTAATGTGTTATTAGAAAATTATTCGATCTAATTGGAGGCCGGAAAGTGAGAAGCGTATTACCAAACATGATTCAGCTGTTGCAAGGCGAAGGCAGATATTAGGATTACCTACTGGAACAGGAACTTCAAGTTCTTCAAGTATTGCGTTGATTCCTGTTGCCTCTACCGAGATTGACCAGCCTGCCCTAGCCTCCGGTCAATTTAGTTCCCTCGTATGCAGAAATTCCAATCTCAATTCAGTAAAAGACAACCAGCCTTCGAGGCAGGCCAAGCGTAATGACCCTGATACCCCCACAACGTCCCCGGCTTCACAACGTAAGGAACCTGTTTCCAGTGGACAGAATCAGGAAAAGGACAACTTCTTAATTGCTCCAGTTTATGGTCGACGACGCTTTACATTGTCGAAATATATGCAGACGTTAGAAAAGAGCGTATCCAAGTCCAAGTCGGAAGTAGATCCTGAGATATGCAACGAACCAGGAGTATTGTCAGATACGTTCACGTTAAAAGTCTGGAAAGACAAGCAGGAAGCTAGGAAACAGTATGCGCAACATAGAAAAGATGGAAACGTTAATGAGTCGGGAGTGGATAACACCAATGCGGAAGTCACGAGCGAAACTCAAGACCTTTGGAATGAATTCTTTCAGCGCGGCCGCATATGTAAAGAACGGGTGTACAAAGATTTGTCTGGTAAACCTATTAAGTAGTAAATAAACGTGAATAGTTTAATCCTTTTATTTCGGCTTATTAGGGTAAAGTTTGTGATTTCAATTTTAAAATAAATCTTAAACATCTTGAAAAAGAAAATATCTGAAATATAGAGAAAAATATAAAGTTTGTGGACACCGCGCGCCAATCTAGTGGCAAAATAAAGCACTAACGGTGCCTGCGGATTATTTCCGGGTTAAAGTGCGGTTCGGCGTCCTTTTGTGTTGCGGCAGCCATGGAGCTGGACGTGTTAAGCGAGTTCGACGAGTTCGGTATAGTTCTAAACAAAGATCTAGCTTCAAAATGTAAGTACAATTGATTTTGCTTCATTTATCATAGTACTAAGTGTCGCTGGAAGTGGTTTCTGTTGGAATTATGCGCCTGCTTTCTTTCTTAGTAATAGCTGAAGTGCCGAGCGTGTTTCCCGCCCTTTTAGTCTTATCTAATGGCTTTGTTCGCATAGCGTGACCTCGTGGTCTTGGTTCTTTGCTCTTTTCTTTGTTCCTTTTTCTATAAAACCTGGTTATCCTTGGTTGTTTTTTGCGACGCGTTTGTACCTAGCATTTGGATTACGCACATCCGCTCATACTAAAAATTATATCTTGTTTATTTGCTTTGACAGGTAGTATTTTGTGCAAGCGCTACAACGTGAATGCAGAAGCTTTTGTTGAGCACTGGTTGGCGTTTTCGACAAGCCGTTTGAAAAATGAAAACCCCAGTGAAGTTGGCTTGGATCTCCTAGAAAAAGAAGTTTTGAACAAAGTTGACACGTCTTCGCACAACAGAAATAGCCGAGTAGATATTTCCCTTACCAGCAACAGTTCATTCCATGAGTAAATATTTATGTAGTACTTTTTCTTGTCTCGTTATGTTTTACATTTGATGCATTCTGTCTAATTTATTCAAGGTTTATTCGGACTAAATGCAAATGTTTGTTCTGTTTTAGTACCGAGGCGCATGAAGACCACCTGTTGGATTCCTATGCTTCCACGCCGAAGCGTGTAAGTTTTCCCTTGTTTTTAACAACGTAGGGTCACGGGTTAGCAAGGAAAAGTGGTGTTTCATGGTCTAAATTCCCAGCCGTGCGATTGTCGTTATGTGGATATTGCCATGTACAACTTTAACGACTTGATTTGGCTTCTTCAAAGTAGAATATCTTCGCCATCAGCATCAGTAATTAGTAAGGGTTCAGCTAACGTTCTATGGAAGTAAAGGAAGAAGAGAGGGAAGGGAATCGAAGAGGGTAAACCCAGTACTCCCTTGGGGCTCTAGGGTTGGCTTCGTTTATGGCTTTGCTGTTTTCATTTTTCTAGTTGGGGATAACGGTTTAGTGGTTGTGACAATGTTGTTGTCTAGTACGTAACATTTCCAATGTTGTTTCGAACGTTTGAAACGAAAGAAACCGTGGCTCTTTTATAAACGTAGTTTCAAAGTTCCCGTTGTAGAGAGGTTTTAAAGCTTGTTTGAAACAATTAGTTGTTACGGAAAGTAACAAAGTTTCTAAATTTGGGGACAGTTGAACCCAAATTCTAGTTACAGCTTTAGAATTAGATGTTAAGCTTGCCTTTGGCTAACCACCTTTGTGAATTTGGGAGGCGATCGTACCGGTAAAAGTGGGGGAAACAGAGGTATTCAGACTCTTTTCCTTCCCTCTTGGCACTATCCCCTCTCCATACTACCGCCTCTATAGGTGGGGAGTTTTATAGGCATCCACCTAGGACAGGTACAATAAGACGAAGGTTGGGCGAGATTTCCAAAGCGGAGGGGAGAGAAATGAGGTGGAATGGTAGGAGAGCCATCAGCTTGTACTTTTATAAAAGGTAAAAAAAGGAGGATCGGTGGGGTTGGGATGGAAGGGAATCTTTCTTTTTCGTTAGGCTTGAGCATTTCTTGCGTGTCAGCGGTTAGTCCTCCCAGCGCTGTTGGCGGCAAGTCATCTTTTCGTGGAGGTAGAGTGAAGAGCGTCTTAGCAAAAAAGAAAAACCGCGTTTACCTTGCCAGTCTTCTTATCTTGGTGCCTTTTTGTCTGAAGTGAACTGTAATCACCTTTTCGTTGCTTTTTCAAGTGAGCAAGACTGATTAAACCAGTGTTTTTTTTTTCTCTTAGTGCGCGCCAAGAAGCGGCTCGTTGCGGAGGTTGGTTGAGACGCTGAGGAGATCTTTTGTCTCGTAGAGAAGCAGGGGAGATAGAGAAAGAGAGCCTAACCCTTGGGTTTAGTGTCTCGTCTCCAGTTCGGTTGCCTCGTTTCCCGCCATGTCCTTTGTTCGGTTTTCCCCCTCCTACTTTCTGTTGGTAAAGCTTGAAGGCTACCTTGAGGACACAACGGTCATCTACCAGGAAGGAGGGTCGGAGGGGGGGGGTCTATAGGTGGTAAAGCTGTCGGAAGAACAGGCGCTACCATTTTACCTGGATAGGCTTGGCTGGGGAGGGGTGTAAGGGAACCGAGGAGGGTTTACCCTACTCAAGGCGCCTGGCGGGAGACGCTTTTCAGCTTGAGAAATTGTATAGACGATGGCGTGGTAAGGGGGGGGGACAGGTACGATAGGAGCTCGGGAGGTGGTTCGAGCTAGCAGGTATGGTTGACCGTTGGGATATTTGTCGGGTGGGAAGAAAGCAAGAGGAGAGCGAGGGATTCTGTAGGCCCCAAGCCGCTGCCATTTTGTGCAATCGAGCGCAGACAACCGCCAGACCAAGCCAAAGTTGTTGAGCTGAAATAGTGAGGCGGCGTCTTCTCCGTTCTCTCCGTGCGAGTCGGTTTGAATCTTTTGTTGTTGGAAGGTTGAGAAGTTAGAGTTATTGTTAGGTTGTGTGCTATTACGTGCATTGTAAACCTGAACCTAGCAATGGGCGGGTGGGGTCTCCAGAAGAAGAATTTTACTTGTTGATTTTTGCTGATGGTCGGTGGGCATGGCTCTGACGTCATGGAGAATTGAACGCGTGACTAGATCCATACTCACCAGCCATGGGCATACCATTACGCTGGTACTACTATGCACGGATTTGTACGATGCAGGTCGTGGAAAAGTAGGTCGCTTCTCTTCAGGTGGGTATGTTTCTAGTGCATGGGAGATTTTTTGGAGGACATGACTAGATCCATACTCATCTAAAGCGAGACCTTGTTCGTTCCCCAGTTTGCATGGATTTCTTAAATTTTATAATGTACACGACTGGATAATAAACGTAGATTCCAAGCTAACCCTTGACCTTGTTATTCTTGTTAATTTTTTTAAAAATGTAATATTGTAGTAGTTCTCAGCTTGTAAAACGGGTGTTCTTTGGCATTAGGCTACTGGAAATGCCAAGCGATTGAAGACGCCTGATGTTGGGATCTCTAAACGCCCGTTTCGGAGTCCCGCGTTGCCATTTTCTCCAGCTTCTTTGTCGATAGTAACTGCTAGCACGTAAGTCAAAACTTGCATAGGGCTTAGGCATTGTATATTTAAATGGCTTTTGATGGCTTCGATAGTCCGTCTACGTTGGTGAGGGAGAAGTTTGAGAATCGGACCAATGCCTTGGAAGTGTTAGTCAAGCATAAGACGGAACACGAAAATGTGACTTGGGTAAATGATCGTACTAATTTGGTCGTGGACCTCAAATATGACGCTGGGGACACGTCAAAGCCTTGGAAGTATATGCTGGAGAAGCTGCGAGATCGTGCTGCGATTTTGGATGAAACGACTGAACGTTGGCGAACTATTTATGAGGACGAAGTCAAATTCTTGGCCGACAATTGGTTTCCTGTTAACTGCAGTACCGCTGTAAATTACCCTGTCTTATACTGATGTAAGTTATAGTATGTTTTGTGTGTATTATAGGAAACGGGGAGAGTTTTAGGGCGGATTTGCTGCGATTCCAATGGCAAGTTGAACGCAGCTTCGATTCTTTTGGAAGGATCCAGGGATGATAGCAATGGCGCCTTCGTCTCATTAAATATTCGAAGTTTGTCAGGATATGCTTTTTTCCCCGGGCAGATTCTAGCGTTGGAAGGGATTAACCCGGAAGGCAATTGTTTTGAAGTGACTCAATGTTTGCCCGTACCATCTTTACCGTGTTCTCCGCTGAATTTGCAAATTCCGGATGGGGAAACGCTACAAATTGTTGTAGCTTCCGGACCGTACACCTTTTCCGATGAATTGTCCTACGCTCCGTTGACGGATTTCCTGTCGTATGTAGTTCAAAACAAACCCCACGTTTGCGTGCTGATAGGCCCCTTTGTCGACATAAAAAACAAGATCATCGAGAACGGCGACTTGGATGTTACCTATCACGAGCTTTTTGTGCAACTAATGGACAGAGTTGTTTCGGCTTTGGATGGGTAAACCACACATTTTAACGATGATAGAGATAATCGAACCATTTTCAATCAAATTCGCGTTTTCTAGATTGAAAACTCAAGTAATTCTAGTGTCCAGTTCGAGAGATGCTCATCACGATGTTATTTATCCCACCCCGCCGTATCTCTTAACGCAATCTTTGGGAACTAATTTCCATGTCGTACCGGACCCTTGCGTTGTGGATATTGCTGGTCTGAAAATGGGATTGACAGCTACGGACGTCCTTTTCCATTTGGGAAAAGAAGAGATAGCCTTGTATGTTCTCAACAGCCCTCTTAACATTAAACTATAAAAGTCTATTATGTATGTTTAAAAGGGCACCAGCAGGATCGGATAGATTGGGTCGTCTAGCTGCCCACTTGTTGAAGCAGCGAACGTTTTATCCCCTTTTTCCTGCCAACGATGAGGTCAGCCTTGATTTACATTATTGGGAACAACGAGCTATCATAACAGAAAAGCCTCATTTCATGGTTCTGCCTTCGGATCTCAGAATGTTTGTCAAGGTATAACTAAACTATATACAAACCGGTCGGAATTCAATTAATAATTCAATTTTTTTTTGCAGGAAATCGAAGAATGTGTTGTGGTAAATCCGGAAAGGTTATGTAAAGGCAGTTCTGGTGGATCTTTCGCCAGACTGCAAGTTGATTCGGTACGTGGTATCCAAGGAGAGATCTTAAGGATATAAAGGACCTTTTTTTGTCATAAACCCTTGAATTATTATATTTTTGCCATGTGTCTGTACAAAAAAGCTTTCCCAGTGAAAGCATTACACGAGTGATTTGAGAGAATGTAATTCCAGGATAATCTGATAATCTATCAACAAAGGGACTTGGTGTGCTGAAAAGCAAAATACGGAAGAAAGAAACAGGCCGGAGAAATGTATTCGTTAAATTAGAAGACCCAGAAATAGAGAACGAAGACGAGGAAAACAACGATAGCGGCGCCGATTTTGGCATACGTTGACTGTAGGTTTAAATAACGTGCGTCTTTCTTGTATTTTTGCGAAAGAACGGAAAGGTTCTGGGCTTTGTTGTCGAGTTCTGAGAGCAAGCTGCCCCTTTGCAAGACATCGTCGATATTCTGAACCATAATTCGCTGGACATCTTGGAGCTCTGTATTCAAGTTATTTAAATTCCGTCGTGTCCGTGAATCCAGGTACGATTTCCTAGCTTTCTGTATGTAGGTGTCTGTAAAGAATCATGTTTTAAGGGCCATCCTCTAAAGCGCTTTTCTTAAGATTTACCAAATTCGATGAAGCTATATGGCCTAGAAACGGTGTGAACTTTAGTGCCGTATTGGGCATTGAATTCTTGTGCTAAATCTTCTAGGTAGGAAAATGCTAGTTTTTTAGAGTAGTTTTTGTCACACAAGACCAGATAACACACATCGTTCTCAATCATATAGCTGCAGATGAAAATAATTAACACATAATAATTCAAATGTTTTTTTTTAAAGAAAATTGCATATTACTGGAAAAGATATGGCCCAGTTTCTATGGTGCATCTTGACGGACTCTGTTGGGTTAATTTGCGAAATAACATTTTGGCTTGGTTTTGGTAATCCAAAACGCTACGTCCCCCCTGCGATAAACAAATCATTAAAAATTTGCTAAAAATAAGTTGTAGTATTTATTTTTTACTTGTTCATCTTCTTGAATCGATGCTGCCAACGGTAAACCATCAACAACTCGAGCAATCATAGTCATTAGAACCATTTTACAATACGGTTTTTAATCTCTATGAGAAAGTCCAGCTTTCGAGCTGAGGCGCTAAATTTACCTGGCTTTAAATTACGTTGACATACAAATACCGGTGATGTGGCTGATGGACGCCGTTGTCAACTTTTAATTACAGTAGTTGATGAAACTTATTCCACTTTGTCTATCAAATGATTCTTTAAAACTGCTTTGTGCTAAGAAATAAAGATAACGAGTTAATCTTGTAATTGTTGTCATGATAATTTGCAAAAAATTTCATCAGGTAGGAATCGTTTGTTATTAACTTGATCGGGCAACGCCGATTTGGTGAAAACGTCAGGTGAAGCAGGTTGAAGGAAAAATTAGTGCAAACATTTCTCTTATCCCTTTGCCTAAACTTTAATTTCTCACCATTTAGAAAGTAAACCAGGTTTGCTTACAGAACTTTTTCGCTAATGCGTTTCTACCCTGCTTTTGCATTCCTACTTGGATTTTAAGCGGTAAAAAGTTCATACTACATAAATTTGATAACTTTATTGTTTATAACTTACGGGAACAGGTGTCTCTGCTTTTACGTTTTTAACTTGACATGTATCGGCAAAACGCCAGGCTAGGAGCAAGTAAAGATTACAATATCCTTAACGAATACTTGATTATCGTAATTGTAAACTTGTTTAGGCCCCCGTCCAAGTGTTCCGCCACCCACCCCGTACTACACCCCAGGATCTGCTCCTGTTCCTAATTTTGGAGCTGTACCTTTGTACGACCCTAATAATTATGCCGCTGCTCAACAGCCTTCAACTCCACAACTGTCAAACGTAAAAATAACATATTGATCGAATTAGGAATCACAACAAAGGTCTCTTTCTAGGGCACGATGGCTCCTCTTCCACAGCCCTCTTTTACAACACCAGCACCTCCTCTTACCTGGAACTATGCTTCCGGACAACCACAACCTGTCTTAAAACACGAGAAAGATCCATGGGACTGGGATCAAAGTGTACCTCAACAGAACCTGTCTAGCGATTTGCCTGATCCAACATTGTATCCTCAGTATGCAGACTATGATCAGCAACCCAGTTACCAAGACTCTTACTACGGCAATCAACAACCCTATTATGGTTATTCTGGCCAAGAACAAGCCAACAACAACAGCTACCAACGTCCTCCTGCTGGCCCCACGAATGGTTCAGGAGAGCATTGGGAACGAGAAAATCAAATTGAAGAGTTCGCGAATGACGCCTACAACGCTAATATTTCCCAATCTGCTCTTCCTGACGCTGCGCTGACAGACGTGGAAGACGTTACGCAAGCTTTAGACAATGTCAAGCTAAATGACTCGTATTTAGCTGCAGCTCCTGAAAAGTATCCTTCAATCCACCCTGAGGTCATCCCTGAACCAGGAAACCGTGCTAATACTGCCTTTACCCAACCTGTATTAGAACCCTGGTCAAGAGTAGCCACCTGGGGTTCAGGTAATTGAATTTAAAATTCCAAATCCCGTGTGTCTAATACTTAACTTAAATTTGTAGGCTCATGGGAGATTGAAGAACCTCCTGTAGACGTGGAGGTGGCACGTGATCCCAACACAGGAACACCACGGGGATTAGGAGAGCGCAGTTCCTCCTTAGATGGCTCTTCGTTTGTCGAACAACCTCGGATTGCAGCAACTTCGGAAGTGCCAAGGCCTACAGCGACTCCAACGCCCGTTGTCCCTCCCGTCTCAGTACCAGATTCCTCAGCTAGGAACGAAAAGTCCGGGTCAGCCGAACGCGCTAATTTTTATATCGGCTCCCGACCACCTTCTGTGGCCGCCGGAAGCGATCTTGGACCTTCTGCGGATGCTCCTTTGGCTACCAGAAGTCATGTACCGGGTTCAGGCGGACCACCAACAAGATTACTGCCACCCAACCGGCCGTTAGCTTCCGCGCTGGAAGGAGAAGAGCGCACTGACGCGGAGGGCATTGATGGCTTAAGCTCCATCCCATCAGCCCCCTTTGCCAGGCCCAAGCCACTGAATCACCCTCAAACCACACCCGCGCCTCCCGTAGCCCCCATTCCACAACGTCCATCGCCTGTAGCCACCCCTTTGCAAAATCGTCAGTCCCACGAAGCCGTTGGCAGCGAGTTTGGTCCTCCGAAAAGGTAGTTGAACAATTTTATTTATGTTTCTATTTATTTTTATTGTATTTTTCTAATTTTATTTGTAATTTTTTCTTGTTTTTTTCTAAACTTATTTTTGCTACTATTTTAGACATTATTCTAGAAATTTCTTTATATTTTTAATTTAATTAGGTATCCGAATGTGAGCGTTGGTGGAAATACTCCCACTCCTCCCTTGCCGCCCAGTTCAGAGCGTATGGTGCCTGGCAGTGGAAGTAGCGAACCTATCGTAACGACTGCACCGATTCGTGGGAATCACCAGTCTGCTAGTGTACCTCCTCCGCCAACTACTGGAACATTTTACCGAGAAGAAAGCCCGCCCGAACCGCGTATCGTAACGGGTTATGCAGATAACGATCAAGTGATGGGCCCGCCTCCTCCTCAGACCTTGACAAGCCCTCCGATTAGTACCTCGGTTGGGCGGCCTCCGTCTGCTGACCGCAATCCTTCTCGGCCAGGGTCAGTCAAAGAAGAGACTTTGAGTCCACCCCCACCTCCTCGAAGTGAAACTATCGGCTCGGAGCAGCTCCCTAGAGACAAAAGTAAAGTACCAGAACTAATGTAAGTACAATTTGTATAATTTTTGTTCACTTTAGGTGGCTGTGTGCCAAGCGTACCTGGGAATGGGCTTATTTCCGAACCCGAACGGCCTCAGTCTGGTTTAGAGCAAGTGCCACGTACCAATGACGAGACAGGACGGAGATTTAGTGATGAACGGGAACGTGTTGATTCCGATCCCAGGCGAGGCGATACCGGAAGTGGTAGACGTGAGCGCGAACACCGGGATCGGGACGAGGATCGGCACCGTTCGCGCCGTTATGAGGAAGACGAGTATGCTAGACGAGACCGAGAACGTTACGAACGTGACGAGCATAGAGATAAACGGCGTGATTTGCGCAGGTAAAAAACGTTATTTTCTTTGAAAAATACGTTTGAAAAATAGGACTGCGACGGAAGTTAGAAAAAAAGCATATTCTCACGTTGCTACAGCAATTTCGGCTAAGGTGATGTTTATTTGCATGTGTGTTTTCGTTTTGAAGCACGGTTGCCTGGCTGGTCACGGATTTTGTGTTCCTTTTTATGACCTTTGTGTTTGTTATGTCGCAGCCGAACAGATTATTATCCTGATGACGAATTTGACGTGAGATCCTCGGGCAGGCGATCCGTTTTCGAAGAGGACATAACTTCATCGGGAGGTCCCGGCAGGTCAGATTACTATTATTATTACAGGTGGGTATGCGGTTACCAGCACATTCTGGAATTTGTGTTGGATTTTTCTTTACACGCTTTTGCACTGCTTTTTCTTTTCTTGCTTCGTAATGTGTATGTAATTCGTTTATAACATTGCGTATAGCATTCCATTTCTGCTAAATTTTTCTCGAGGTAAGATTTTAAGTAAGTTGGGGAAATTCTTACCATTTTGTTATTTCTCGGTTTCTGCAACGCTCAAAGCACGTAAGGGAATCGTGCTCATTTTTGTCACTTTTTCGATCAGGGATGGTCGACGTCGCGATTATGATCGAGATGGACGTGCTAGAGATGAACGAGATCGCTATTACCGACCAGATCGTCCCGAAGAACGCGAGCGTCCATATAGGTAATTATTTATTTAACCTTTTTCAGATACAGTAGACGCTTATTGTGATCGCGTTTGTCAAGAGAATGTTGCTTCTATTAACCGAAAATCGGAAGAATGCAATAGAATGCTACAATTAAACGACGCATATGAAACGAACTGGCTTGTTTAAACCAAAGAAACAAAAGCCGCGTTCGTTTTGCACCGTCGACTTTGACTTATCAAACTTCCTTGATTTTTGCTTATGAGTGTTCGTTTTAGCCTAAATTTTGAAAGTTTCGCGAAGTCGACTTGGAAAGTCTTGAGTCAAAACGAACGCTTATAAGCAAAAGTTTACAATTGCTCCACCCAGGGGGTGGTGCTTGTAGAAACTAAACAAAAGCAATATATGAATTGTTCGATATCAACAAAGCAGATATATAAACAAGAGGCGGGGTTAAGTTTAAGTCTAGGCACAAGAGTTCACCCCATAGTAGGGTGACCATATTTCCCTGACTCGAAAACGGGACATTTCAGACATGAAAACGGGACAAAACGGGACAACAGAAAAAAATTAACTTACCTTCAATTTTCGCTCATGTTTGATTGGTGCCAAATAGTTTTTTGTGTTGCTCTATTCAGTAG